>CAOKZL010001198.1:0-400680 GCA_948472985.1 Iguana delicatissima | reverse complement strand
TTCAGAAATAGAAGAGCTTGTTAGCTGTGGATCAACAGGGAGCCAACCAACACCACAGAGGGAATGCCATTCCCTGGAAAAGCCAAGACTTAACAGCCTTCTCCAAATTAGTGCTTTTCAGAAACATTAAATTGTTGTTGTTTGTTTGTTGTATGCCTTCAAGTCATTTCAGACTTATGGCAAACCTAAGGCAAATCTATCATGGAGTTATCTGGAGGCTGAGAATGCCTGACACACCCAAGGTCACCCAGTGGATTTTCATGGCTGAGCAGGGTATTGAACCCTGGTCTGTAGGGTTGTAGTCCAATGCTCAAACCACTACACCCAGCTGGCGTTTGATTATAATTCCTATAATCCCTGGAAACGCTGGGAGTGCAGCCCAAACAATCTGGAAAGCATCAGATTAAGGAACCCTGATTCACGGGCTCTACCTAACTCCCCCCTCTGCTATTTCAACAATCTCCCTGGCTGCATGTCTCCAACTCAAGCTTTGCATCAAACAAGGGAAACCCTCCTTACCCACACCCACCCCAGTTCTTTCCATTTGGGCCCACGAGTGCACCATAGAGTTTGGAAATGTTACTAAAATTAAGAATATGTTGCCATTATCTGCCCACACTGAATGTCATATTATTGGGTAATATTAACTTACTGAACAGGAGAGGACACTTATAGAAGGACCCAACTTCTGTTGTGCACTCCCATAACCACATACCATAAAAATGGCCCCAAATAAGCCAAAAAATTAGAAGAAACCTAAACTGGGTAAGTGGGTCACATTTTCATCCAGTAAATCAGAGGTGGGCAACTCTGGAAGACTAGGGGGCCCAATTAGCACCCCCCAGGAACCTTAGAGAGCTGCACCCCCAACCTCACATATTCCTGCAAAAAAAATTGTTCCCCAAATTCCTTCTAGGGCACATGGGGTCATTCTCACCATGTTCTGGGGTATTCTTATCAAATATGCAGATGACACCAAATTAGAAGGGGTAGCTAATGCCCCAGCATACAAGATCTGAATTCAAAATGACCTTCACATATTAGAGAGCTGGCCAAAACTATCAAAATTAATTTCAACAGAAAGAAGTGTACGTTACTACACTTGGGCAGAAGAAGTAAAATACAAAGATATAGGACACCTGGCTTGACCACAGTACATGTGAAAGAGATCTAGGAGTCTTAGTAAACCACAAACTGAACATGAGTCAGCAGTGTGATGTGGCAGCTAAAAAAGCCAATGCAATTCTGGGCTGCATCAGTAGGAGTATAGTGCCTTGGTCAAGGGAAGTAACAGTACCACACTATTCTGCTTTGGTCAGACCCACCAGGAATACTGTGTCCAGTTCTGGGCACCACAGTTCAGGGAGGATATTGACCAGCTAGAATGTGTCCAAAATGGTAAAAGGCCTGGAAACCATGCCCTGTGAGGAATAGATTAGAGAGCCAGGTGTGTTTCGCCTGATGAAGAGGTTAAGAGGTGACATGATAGCCATCTTTAAATATTTGAAAGGATGTCATATGGAACATGGAGCAAGTTTGTTTTCTGTTATTTTAGTGACTAGGACACAGAGCAATGGCTTCAAACTACAGTTGGCCCCCCACATTTGCAGGTTTCACTTTCACAGATTTGATTATTTGCAAGTTTCTTCAATCTCTGCCCCCATTTTAGGTGTTTCTTTTCCAGGAGAACTTTCCCTCTCAGTGGCTCTGATCAGGCTGCTCAGCCCTTTAAAAATCTGCTTCTGGGTGGACATTTCAAAAAGCTAAGAAATTTTGGAGGGGGATACATGATGAAATTCAAAAAATATGTAAAGTTGATTTTGAAATGATAGCGGAATTTTATTTGTTAAATATGATGGGTCAAAATACGGAGATTAGAAGACGCCAGAAGGTATTGTTGTGTTTGATTACTGCAGTGAGATTGACAAATGCTCAACACTGGAAAGAAAAGACAAATATAAATTTGGAAGAATGGAAATTAAAGGTTTTGGATATGGTCGAGACTGAAAAATTAGCAAATTTGTTGAAAAACAAACCTATCCAAAACTTTGAAAAGGAGTGGAAAGGTGTAATGGACTGGCTTAAAATATAAACTTATGTGATGAAGATAGACAAAGAGTAAATAAGATGTATTCTTTATGTTAGGGAAAAAGCAAATAAGATAAACTCAGCTGGGGAAAAACAAATACAAGGAAGTGCGGGGGAGGGGGAGGGATATGTTCACCACCGGGATATATCCTGTATTTTATATGTTGGAACTTTAATAAAAATGTTTGGGGGAAAAAACTGCTTCTGCTCCTCCTCTTCCTCCACCAGCCACTGCTTGGCCAGCAAGGATGGCTTACAGCCCAATTTCTCTTCACCACAAACCCTCTCCGGATGCCTGCCCACCCACCCAAAGGAGGAGACGGGCATGAGATAAGAAGTACAGGGCCACCATGTTGACCCACCCACTTTTTCTCTTCTTTCCTTGACCTGTTTTGGACCCTTGGTGCCCATTCTCTCCATCATGTCTCAGCTTCCTTCCTACAGACACACACACACTTTTTGATATTTGCGATTTTTCAACTTTTGTGAGGGTCCTGCACCCCTAATCCTAGCTAATGTGGAGGGTCAACTGTACAGGAAAAGAGGCTCCACCTAAATGTTAGGTTAGAACTTCCTGGTCGTAAGACCTGTTCAGCAGTGGAATATGCAGCCTTGGAATGTGGCGGAGTCTCCTTCTTTGGAGGTTTTTAAACAGAGTCTGAATGACCATCTGCAGAAAGTGCTTTAATTAGGTATTCCTGCATGACAGAGGAGGACGGACTGAGTGGCCGTTGTGGTCTCTTCCAACTCTATGATTGTATGATTCCTGGGCTTCTAGAGGGCATTTTAAATCATTCCGAGGCAAAAAATATTTTTAAACATGTTTGCAGAAAAATTGTTTTGATCCCTTGGGCTTCAGAGAGAGTACAAACATGGTGGAAATGCTATCCACACCCCCAGAAGTCATTTAGGGGCATTATGGAATAGGTTTTTTTCTTCCAAAAAAACTTGTTTTGACCCCTGGACCGTCCTGCAGGGCCACGTATTGTTCACAGTCTGCACTTTGCCTATTAAAGTCAATGGTGCTTCTTATGCAAAAATAACAATTACATTGTTCTGACTGGGGTCATGTCCACACTAGAGTGTTATAGCGCTATGATTCCACTTTCAACTTCCTATGGAATCCTGGGGTTTGCAGTTTCGGGAGGGGCCGGCCAGCCCCTCCCAAAACTGCAAACCCCAGGATTCCATAGGATGTTGAAAGTGGAATCATAGCGCTATAACACTCTAGTGAGGAAACGGCCTGAAATGTCAAAAAGTAGTAAGATAGCAGCAGCCCTTGCTACAAAGAAAGAAAAGAAGGGGAGCATGCTATGAGCAATATTACTTTTAACACATTAATTCCAAGCTCTGCTCTTTCTGGATGAGGCTTTCACAATTCAGTCAGCCTGCTTCATCTGTAGAATTTTATAGGAGTGTCCAGATGACAATGGCTTCTTCATTTCAAATTCTCACTTGTTTTATCATGGGTTCTTTTCTCTTTCCATTAAAAAGAAGCAGTGAAGGAAGGAAAGATGGAAAAGCTGCGCCATGCCTTTTCATCAACACTACAGGGAGCTGCCTGTCTGGGAACACCTGCAGTTTCATTCCCTGTCGATTTGCTCTTAAATTCCCCTTTCTTTCTGCACATTACATTGCTTTGCAGAATCAAAACGTATATTGGAGGATTTGAGAAATGCTTGGTTTGCTACAAAGTCTTTAAAGAATACAGGGTTGGGCCAGACATGGTTACCTAATATTGGGATTAGAAAAAAAAATTGGAATTAAGCATGCATCAAATTCAGATTGGGTTTATATATTTGAAGCTTTGCGGATGTGACAACTCAGGAGGGGAAAAAAAACAAGGGGGAAATCCTCTGTTTAACAGAGTGTGAGGAGAAGGTTTCCAGATTCTCCTCAAGCCTTTACATCTCTCTGCAGAACATTCAAAGCATTGTGTTTTTTGCCTTCAAGTTGTTTCTAACTTATGGTGACCCTAAAGCAGTGATGTATTTAAATCTTTTACTCCAAGTCAAGTCCGTGAAGATAGTTTCAAGTCAATCTCAAGTCTGGAAGCCAACTTTATATCCCAACCAAAATTCCAGAATTATTGGACAGAGTCAAATAAAATCAGTTTTAACAATTTAAGCAGAGTTGGCTCTTCACATTTGCGATTTTGCCATCTGCATGTGCAGAAGTGGGGAAATAAGATCCTTCTTACTCCCCATTACTAAAGCTTCTAAGACTTTAGAGGGAAGAATCCTTCCTCCTCAAGCCTGTTGCCTGACACATTTGCTGTTCCCCTCTGAGAAATGCACCCTGCACTCTGGGGGCTAGTCTTGTCTTTTGCTCTTAGGAAATGTTTTAGAAGGCTCCTCCGATATGCAGCAGGGACAGGCTGCTGAGCAGACTTCAAGCCTGTCTCAAACCCATTGCCTAACCTGTTTGCTGTTCCCCTCTGAGAAATGAGCCCATACTTTGGGCTTGAGACAGATTGTCATGTGACCAGTAGGCAAAAAGAGATGAAGGTGCTGTTCAAAGTCGTAAGTTTTCTGGATGAATGCGTTATGTTACTGAATCAAGGGCAGCAAATCAGTCACTAAAAATATACAAGTCAAGTCAGTGCATCATTTATTGCCAAGTCAAGTCCCAGTCAAGTCACTGAAGCAACTTAAGTCTGACTTGAGTCTAAGTCTATCAACTTGAGTCTACATCACTGCCCTAGGGCAACCCTATCAGAGGGTTTTCTTGGGCTGAGAGTGTGTGACATGCTCAAGGTCACCCAGTGGGTTTCCATGGCCAAGTGGGGAATCCAGGGATGTAACCTAACACTCAGACCACTACACCATTTCAGTGCAGAGTATATCCACCATCATTTCACAGATGACAACTGGATGACATGTAGCTAAGCAATATCAAAGTGTGGTCAAGATAGCAAAAGCTACTAATACAGACGAACACACAGACTAGGAGAGGCAGCAGCAGTTTGCTTTTGCCTGAGCCTACTGGAAAGAACAAGATCATGTCCCCTTCTCTCTGCTGAGTCATTTGCTTTTTAAACTCAGTTTGAACTAATGTAAGTAAGCTGAAGATAACGGGGGAGAGGGAAAGAGGAACAAGAAACTGGGACATTTTAAAAACAACTGAAAAAAAATAGGACAACAGCAGATTAATTGAGACTCTGAATGCCAAACCAGGACAGTTGGAGGATATGTCAAAATATTTTGCTGACTGTAGATGAGCAGCAAATAATACCCTCAGTCACTCAACTTAAGATGCACACTATCCAAAGCCAGACAAATTATTTTGGCACAAGAAGCAGAAAAATCCCACAAGCACTTTCTACCTCCACAATAATATAAAATCTAATTTATAAAACTCAAAGGTTGCCTGTAAGTTTGTAAGTTTGTTTGTTTGTCTGTGTCAGGTGAGAAGACCTCTTATGATTGGCTGGCTGTGAAGATTTTATAGAATCTTAGGGTTTGCAGTTCAGGGAGGGGTCTTCAGAATTCTCAGCCAGAGAGCTCTGAATAGGTTGGTTGCTAAGGAGATGAGGCCTAGCAGCAAGAAGGAAGAGTGCAGTGTATTCTCTCAGGAACCCAACCTCTGTATGTTAATAATTCTGAATACAGATTGGATTGGGGAACATGGGGAAAAATTACAGGTACTGGACAAGATAGTTTGGGGAATTAGACACAGGTTCTCAAATCTTTCTAAATATTACCTATGGGAAAATAAAATCCCAGGCAATGCCAGGTAAATACACTAGCTAGATATAAAATCACAGAATCTTATAGTTAGAAGGGGCTCCAAGGGGCATCTACTCCAATCCCTTACCATGCAGGAATACTCTACTGAAATACTTCTCAGATGGCTCAGGAACACACAACCACCTCTGTTGAAAGACTTCCAAACAAGGAGACTCCACCACCTTTGGAGGCATTCTGTTCCACTGTTCTTACAGTTTAAAGAAGTTATTCCTGCCCTTTCATAATTCCTCAAGTCTGCTGCCTGAGATGGTTGGCTCCCTCTGTCTAACAGCAGGGGCGTTAGGGCTCAGGGGTGATCAACCAGGTCATATTGAACTGCAGCTCCCAGCAACCCCAGGCAGCATAGCCAATAATGAGGAATGCTGGGAGTTGTAACTGAAAACCTTTTGGAGTGCCCCACAGTTCTCACCCTGGCTTAACCTGACAGCATTCTTCCTTCCACTGCTCCTGGCTGCTTGCTAAGAATAATAGAATCTCTCCTTGCTTATGGCCCTCCCATTCCTCACTCCCCACAGTTGCTAGATTTTCAGCACTTGGAAACACAATCTTATCAGCATTGTTGTCAGGATCTGTCAGAACTCCTGTCCAGTGATATACAACCACAAGAACCAGGCCCTTTTTGCAGCTGTTCTTTCTTTCTTTATTTTTAAAGAAGCTGGGGAAATTCCATTATCCTTATTTCCCCTGGAAAAGAAAACTCAGTCACAAGGAGACTTGGCCAAGGTCATAAAGTGAGAGAGAGCATGGCAATGAGGAACAGAACCCAGAGTGTCTGCTTCTCAGCCCTTGGGCATCCTTCCATCATCTCTTATTCTTAATACAATGGCTTTCAAACATTTTACCTTTATTTCCCTTTTGTGCCAAACAGTGGCTTGTGTCAGGCCTGCTTGGTTCTACACAATCTCTCTGCATGAACTAACTGCATATCTTACAATGTGGGTATACCGCCATGAGTAAGCCGAAATACCTGAACGGCACAGATCCTCTCTGATCTTGGAAGCTAAGCAGAGTCAGCCCTTGTCAGTACTTGGATGGGAGACTGCTAACAAATACCAGGTGCTGTGGGTTATATTTCAGATGGCACAACTAACCCTAAGTATTCTTTGCCTGAGAAAAACCTATGAAATTTATGGGGTCACCGTAAGTCGACAGGTGACCTGAAGGGACATATATACACACAAGCATGTAGACTTGAGGCCTGGGAAGCTACTTTCTTTGCTAGAACTCTGAGATCCATCTAGCAGGGTCTGATCCAAACACACACATATTTAGAATTCAAGAATTCTGAGCTCACGAATTTGTTTTCTGCATGACAGCCAAATGATATTTACAGTCCTTCTATGCAAAAACCTGCTCCCAGTTGGCACAAGCACACTTTGTTTTAGTGGTATAATTTAAGATAGTGGTGGGAGTAATTTTATTATTGATACTCACTTTTCAGGCAATAGGAGTCAGAAATCCCCTAGAGATCTAGCAGTAGATCTATATCTGCCTTTTGGCCACTCTTGCCCTAAACTCACCCAATATTGTCCTGGCATCCTATATACTGCAGTAGAAGTTAGACAGAAGTAGGCAACCTGTCCTTTGGGGAAGTTTTCCTTCTGCAAATAATGCTCTAATTGAGGAAACTCTGATAAATTTCCAAGGAATGCCAGGTTTGTGTCTAGAACCCAGTCTGAAAAACTATTGTTCTAATGTACATTTTTTTTCCTTTCCAGATCTGGGAATGAAGCCCATGCTCTTTGGCTTCTAATTCTGTAGAATTACCTCCTCTAATATGCTCTGCAAAAGGTCTGCACTTAAGTATGTGTCAGGCACAGCATTTGCAAAGCTGTTCTATTAACCATTTCCCTCCCCTACTTGGTTAGACATTCTGGGTTTCACTTGCTTCCTTTCTTTTCTGCTAATTTCCCTTCTGTTGACATTTAGACTGTAAATTTCTTGAGGGCAAAGACCTGTTTATGTTACTTTACAAAGCACCATGTACACCAATGGGATTATATTTTCTGTAGCCATGCTCAGATTTAAGGAGTCCCTGGTGAATGTATAACTTTGTGAAGAACTTCCTTTTTTAGAAAACTTTTGGCCTCTGGCAGCTTGGTTTAAATCTGCCTGTTTTTTCTCTACCATTATTCTCCACAGTGTTTTTAGCCTCTCAGATACATTAGTGATACTATCTCCTTGAGTTCCATTAATCAATCAGTTGATCAATCAATCACTTTATTTATGTGAAGGTGGCTTATGGAATAAAATAAATACAGTAAAACCGATATACTTAAAACATACAAAAGATTAAAATTATATTAAACTGTGTCTAGAATGAAAACTGTTTTATAGAATAAAAACCGTAATTTAAAAGAACAGATTAAAAACAGTACAGAGTTGAAACAGAAAGCCCATTGTTTAAAACAATCAGTTTCCAAACCCCAGCTGGAGTAGAAAGGCCTTCATTTGATGACGAAAAGAGAGCAAGGAGGAAGCCAGCCTAGCTTCTCTAGGAACAGAATTACAGTGTCTAGAAGCAGGCATGTTCCCACCAAGTGTGCCTATGAAGGCAGTAGAATTGAGAGGACCACTTCTCCTGAAGGTCTCAGAATTTGGGTAGGCCCAAATGGGAAAATGAGAGCCAGCATGATGTAGTGATTTGAGCACTGGACTGCAACCCTGGAGACTGGGGTTTGATTCTCTGCTTGGCCATGGAAATCCACTGGGTGACCTTGGGTGCATCACATACTCTCAGCCCCGCAGAAACCCTGTGATAGGGTTGCCATAAGTCAGAAATAACTTAAAGGCACACAACAACACAATATGTGGGAAGATATGCTTCAAATATAGCATGGGGCTACACCATATGGGATGGAAATAAAATGTATTTATTTGGGTATTTTTACAATGCAGTCTTACATATTCTGTGTACCTGCTAAGAAATAAGTTCCATTGAATCCAATGTGAATATACATTATCTAATATATAAAAGTCAAAGTTTGTGTGTTTGTCTGTGTCAGGCGAAGACCTCATATGACTGGCTGCCTAAGAAGATTCTATGGAATCCTGGGGTTTGCAGTTTAAGGAGGTGCCTTTAGAATTCTCAGCCAGAGAGCTCTGAATAGGCCGGTTGCTATGGAGATGAGGCCTAGCAGCAAAAAGGAGGGCAGTGTATTTCCCTTAGGAAGCCAACTTCTATATGTTAATAACTCTGAATTCAGGTTGGATAGGAGAATATAGGGAAAAGTTACAGGTACTGGACAAGACAGTTTGGGGAATTAGAGACACAGGATCTCAAATCTTTCTAACAAGTATTACCTATGAGAAAATAAAATCCTGGGTAATGTCAGGTATATACGCTAGTAACTTATAAGCCCTAAAGTCCAGCCTTTCTAAAGAGTATCCCAGTTCTGAGGTTTTCAAAGGAGGCTAAACATCTCTGATGAGAAAGTGGGCAAAGGCCTTCTTGGTGGCTGCTCCTCAGCTCTGAAGATCCTTCCTTGGGGATGGCACACTGACTCCTTCCTAATTGTCATTCCATCAGCAGGTGGATACTTTGCTATTCTGGCAGACTTTTGAGTACTTACTGCAATGGGCCTTTTAATAGGGTGCTGCTTGTTTTTAAATAGATATCTTTTTAATTTTTTAAATTCTATAGATATTTTACTTATATTTTAGCTACAATTTCTTTTATATTTTTAACCACATATTTTTATCTGTACCTATTTTAATTTTGTAAGATGCTGTTAAGTCCTAGCTCTGTAAAATGGGAAGGATATAAATGAATACAACAGCACAACAACAAAGGCTTATCTCCACTTGTTCATTTATACTACTGTTCTTTATTGTCATTATAATTGGTTTCATCTCTTGCTGTTTCACTGATCATGGTTTTAAGGAATGATTTTCATTGTATTTTCCCTGTTTTTGTTTTTAGCTGCCTTAAATTATTAGGAGAGATACAACATAAACCTTTAAAACACATATATACAATATTTGTTGCTGGTGTTATGACCAGCCTACATTCAATGGCTTTCAAGACCTATTTTTCCCTGAAGGAATGAATAAAAATATGTGATATCCCAGGTCTGTTCTACCCACCATTTAAACAAGTAGAAATCACATTAGCATGATTTCTGCACAGTAAGAATTAGTGCAGAGGTAAAGCACTTTTAGCCCAGCAAAAATGTTTTGGTCTACAATTTGCATCAGTCCCCATCCAAGATAAGCAATGTAAAGGGATTGTGGGAGTTAGTGCCTACAACATCTGAAAGGCCAAAGTTTTGTCGCCTTGATATAGCACAATCACATCTGTTCAAGAGTAAGTAAGTCCCATTGGGATTAGTAGAGTTTACTCTCACAGGTAAGCAAATGTAGTATTATCGACTTTTTAAAAGATTCAAAGTCTGATCTTGAACATTCAGAATTGAAGGTTTGATACCACATCACAGGACTAGATTGAGTTATATGTTACTCCTTCAAAGGAAATGTTGTAAAAATTGGTAGAACTTTGGATTCCAGAGAAACTTGCATGGGGGCACCCCCAAAAGAGGAAAACTCAAAATCTGGCTCCAAAATGCTCCTAACCAGGAAGACTGCCTTCTGCAAAGAAAACACAATGCCAAATTCACAATCCAGGGCAAATTCTTCCAAATAAGAGAGGTTTTTTTGTTTTGTTTTGTTTTTTTAAAGAACAGTAGTGACCTTTATATCCTGCTTTTCCTTCAGTGAGCTCAAGGTGGCATACATGGCTCTCCGCCTCCCCATTTTATCCTCACACCATCCATTGGAGACGGGTCAGACCGAGAAGAATGATTGGCTAAAGGTCACCAAATTAGTTAGTTTCGTGGCTCAGTTGGGGCCTTGAGCCTGCTTCCCTCCCAAGTCCCAGACCCAACAGTCTTACTATTGTAACAGACCAGATCAGAAGAAGAGTAGCCGTCTTATGTTCCTAGTGGCAAGCATGCCAAAACAATAACAACAGGGGGACCTAAAATACAAGACCTTGCTAGCTTTGGGCATATTTGCAGGCTGTGGTTTCCTTTCTGTCCAGTCACAGTTCAGAAAGAGTTAAGGCCATCATATGACACCCAGCCCTAATCCCCATGCCATCAAACCTGATGCAATGGAACATTCAGGAGAAAAGGCATCAGAATCAATTAATTCATTAACAACCCCTTCCTCGGCTTTCTTGCCAGGGGAAGAAGCCAATCAAGCAGACTCAGGGGAAGCCTGGGACTGCTTACGCCTGGGATAATCACTCTCCAAATGGCCATTTAATAAGTCATTCTGTTAAGGAGATTTGATGGCATTATTCCACAGCCAAGCCAATCTGCAAGGCAAGAGGGTGGGCTGGAGGGCGGTGTTTCATACACACCCCATGGCAGGAGCTGGATGCAGCAGCAGCACGACACAAATATGCCCTTAAAACAACACACCATCCTTGGCACTGTAGGCACTTCCCAAGGCCCCCGTGGGGCTTGCTTCTAATTAATAATTAAGCTTCGCTCTTTGGAGGATTGTGCTCTGGAGAGGCCTAGCTTAACTCAACTTTCTCCTTCGCTAGGGGAGTGGCATGAACAGTTAAGATTTAGGGCTTGCCCTCCTTCTGCCCTCCTCCCTGTGCCAGCCAAGGGCAAGCGGTCAAGCAATCCTTTTCCCTTCCTCTCTTGCTGTTTGCTGAGAGCAAGCCTGCAAGAAAGCAGACACAAGTCAACAATGAAACTATTCCCAGGACCTCTGGCAAAGAAGGGTACCCTCCTCCCATGGTTTAACACATACTGTGTACTTACTTGTTATGTTTTGTGGACTCCAGGGCTATCTTAGGATTTTCTTGGCAAGAGATTTGTTCAAAGTGGGCTTGCCACTGCTTTCCTCTGAGGCTGAGAGAGTAGGACCTGCCCAAGGTCACCCATGGCTGAGTAGGAATTCAAATTCTGGTCTCCCAGAATCTTGTCTTGCACTCAGACCACTGCATCATGTTGGCTCTACTTGTTAACTGATGAAGATTTATCTGTAAACTGGAGCAGTGGGTTCCCAAATAACAGGACCAGCTACGGCATTAAACAGAGTGTGGGAAGCCCCTCAGCTGCCACCCCCTTCTTCTTGAGCCTCGTGGCCATGCCCTTCTCATGGGAGGATAATAATGTGTGCGCTACAGACTCTGGCTTACAGTCCTTTCAACTAGCCTCGTTGCTTTCAGGTGCCAGGGTTGAAGTAAGCGCACCTCTGCATGCCCAGCTGCATCTGTAGGTGGAAGAGAGGGGGTCACTGTCTTGCTATGGGCCTCAGGCAGCAAAATATTTCTGGCCAGCCCTGCCAGATGATCGAAGTGCCCTGGTGTCTTACAGTAGACTCCGCCATAACAACAATGACAATAACAGCAACAGCATTAACAACAGCAGCACAATCTTCCATAGAGCAAGGCTTAATTATTAATTAGAAGGGAGCCCCCACGGGGGGATTGAGAAGTGCCTGGGATGCCACGAACTGTGTGTTGTGTGTTGCCGCAGCGGGGTGGGAACTGGGAAGCAAACAGAGAGCAGGAAGATTTCTGGTCCTGGAGATGGGATCAACAGGTGGCTGCCGAACAAAGCCCAGCCTGCGCTAAGGTAGGCCGCCGCCAGTCCTTTCACGAGTGACAGCAGTGTGTAGGTCACTTTCCGTGCCTATGTGTAGAAATCTCCTTTCACCCACGATGGTGGGGAGGGCAAAAGGCAGGAAAGAGATCCGGAGGGGTGGGCAAACTGTTGATTGTGAAGACCAGTGTTTCCATTCAGGACATCGGGTACTACTCGTAAGAAGTCATTCGTCCCTCGGGTAGGGGGTGCTGGGCATCCCTCCAGGAAGCCGTCGCCCGGGAGAGGAGGAGAGGATTGCGCCACTGGGCCAAGCGGCTCCTGTTGCTTTTGACCGCCGCTTGCGAGCAGGTGCTTCGGGCGGCAGCCTCTCTCGCCTCTTGTTGCCAAGCGCGCTGGCGCTGCCTGGAATCACGGCGCCTCTCTCTAACCCGCGCTCCCCCCGCTCCCGTTCCTGCACATCTGCCCCCGCGCAGCACCACCCCGGCGCGCGACAGGCACCGGGAAGCCGAAGCCGCCGCCGCCCGCCGAAAAGGCGCGTGTGCCTTTAAGGCCTCCTGGCTGGCGATCCCCGGCCGCGAGCGCACGGAGCGGGCTGAGCCTTGTGGATCCGGGCTAGAGGGCGTTTACCCTGGACAGCGCGGGGAGGAGGAGGAGGAGGGGACGGGCCGGGCCGGGCCGGGCCGGGCCCAGAGCGGCGGGGAGGCAGGAATGGAGCAGAGGCGGCGGCGGCGGAGGCGGCGAGGGCGAGTGGGGGCCGCGCTGTAAACAGAGGGCGCCGAGGGGGTCGGAGGGAAGGAGCCCGCCTTGGCCGGGAAGCGTCGCTGGTTCGCTCTCCTCCCCACCGCCGCTCCGGCAAGGAGGAGGAGGAGGAGGAGGAGGGCCCGGCCGTGCCCAGAGGCGGCCCAGGCACCGGGAGGTGAGTGGGGCGGAGGGGGACGCCCCGGCCCGGGTTAGGGGGCAGGGAAGCGGAGGAGGCCGGGGCAGGGAGCCCAGACCTCTCGCGCTCTCTCCAGGGAGGACATGCCGGGCGCCCAGGAGGAGCCCCGGGGCCGCCGGCGGAGGGAGCTGGGAAGAGCCGGCTCTGGAGATGGCCGGGCCTTCGGGGAGGTGAGGTTGACGAGGAAAGGGATGGGGGAGAAACGGGGAGCGAACCTCCCCCCCTTGTGTGGGAAAGGGAGCGGCAGGGTTGAGGGGGCGCAGTCTTGGTCCAAACATGTCCGTTGGGGGCGCCCGAAGGGGTGGGTTGCGGAGAAGCTGGGAGCGGAGTGTGAGGCCAAGGCTAGCAGCACGGACGAATCCGAGAGAGGGCGTGCTGGGGGGCACGCACCTGTAGGGCTGCTGGCCACGGCCGGGGACCCCCTGGAGGTGCAGTTGCCAGGTGCCAGGAGAGCTCATTGGAAGCTGTCCGCCGCTATGGAGTGTGTGCGTGAAATGGGTATGGACCCCCGGATGCCACAGAGGCAAAGGACCCGGGAACGGTGCAGGGGGTGGCAATGCATTTGGTCCTGGGCGTGGGGTGGTCAGAGGTTACGCTTGCAAGGCTACTGTGTATGATCTCTCCCCCCATATCTGGTTTCTTCTTCTCTCTCCCTCCCCCGCGCGATTGGTTTTCTGGGATCCCTCTGCGAGGATTGGTTGCTTCCCGAAGAGGGGTTGGACTGTACAGCTCGGCTCCTCTGCCCGGCCAGGTTGCATACCTGAGGGAGGTGCAGGTGGGCTTCCCCTAGTCCTGAGCTGCCTCAGTTTTAGGTCCTGGCTATTTTGTATGTGGGGGAGGGGAAGGAGCAGTCAGGGTGGATCACGTTGAGACCCTAAATTCCTTCCTGTGAAACATGGGAAACAGCCCAGTAGTGAGATGGGGGGAGGCAGGAGGGAAGAGGAGGAAGGGAAACGCTGCTTTGATCCATAGCTTGGTTGGAGCCAGACGGTGGGGTCCAGAACAGGCTTTGCACAGGATATTTTGTGATGTGCAGAAAAGGGGCTTCTGGCTGCCAGGAGGAATGTAGTGGTAAGAAGGTGCACTGGTAACATCTCTGTGAGGAACTGCAAAAGGCATGCGTTCATGTTGGGAGGCACACTGCTGACCCCAGCATCAAGCTGTTGCTGTTTTATCACAGCGTTCTTGCTTATTATGATATCAGTTATGGACACTTTTAAAAAAGAGAACTTATTTTTCCTGCAGCGCTACAGAGCTGAGCTGTGAGGCGTGCTGCTGTTCTTTAGCTCAGGCCCTTCCTTTCCTTGACCACTTGAGCGTTTTGCCTCTTTCCTCTCCAGTTTTTTTCTTTGAAGGGTTGCATTATGCACCCTTTGACCCCCCAAGCTTGCCACAAAGCTGTCCTCATGTGCCACTTGTCTGCTGAACAGTTGGTGGCAGTGACTTCAGACCACACCAATGTCCTACCAGTGGCTTGCCCTATCTTTGATTTGGCATGCATTGTGTGTGTGCGTGTATGGAGGTTATTCTGTGGGGACTGGAGGAGAGGTGAAGAGAATGCGGGGGGGATTCCTGCTCCTGGAGTACATCCCTGTTCCTAACTATAAGAAGGGCCGTGATGTCATGGTGGTGACGCCATCTCCCAGGATGGATGCAGATAAGGACTGTGTAGGAGGGTGTTTGAAGAGGTTGGAGCTAAAACGAGCCCTGGTTTTGGCTGGCACTCAAGACAAATAGAGTTTGAAAGGAGAAAACTATTTCAGTTTAGTTTCACATTGAACTGAAAGCTGGGCTGGAGGGAGGGACTCGACCACCAGGACCTCTGTTCTGCTAACCCTCCCTGCTCCATTGCTGTTGTCTCTCTCCCCCTTTTGAAATTCATTCTTTCACACACTGGGCAAAACTCCTGAGAACTCGAAGAAAGAGAGTGGATTTTTCAAGGCTGGGAGAACAGAGGAAGCTGAAATGAAGCGCCTAGTAAACCGAGTGTTGGCAGAGCCTGTAGTGGGTTGGGAATTCCTTTCACTCTTGTTTGCTGATCTTTGTCGTGTGGTTTGGATGAGCCAACAAGGGAAAAAGATGACTTGGGAAAGGGCTGGATCTTCTGGGTCCTTTAGTGAGTAGGGAGCAAAGTATGGCCCTCCAGATGTTACTGGATTGCAGCTCCCGGAATTTCTCACCATGAGCTATGCTGGCTAGGACTAGCGGGAGTTGCAGTCAAACAACATCCAGAGGGCTGCACGATTCCTACCTCTGCAGTGGGGAGGAGTGTCCAGATATGTGTCCACCCTCGGGGTTGAATTCACCCCATTCGCTGGTGACTCCCTTGTGACTGCAGCCTTTTTCTTTCAGTGTAGCTCCTCCACTTCACCCCCCTGCCCCATTTTCTGGTCACTCTGAAGTGGGTTAGCATGTTGGGAATTGTTTTAGATGTTGAATTAACACACAATGGCTGTTTTGTTGCTGTAGCAGCCATGGAAAAGCAGAACTATTCCTCTCTTTCTGTGTTCGTCTCTACTGCTGGTAGTTTGGGGTTAAGCTAAAACAGGACAATTGGTGCTCCTGTTGTTTGTCTGGCGCATGGTTGATTCCTAGAATCATTACCATTATTATTGGGTGGTCTGATACCTGTGACTGTCCTCTCTTCCCCATTGCAAAACCCCTATTTCCAGGGATGCAACCCTCTGACATTCCAGAAGTTTTGGACTGAAGCTCCCACAATGCCTTGCCCTTATTGAATAGGTCTGGAAGGCCAGAGGTTTGTCACCTCAAGCTAAAGTCAATTGGAGCCTTCTTTTCTGATTCAGAATAACTGAATTTACTTCAGAGTGCACTGTATTTCACAGGACCATTTTCCTACTGCTGGTTTTTGTTGTTTTTTTTTTTTTTGTGCAAGTGCAGTATAGGATATGTCTTTCAGTCTCCCTTAAGGTCCCATGATTTTTACTGGTGCAGGTTGTTCCTCCACAGATATAGATCACAACTAGTTTGTGTGGTTTTTGTGTTGATAGTTGCTGTGGCCAGTTCGTCACTGGTTGCCCCACCATCAGGTTATGAGCTTCTCTGTACTTAGCTGTGAACATGCCCAGGCCACAGAGATGCAATCTGAAGCCAGGGACATACTGAAAGCTTTGCCATATTGTAGGACTTGCTAGAATTTGTACCCTGTTGGCATAGTCCTTGAGAGCCCACCTCTGTGCCTCAAAGGCGTGACACGGTAGACCTTTGTGGAGAAGAGAATATGCCTAGAGAGCCAATTGCAGGGGCAAAAGGAGGTAGGAGAGCGATAAGATGGGATTCAAAAGTGGATAGAAAAAAAATGTGGGTAAATAAATCTAAGTGAAAGTATCTGGTTGGACTCTCCAGAATAAGAGAGAGGCAGAGCTGGAAGGTCTTCAAGGGTCATGTAGTCCAACACCTTGCAATTTAGGAATACATAACTAAAATGTTCATGAAATATGGCTGTCCAGACTTTTAAAGATCTTCAGAGAAGGAGAGTCCACAATTTCACAAGGCAGTACAGAAGCACAACTCTCTGAACCACCTGCAGAGGAATGCAGAGGAGAGGGAAGATGTGGTGGTGGGCACAGTTTGATCTGGGGATCGAAACATAGTCCAGATTCCCAGGAACTGCAGAATGGAATTGCTACACAGTTGTGGAATGGGATGAGCATGAATGACCTGACTGACCAGCTCCTTTTCTCTCAGCAGACTGGAGGTTCAGCTCAATGCTGAAGAGGAAATAAGAAGTGCCGTTCACGGTACTCTGCCTTCCCTACAGGGATCCATGCCGCCTCATCACACCCAGTTCCCAGTGGCCTTTCAGGTATTCGACTATGTTTCCTTACAAGAGAACATGTAGTTTCTGAAGATGGCATGAGAAAATTCCTGTTTTAGGGACCAAACCATCACTCTGTAATAGACCATAAGCATTCTTCTATAAGATTCCCGTAGGTCCTTTTCCTGGAACCTGAATTTTGAAGCCTCTTGGCTTCCTGTGTGCGCTTTCCACTGATGAACACTTTGTCTTTGTCTCCTAGGGTCTGGAAAATTTAGCTGGAAAATGTTGCCCAGCATCCACAACTGGCTGTATTGGCTTCAGGATTCTGACAGTTACAGCCTTCCAAAGTATTTTTTCCAACGCTGGTTTCTCTTGCCACACTTGTCTGTTGCTATCCCTGGCACAGCTTACTTGCTTGAAGCATGCCAGGTCTAGCGGCTTCCATACTTTTGCTATGTGTCATGTGACTGAGACTAGAGCCAATCACACTGGATTCTCCTCTGCCTTGGGTCTTTGCTTGGGTGGGTGAGGGACTCATAGAGCCCAGCTTTCAGTGGAACACTAATTTCCCAGAATTCCATGCCTTCCCACTTCTGTTTCCTTCCAGGCTCAAAGCATCTCCTTCCTGCTGGATTTCATGACCGTATGGCAAGACCTTTGTGGCAAAACTCCAGCCCCTGGGGAAGGCCAGCCTTCCTGGCCTCTTTGAGAAGTGTACCCATGATTGTAAACCTTTCTTTCTGTCTTTTGCTGTTTGTGCTTTTTTTTCTAATCCCATTCCCACCTGCCTTTTTTTTCCGGCAGCATGTCCTGGTTTAGTGGCATCCTGGTGCCCAAAGTGGACGAGCGGAAGACTGCTTGGGGGGAGCGGAATGGGCCCAAGCGCCACCGTCCGGCGCTCTGTGGCCCACGCTACATGAGCTGCTTGCAGGACCCGGAACTGGAGCGAGGAGGCAGCAGGGGACTTGGGCTCAATTGTTCGTGGCAGGAGGACCACTATGGCAAGAAGCAGCCACTGTCACCACCACCGCCTGGGACTGGCGTGGGGGATTTGGGACTCAAGGCTGTGGACTTGGGCTTTGAGGACAGTGGGGGAGCCGTGGGGGAGACCAAGGGGCTCTCAGCCAGGGACTGCGGCCGGCGCCTCCTGCAGGTGTTCCGCTCTAAGCGTTTCCAGTCGGCCAAGCTGGAGCGCCTCTACCAGCGCTATTTCTTTCAGATGAACCAGAGCTCGTTGATCGTGCTCATGGGAGTCTTGGTGCTGGCATGCGGCATCATGCTGGTGTTCCACTGTGTGCCTGGTAGCCCCCGTGTGGACTACGCTGTCACCCTGGGTGTGGTGGCCGCCTTCTTCCTCTTGGTCATGATCGTCTGCAACTGCACTGGCTTCCATCAGGACTGCATGTGGGCTGTCAGTTACCTAGTCATCGTGGCACTGTGTGGGGTGCAGGTGTTGGGTACCCTCATGGTCTCGCCGCGGAGTGCCTCTGAAGGGGTCTGGTGGAGTGTCTTCTTCATCTACATCATCTACACCCTCCTGCCCGTGCGCATGCGGGTGGCCGTGTTGGCTGGAGCCTTGCTGTCCGTGCTTCACCTGGTCATCTCTTGGCACCAGAACAGGACGGACTCCTTTCTTTGGAAGCAGGTGAGTGGGGAAAGGACTGAGGCAGGGAGGGCTGTAGGTGGCGAGTGAGCCGGTGAAGCAACAAAGGAATGGACCCCAAACTGCTGGGAAAGGGATCGCTGAAACCTGACATTCATGGAGCAGGGATATGCTTAGCTGATGGGAGGGCTGAGGCTTGGGCATGAAAGGAAGAGTGTGGAGCAAACTAGGTGTAAGGTTAGTAATGTGTTCTGGTTGAACAAACTGTTTGAGACAGCAAGAAAACATCTTGTACCAGAGCCTGGAAATATTACTTTTCCTTACACTGCACCCTGGAGTGGCCATTGGAGACTCCAATCAGGCTACCAAACTCCCCAACCCCATTTTTTTTGAAGTTGCACAACTTTCATACAGTTTCAAAAAACCACACTCTTCTAACACATGAAAATATGTGAAAATACCTGAACCACAAGCACCCTAGAACCTCATTTGTTGTTGTTTGCCTTCCAGTAATTTCTAACTTATAGCGACACTAAGGCAAACCTGTCATGGGATTTTCTGGGGCTGAGAAAGTGTGATGCACCCACACTGCCCATATATACCTCTGACCATGCTGGATGGAGTATTCAGGGAGTTAAGATGTTAGAAAAAAAAGAACGTTTCTGACCAATCTGACGGTTGGGGGATTCTGGGTGTTATAGTCCAAGAAATAATGTTTCCAAGCTCTGTCCTGTCCAACAAATTAACTCAGGGTGAGCAACTGCGTGGGAGCCAGGGGTCAGTTCCCCCTCCCAGCTCCCAGTAGCAATCCCAAATATCACAATTTTCAACTGCCATCTCTTTCAAAATGGCAACAGAAGGTGACGTTGTGTTGCTTTCTGTCGCCATTTTGACAAGGACTGCAGTTAAAAATGGGCAGCGAGGGATTCTGGGGTGCTTGTGGCTGGGGTATTTTTACATGTTTTCATACATTTGGAAGACTTTCTGCGTGGTTTGTGAGCAAAAAAATCCTGATAATAGTGCATTTTTTTTCAAACAAATTCAGAGTTGGAGGCTATGAGGACCTGGTGAAGGGTCTTCAGCTGCCACAAAAGTGAGATTGAAGGGCCACATGTGGCCTGTTGGATGCACTGTGCTCTCTCCTGGTTTAAAACCTTGTATTCAGCAGCGTGGGAGCTGCTGCTGAGTGACTCCTTCCTGGTAGAGTAGCATGGAAAGCCTTCAGTTGTACAGGAAGAGTTTGTGCAAGGTGGCTCCTCCGTGTGCTGCAGTTGCTCCCCCCATTTCTATCTGTGTTTGTGATTACTCTATATCCAGAACTCTGAACAGTGTGAAGAGCTCTGCATTTAAAGGCTACATGTCTGAGACATTTTTAAAAAAATGTATTTTTATTAGAGTTTATAAATGTCACAATGTCAACAGCAGCAAGTAAAAACCTAAGAAATTTAAACTTTTCAAAAGGGGAGAATGATTTACAAAGGATTAACTACACTACAAGGATCATAGGGGACTTGCGCATATTAAAATCATTCACAGATGTGAACTTGGGGTTTGTAATATATTGCTAAATGTGTCCTTCCATTTTGTGGCTGTTCTGCATCTGTGCATTCCTGCCTCCTTTTCATTATTGGGTGTTTTGTGCTGGCAGAGGTATACCTGGAAATTTATGTGGCTGAAACAACCATCAGATCTTTTTGCCCAGCATGGAATTTGTTGGGATATCTGCAAGATCTGATATTTTCCATTCCGGAATAGTCTAGGTCACGGTGGTGGTTATATGGTTGAATATATTGGGAAAAGATGTGGTGAAGAAGAAGATACTGCAGTGGAAATAACAACGGCTGGAAGGATGACTTGGTGTGCTTTGTTTCTATCCTTCACTGTGTGTTCCAGACCGTTATTATCTATCCCAATTCTCCAGTATTCCATATATCCCTGTCAATTTTTTATATACTTTTTTTTTGTACCAGTTCTCCCTTCCCTCTCAATTCTTTCTAACATCTCTCTTCTCTGATCGTATTCAAATCATGGAGTGAAATAGGGCATGATTTTTTTAAAAAAAAGTGGCTAGAGATTTTTTAAAATGTGCATGAGAACAGAGTTGGGGTGCGTGTGTGTCAACACATACATACTAGAAATTGCTGCAATGAAAACTGCTGCCTTACCTATTTTATATCTTGAAGGGCAATGTAGCCCTAACTCTCCAGACCACATAGAAAACCACGTCTACAATGGAGTTCTAAGAATTTGACCTGTGACATCACTATCTCAGTATCAGAGTCAGTCCTGTGTAACATCCTGTTTTATCTCCATCCTAACCTTTCGTATACTTAACACTGCAAATCTTGGCTTCAGTTCTCTGTTAGAGAGTTCACTGGCAAATCAAAGGCAGAAGTAGAATTTAAGTGTGCACAGTGGAAAACTTCAGTCTGCCCTGTGTTGAATGGCATATTCTCTATGCTTATATTACTTTTCCCCTACAAAGCAACAAGATAATTCCCCATTCTGTCCCATTCTTTGTGAACTTTAAAAATCCTGTGGAAATCTCAGTATCCTAAAAAGTTAAGTAATTGTGCCGCAGTTGTGATGTACTTAAACTGCTACATCTGGTAACCCTTAAATACAAATTAATAGCAGTAATACACTGCTCAAATGCATAGAAGAGGAAGGGAGAAGAGAAGGAGAAGACAAGAGGAAAAAAGGGAAGAGGCCACTAGGAGATGGCTGTGCTTCTTGCATTTTCCAGACTGTTTTAGTGATGTGTTTATGCCTCTTTGAAACCCCTGTAAATCTACAGGATGACCACCCCCTAGTTTCCCAAAAGTTTTTCTGTTTCAGTTCTGGCTACCTGTGGTAAGCCGGAACTCTTCTCCTATAGAATTATCTTCTCAAATACTTCTGAAATATCATTGCTTTCTTTCAGGAATAATAAAAGAGTGTGGCATCTGTATGTTGTGCAGTGGGTGACCAGGGGAAGGTGAAGGCAAGGAATCTTTGCAGTGCTGTTTCTCCTCTGGTTTGGTTTCACTCATGGTGCAGCAGTGCTGCCTGTTTATGTTCCATATCACTGCTTTTGCCCTGTCCTTGCTTACTGCCCAGGGCTTCCTTTCAGAGAAGATCTAGGATGCAGCTCTTCTTATCACACTTTTTTAAATTACAGAATCGTGGATCAGCAGATTAAAATAAACAAGTAAGACAAGTTCCGTTATTCTTCCTGCAATTATTGCAGTATCTTCTACTAGGAAGCAAAATCACTCATAATCCTTAGCTAACCAGAGGTGGTAACAAGAGTTGCAGTAACAGGAGCAGCTGGAGAATTGCATTTGAAGTCAGTAGTTTAGCAGTGTCTGCTTCGAGACCAGTCTCTGCCTGATGCAGCTGGGTGATGGAAGAAAGATATTGTGCTTTGGCCATTCTGTTAGAATTCTGTTCCTGTCAATTTATTCTGCCCTTTAGAACAATAAACAATGAATAGGACCTGTTCACCTTAGTGAGGGCTGAGTAAAGAGATCACTTTGGCAATGTGGGAAAGAACCTCATCTTTGACATTTCATGTTCGTAAGTTAGCTAGTACTGAAAACAATCCTGAAACATATCACCTGTGCATACATATGCATTCAGGTTGCCTTCTTCCTTGTGGCAGCCCCATGCATTTCACAGGGTTTTCTTAGGCAAGAAATACTCAGAGGTGGTTTTGCATTCCTCTGAAATAGAGCCTACAACACCTGGTATTAACAGTCTCCAGCCAAGTACTAACCAGGGCTGACCCTGCTTAGTTTCCAAGGTCAGATGGGATCTGGTGCTTTTAGGGTATTTAGACTGAGATGTCACCTGCAGCAGTGAGAAATCTTTTCTATGAAAGTTTACCTTTATAGTGGCGGAATTGGGAAGGAGTGTGGTTCTCTAGATGTTCTTGGCCTCCTTCTCCCATCAGCCCTATTCAGGGTAGTCAGTATGTAGGAATCATGGGAGTTGTAGTGTGAACAACATCCAGAATTTCTGCTTTGATTAGGTGCTTGTTTGTTGCTTTTAAACTGTGCTTAACAAGATAGTCTCTGTTCTTAAACTTAAAATATAAAAAGGTACCACACTAGAGGAAAAGGGAGTGGTGAGGGGAAAATAAAACAGAAATAAAATCTCAGGCAGAAGTTTAATATTTTGAGGTTCTTCATTCTAGTAGGAGAGCTGCCATGGTGTAGTAGTTTGAGTGTTGGGATTAGCATACTGCAGACGCGGGTTCAAATCCCCATTTAGCCATAGAAACCTACTGGGTGACTTTGGATAAGTCACACTCTCTTGGCCTCAGAGGCAAGCAAGCCCCCTCTGAACAAA
This sequence comes from Iguana delicatissima, assembly GCA_948472985.1. Lineage (NCBI taxonomy): Eukaryota > Metazoa > Chordata > Lepidosauria > Squamata > Iguanidae > Iguana > Iguana delicatissima. The sequence continues at coordinate 377,624 of CAOKZL010001198.1, read as the reverse complement.
TCTTGCCAAGAAAACCATAGGATTGCCATAAGTCAAAAATGACTTCAAAGCACACAACAACAGCTTGATAGGTGTGAGGCAAAGCACAGCGAAACTGGCTTTTCAGGAGGGTTGATGCTGGCCTTGCTTTCTTCTCTTCTTCAACCTGGTGAATGGCTGCTTTTTACAGTATGGAATCTCCTTGTCTCCTTCCAAAGCAGATCAAATGGCAGGTGTGTTCAGAACTCTTTTCCAGTGTCGTAGCACCTATAGGTGATCAGGGATAAAGCCTTATCTTGTGTGTTATTTATTTTTTACTTACGCTTCTTTCATTTGCTGTCCCGGTGGCTTAGGACAGATTACAAGTCCCTTCTTTGATGAGCCTGATGAGCCCTGTCTGCCTAATATAACTGAGCAAGAAACCAGGGAGCTTATGAAGATGCTTAGTTGTTGTCTGAGAGGAGGTCACTTGGAGAGAGAGAGAGGGAGAGGGAGAGGGAGAGGGAGAGGGAGGATGAGCTACAAGGAAAACCCTGAGTGACCAAGGGGAAAATGGCAGCAACTGGCTTGTGCATGATAAGTAGAGGCTGCAGTGTTTAGATACATTTAAAGTTTTAATTTTCTTTCTTTTTCTTTTTTTAAAAGCTCTCAATTAATTAGGCAACTCTTTGAAAAATATACTTCCCCCATTTACTCACATACACACTCTCTTTCGTTCGCTCTCTCTCTCTCTCTCTCTCACACACACACACACACACACTGCCCATATATATGTTGTGTGTATGCATGTGTGTACACACACACACACACACACACACACACACACACACACAGATATTATAGGCAAAGGCAAAAGTTGGAAGTAGCAAGCAGCATCTTAAAATAGGAAGAAGGGGCTGTAGCTCGTTGGTAAAACACACGCTTTGCATCCAGGAGATCCTAAATTCAGTCATGAACATTTCTTGTTCACAAAGAAAGAAAGAGAAAGAAAGAAAGAAATTGGAGAGGATCAAGGAACAGGAAAGACCTCCATCTGAGATCCTGGCAGGCAGTTACCAGTAAGAATGGAGAACTTTGGACTAGGACAGGGACAAAATATAGGCTATGGACCATGTGTGGGCCACAGGCTATTTTTGCCTCCAGTGGCTATCTCTACCCCAGTGCCTGCTGATACCCCCATGCATTATTTTTTTAATCTGAAAAAGTTTTTTTTCTTCATTCCTAGAGTCTTTCCTTGGTCCAGTAGCAGTTGTTCACCCCAGGGCCAGCCTATCCTGGTATGAGACAGCTGCTGGACTTCCAAAAGAGGCATCTTGCCTTTTAACTCACACACACGAAAGGAAGTATTGTACCTGGCAGCAGTAAGATGCTGCTGGGTACAACACTTGATGTGTTATCAACAAAGTACATATTTTCTTTTTGCTGACCGCCCACCACAAACATTGTAAAGGCACCAGTTCTGGTATGATCTCAGAAACTAAGTAGGATCAGCCCTGGTTAGTACTTGGATGGGAGACCACCAAGGAATACCAGGTACTGTGGGCCGTATTTCACAGGAAATCACCTCTAAGTCTTCCTTACCTAAGAAAACCCTATGAAATTCTTTGGGTTGCCGTAAGTCGGCAGGTGACACACACACAATGGAAGTTTAATTGATCAACTAAAATATTTTCAACTGATTAAAAAGCCTTCTGCATTGTAGCCCTAGTAATAGAGGCCTACCACATTATACCAAGTGTGACAGTTGGTCCCTCTGTCTGGACTCAAGTCAGGCATCCACTTTCCAAAGGTCTTAGGCAGGATTCCCTCACAGCCCTTCTTACCTGAGCCAAAGACTTCCATATCACTGTACCACTCATCTGAGCTCTGTTAACCCACTCCTGAAAAGAAGACCATGGAACTTATTATTGCTTGGGGATAAATTACTAGTCAGCTGCTGCTGAGAGCTGGTGAAGGGAGAAGTGAAGAGCTGCCTCCAGCCTGTGCTTACCTGCAGCATTTCTATGTTGGGTGCAGAGAACAGATGGAGTGCTGCTTCCTTGCTCCACCTGCCTGCTTGCCTGCATGGAATTGCTGGTTGCCTGTGACTACCTGCCTGGAGCTTAAATCCAAGGCTCTGGTTAACCAGAGAAGCTGGGAGTGGGTGTGGGGCCCTCACACATGCCAAACAGGTGCTCTGGGCTTCCTGGCCGAGCAAGTAGTTTAAATCTGGGCCTTCCCCGCTGAAACTCAGCTATTCTATGTGGCGTCAGATTGATTTTACAAACAGACATCCCCCCGCACCATCATAAAAAATGTACAGTACATTTTCTATAACTTGTATGTATTTTGGAGAAACTTTCCCTCCATTTCTTCCAGCCTCACTGTCCACATTTCAGCCAGGCATGTCTGAACTGGCAAAACTAGCTGCTAATAGTTAGATCGGTTGGACGTTGCATATTTGCCAGCACTGAAGCGATTACTTGAGGAAATACTTCTGTATTAATTCTGGACTGATAATTGTATTGTGTAAGTACATACCTCTGCATTGCTAACTTATGCTGTTGAGCAGTGTTTTGTGTGTGTGTGTGTGTGTGTGTTGAAAGCTCTGGAACGTCATGGAGCCACTCTGCTAGCAGATTGTGAATTCTTTAGGCATGTGGAGCCCTGGGTTGTTTAATATAGCTTGTTGCCCTTTTAGCTTTCTTAATCTGCCTCAGAGTGCTTTGGAGAAAGTGTGCGAAAGCAAGCACCCTTAGGGGTCGACCTCCTCCCTGCAAACATTCTCTCTGCCTCCATTATGGTTCTGCGTTAAGGGAGTGTAAACAGGGACCAGCTGTTTGCACCCACTCATCGTCTTTTTTTTTAAACTCTTTTCACAGTGGCTGCTGAGCTCAGAAACTACCTGCCACCCCCATGTAAGTTAGAAGTGGCCATGGTGTCATTCTAGTGTCCAACAAGAGTGCAAAGCTAGTGGGAATGTTAAAACTGGCACAGAATCTAGTCAGCTGGATTCCAGCTTGGAGGGCAACACTGATGAAATGCTAGGAATCTTAGGTCTGGTCCACGCCATCAGTTTCCTCCACTGCTGCCACAGCTCCTCTTTGTCCCGTGTGCTGCTGGCAGTCCTCTAGGGAAATGTTAATGTGACCTCCGCTGTATGTGAGTCAAAACACTCTCTTGTGGCTTCTTCAGCCTAGTCATTCTTTTGAGGTTTGATGGATTGATTGCACTTTTAAACCACCCACTTACCAAAGTTCTCATGGCTGTTGACAATGTAAAATACCATAAAACAATGACTGAAGTCACAGAATATCAAACTGAGATAAAAGTAGCAGTGGTGAGTGCTTCTCACTGCTGTGCATTTTGCCCAGGGCTTCAAGTAGCCCTGCAGTGTTGTTGCTGTGTGCCTATGAGTCATTTCCAACTTAGGGTGACCCTAATGTGTACCTATCATGGGGGTTTCTTGGCAAGCTTTATTCATATGGAGTTTGCCTTTGCCTTCTTCTGAGGCCGAGAGAGTGTAAGATGCCCCAGGTCACTCAAGGGGTTTCCATGGCTGAGCAGAAATTTGAACTCTAGTGTCCAGACTTGTAATCCAGCACTCAGACCGCTATACCACACTGGGTCTATGTAATGTAGGACCATAGCATTGTCTTTATGTGATGAGGTGAGGCTAAAAGGGTGGGTGGCTTAAGTCAGTTAGCTGTTTAGCCTGCTTGGCGGCAGCAGCGGCAGCAGCAGAGGGAGAAGCAAAGGAGCATGATTGTGGCCACCATATGGTCTGCTGTTTAACAGCTCCTCTGCCTGAATGATTTTCTTTGCCAGTGACCCACCGCACCCATTTGTGAAACCTACTTATTCATTTCATTTGTACTCCCTTTCTTTCTGTCATGGGAGTCAAGAGTGGTATACATGGGATTTGCAAACAGCCTCCCATCTGATAGCTATTCAAGATCTGCTTGCTTTGGTCATGTGCCTTCAAACCTTGGGCTTCATGAAGAATTTGCCCCTGAATTTGCTGACTTGCCTTGTTTCCTCCCAACCCCCTTTTCCTTTCATAAGCCTAGTGTGCAGGGACCGTATTGTTCGGGGGACCTTAAACTAATAATAGTTGGAGTAAGATTTCAACTGGGCGATTCCTTGGCTACTACCAATTCATCTCAGTTTTTTCTTTCGCTTTGGCCAGTTGTGGTAGTTGAATCCTGGAGGCAAAATACTGTTGTCTTCAACATCTAGGCATATGTAAATGTGTGGACGCAGGAAATTGTTTTAGAAGATGAGATCGTCTTTTGATTTAGCCCATTGTTGGCTATTTTGACTGGTGCTGGCTGTTAGGAGTCTTAAACAGAGAAGATCCTTCCATAGCATATTCTTTTACTTACCCAAAATTGCCTGGCATCATACCTGAGATTTTCAAAGATATATACTCTACCAATGAGCTATGGATTTCTTCCTACATGCACATACAAGAACTTAGAAATGTTACTTTTTTTGGATTGTAACTCCCAGAATTCTTCACACAGCATGGCCACTGGCCAAACTGACTGGAGGAATTCTGGGATGTATAAACTAAAAACATTACTTTTACAAGTTGTGGTACATACATGTATTAACTGTGGATTCATTCGGGGGGGGGGAATTCTCGTGTGATGTGTTGGGTTGTTGTTCTTGATGGAAAGCTGTATTTTCCCCCTCTCTCTTTCTCTCCTCGACCCCACAGGGATTTCAGTGAAACATGTCCCTCTCTGTCGCCACCCTCCATCTCCCAAAGCCGCAGTGCTGAGATCGTCTTGCCACCCACTCATGCCAGCAATGCCTTTGGTATCCTGGGCAGCAGTGGAGGGTGAGGGGGAGTACAAAGACCCCTTTATTGGCCAGGAGGATCTCCTGAAACAAAGCTTCCAATTCAAGAGAGAGGAGCTGTCCTTGGGGTAGAGCAAGGATTGTCAGGAAATTTATATGTCAGGAAATAGAGAAGCTGAATATATGGGTTTGTTTCTTGAGAGAGCTTTGGGGAAGTTACCTTTTTGGACTATACCGTCTGGAATTGGATTATGGAAACTGTAGTCCCAAATAACATGTCCCCATTTTGTTTCTCAGCAGTCTAGGTTTTGTGTTGAAAGATAGATGAGCAAGAATCTGCTTGAAATATGGATCTGTTTGTTTCCTGTGCCCATTTCACTCAGGTTTCCTCTCTTGCTTGTAGCTTGGTGCCAACAGTTTGATATTCCTCTGCACCAACATCATTGGCATCTGCACGCACTACCCAGCTGAGGTGTCGCAGCGCCAGGCCTTCCAGGAGACCCGGGGCTACATTCAAGCTCGGCTACATCTCCAACGTGAAAACCGCCAGCAGGTGGGAAGGCAGCATGAAACTTGATTTGGGCTGCAGCATTGGGGGATGGGTGGGAGCATCACAGGTGACAGGTCATAAGGTGAGCACATGGAAATACCAGAGCTTGGAAATGCCACCTTTTTGGACTGTAATTCCAAGAAGTGTCCAGCCAGCATAACTACTGGGGGGCAATTCTGGGAGTTATAGACTGAAAAGTCTTTTCCAAGTTCTGTCTGGCTCTTGAAAGAGCCACATTGGATCTCATGTTCCTGCTCTTTTTTTAGGCTGGTAACCAGATGGGTTCACTCCTTGTGAAAAAAGGGCACTAGAGTTCTGAGACCCTGCCAGCAGGGACCAAATGTCCTCCTTGAAGGGCGTAGTACAGATTTCTAATATGGCTCTCCCACACATTTACCACAGACATGTACCTAACAGGACCGTGAATCATGAAACAGAGCTCTTATTTCAATTCTGAAATTAAATGTTATATATTTCTAAAATTTCACCCATGGCTCTCACACAAGATTCTCTGCCATGCCTCAACCCAAACTTTCCATCCCTAATGTGATGCCCAATTTGAAAAAGTCCTACAAACTTTGCTGATCATTTTGTAACTTTTTGTTAGTCCCAGTTTAAGACATCTATAATCTGGGGCTACTGTTTTTTGGCCAATGTGGCTGCAAACACTGATAAAATACTATTGATAAAAATTAAGTTGAAGCTTCTTTCCCTCCCATTGTCTATAGCATTGTGAGTCATTGTATTCTCAACATCAGTTTCTCTGGCAAGTTCACATGTGAATGATGGAAAGCTAAATGGATGTTGTTTGCTGTCGTTTCCTTTGATTAACTTCCTTATTGTTGTTGTGTGCCTTCAAGTCATTTCTGACTTATGGCAGCCCTAAGGAGAACCTATCTTGGGGCTTTCTGGAGCTGAGTGTGTGTGTGTGATGCAGCCAGGGTCGCCCATTGGGTTTTCACGGCCAAGCGGGCAATCTTGTATTCTGGTGCTCAAACCACTCCACCATGCTGGCTCTCAGCTTCCTTATAGTGTGGGTACATGTGCTTTCAAGTCACCTGTCAACTTATGGTGAGCCATTGGATTTCATAGGGTTTTCTTCAGGAAGGAATACTCAGAGGTGGTTTTGCCAGTTTCTTCCTCTGAAATGTGGCCAAAAGCGCTTGTCATTCATTGTCAGTCTCCCATCCCAGTACTAACAGGGGTTGGCCCTCCGTAGTTTCCAAAATCAAAGTGGATCTGGTTCCTTTAGAGTATTTAGGCCCCTTTTCTTATATTATTGGCTATAAGAAAAGAGGAAAGATGTATTTAGAGGCAGACCTAGTGATGGGCTTCCAAACCTTGGAAGTAACATGTTTGCAAGTATCAGTCCTACATTTATCAATGTAACAAAGGCTAAAAAGGAACAGTTGTTTTTTTTTAAAAAAGTGTAACAAGTAAAAATTTCATGGCTCTTAAAAACATTATGTGGGGTCATTTAGGTGATTTTTTTTTTAGCCATTCGGGGACATTTTTTAATATCTAACCTGCATTTTTAAAATTAGGACTAAAAAGTATTGATTAAGAATGGAGGTATAAAATCTCTGGAAATATCAAAACCATAGCAAAGAGAACAGGAGTTTTGTTTGTTTGTTTCAGAAAAAAAAACAAAGTGGAAAAATTGAGAAATACTATTTTAGCATCTTTTATAGCATCCTTTGTTACTTTAGGAGCATTAAATGCATTATGTATAACATAGTTCAGCATACAGTTATCATTTTTGATATAGTAAGAGTACAGTCAACTCCAAATATTCTGATTTCAAATTGAATTTATTTTTAAAATATTTTATTTTTGTTACAAATGGAGCTACAAGGTCCTGAACTGAAAGGAACATCTGAACTAAAAGGTCTCTCTTTGTTTTTCCCCAATTTGAACCCCACTCCAATAAAAACAGAAGAAACCATTAGTAAATCAAAGAAAATTGTTTTGTCTTGCTAGTTCCCCATAGTGTCAAGGAGACATAATGCACTCATTCTTATAAAAAGAACTAAGAAAAGGAACTGTAATGATCTGAAATTATGTCAAGGTGCTTTGTGCCTTCAAGTCACTTGCTGGGCACTGTTGTTGTTGTGTGTCTTCAAGTCATTTCTGACTTACAGCAACCCTAAGGTGAACCTGTCATGGGGTTTTCTGGGGGCCTGAGAGTGTGTGATACACTCATGGTTACCCAGTGGGTTTCCATGGCTGAACATTTAATCAGAGCCTGGTCTCCAGGGTCATAGTCCAGCGCTCAAACACTATATGCTGGGATACAGTACATCATCTTAAATTAAAGTCTTCTACTTACATAGTTTATAGAAATGACTTGGGACGGTAAATACAGGAACACTATGTTGTAAACATTTTATTCATCATTTTATTTATTTTTTTCATTTATTCCAAAAAAGGGGAGGGTCAGAAAGAATGGGAAGAAACACTGTTTCCCTGATTTTTTTCCCTGGGCTTTCACATCTCTAATTAGCAAGATGCTGAAGCATTGTTAATGTGTTACTCAAAAAAGAAGCATTTCAGACTCTGCATGCATATATGTGCGTGTTACATATTTGCATGTATTTTGAGTCTGTAAATTAGCAGCATAGACTCTCATTGTCCAAATCTCTTGACCTGCAAATGATAAGCCCTGGTTCATATGCAGAAATGCACGCTCTGTTTAGAGAAGGGATTGAGCCAGCAACTTGCTGCTCAGAATATTTCTTCTTCTGCTCTAACACTGCTTCTGGTTCGCTCCAGCTATTTTCTCAAGTTCCAGATAATAGACAGAGAGAAATAAGGGCCTATAAATTATCCTCAGGGATGATCTATGCCTTGTTGACTGCAACAGCCCTTGCCAGCATAACCAACAATGAGAAATAATGCTGGGAGTTTCAAGTCAACAGCATCAGGAGGAACTGAAAGATTCCCATCCCTGATTTACAATGTAGCCTTAATTTGTCTTCCTTTTTTGCCCATATAGTAGGGGGAAATGGCCCTGCCCTTCAAATACTGAAATCCTTCCAATACTCCCTCTGCCCCCTAGGGCTCTTCCCCTCCTCCAAAAAAAAGGGGGGAGGGAAGGAAGTGCTGGGAGCAGTCAGCATCCTGTACTTCCCTCCACCTCCACCTGCTTTCTCCCAGAGAATCTGAAGTTCATCTGCCACAGGCACAATCTCCCAGAACAGGACAGAGCAAGTGGGCAATAATTATTAAAGTGGATTTCTTAATAAGCAGACATACAGCTACCTATTTCTAAGCCATGTGCATCACCTCCTTTCATGAAAAGAAGTATTCACTGCGTTGTGTACCCATCTAGTCAGTCTCATTCCCCACTCCTGGCTGGTTTTTAATAGCCAAAATGTCCAAGGGCTGAGAATAAGAGGCTGGACACATTTTTTCCAAGAACTTCATCCACATCCTCGGATACATATTAACAGAAGTTGATGCTTCCCACAAATGAATAAATCAAGCTCTGGGCATCCTCACTGGTACATTCCCAATGTCTTTTTCAGTTGGAGATGAAGTACTTTATCCTCAGAATGTGAGCCAGTATGGTGTAGCAGTTTGAATGTTGGATTAGTAGGACTATGGGAAAACAGGGTTTAACTTGTCTGAAGTAACCCATTGAGTGACCTTGAGCAAATGATACTCTCTCAACCTTAAAGGAAGGGAATGCCAGATATCCTCTGAAGAAAACCCTATGATAGGGTCACCATAAGTTAGTTGACTTGAATTCGCATAACAACAACCATGAATATGTATCCTGGGCCAGGTCCCTTGGTTTCTGAGTCCAGTGGACTGCTCCAGCACACCCAAATGCTTGGGCCCAATCTTGGTTAACTGTAAGTGAAGAAAGGTGGAATGGAAAGTGAAATGTGTGAGGACTGGGCTGTGGAAAAAGATAAAGAGAGGAGTGTGGCCAAAAACTATTATTGGGCCTTGTTCTTTCTTACTTGTGACAAATTTCTTTGGTTTTGGGGAAAGATGATGAGTCTTTTTCTTTGGGATGACATGTAGGAACGACTCCTGCTCTCAGTGTTGCCTGAGCATGTTGCCTTGGAGATGAAGGAGGATATCAACACCAAGAAAGAAGACATGATGTTCCACAAGATCTACATCCAGAAACATGACAATGTCAGGTACCAGTCTCTTGGGGTTTGTGGTGTGTATACCTATGTCTAGCAGTAGCTGAGGCCTTGGAGTGGCAATGAAACTAATTAATCAAATGAAATTCTGTAGTAGGCATGGAGCACTTCATCTAAAGAACATCTTTGTAGGGTAGGGGGAGACAAAATCAGGTAAATAAAAAGGTGAATGGTTGTGGGCTGGCTGACCTCTTGAAGTGAAGTAAGAAAGAGACTCAAAGGCTATGGGCTGGTTGAAAATCCCTCTATTCTCTTCCCCTTTTCTCACCCCTACAGCATTCTGTTTGCTGACATTGAGGGTTTCACGAGCTTGGCATCCCAGTGTACCGCACAAGAACTGGTTATGACACTGAATGAGCTTTTTGCCCGTTTTGACAAGCTGGCTGCGGTAAGCAAAGAAGGTAGAATGGGGTGAGCAGACAAGGGAGGGGAAGAAGTGACTTGGGCTTCATTGTGAGCCATGGCAAGAAGGAACAGAAAAGAAGTATTGAGTTCCTAACTCTCACCCCAAAGATCAATAATACCACTTCCTCTTCTCTGTTGAATTCCTGTCAAGTAATCACACTCGATTGCTTGGGCTCTGTTTACTCTCTGCTTTTGCTCCATCTGTCTTGGCAATGGTATATCTATTTCCCCAGTCTTCTCCTCAGACCATAATCTTAATATACGGAACTAAGAACTGCTTGAAAAAAAAAAGGGAAGAGCCAATTGGGGATGGTGGCATTTCTGAATCCCCCCTCCCCACTGATCCTTCTTTTTGTTTCCCCCAGGAAAATCATTGCCTGCGCATCAAGATCCTTGGGGATTGCTACTACTGTGTCTCTGGGCTGCCAGAACCACGGGCAGATCATGCCCATTGCTGTGTGGAGATGGGTGTGGACATGATTGAGGCCATTTCGTGAGTGTGAGATGGGGAACAACCTGACTTGCAAGGGGCGTGCATACTCCTGGGGATCCCAGTGACATGTGTCATATACTGTGTCTGTGACAGTTTCCAGAAGGTGGAGAGCCACATTGGTCTGTTGGAGCAAATACAGTCTGTGCAGGGATGGGAATCATGTGGAACTTCTCCAGAGGCTGTCAAACTGCAGCTCCCAGCAGATCGAACCCAGTATAGCCAATGGTAAGGAGTGATGGGAGCAGTAGTTCAACCTCATTTGGAGGACCCCCATTTCTCAGCCCTGCTCTAGTGGCTTCTCAAGAGACTAATTGGTTAGGGCATATATTTTTGTGAACTATACTGGAGTCCATTTCATCTGATAGAGGAGGTTTTATCTTGACGTGACAGGCTGATATCTACCTCCCAAGTGCACAGGGGAATAATGTGAACTGTGCAGTCAAACAACAGTGAAATGTAAGAAGCAGGACTGTGAGAACTGGATTAAATGAGCTGTTAGCAGCAGTAATAGGTGAATTGCAGTATTACCACCTGTGACTGCTGCTTGTCATTGGTTACCACAGTTGTCACAGCCTGTAATTTTTTTCATTGCCCTTTGACCCCACTGCTGGGGTTCTTTACTCTTTGCTGTGATATGTATGGCTTTACTTGTCCACTGAAGATAATGCTCTGTTCATCTGATGGAGTAGACATCTTTCGTGAACGCTCAAGCTGTAATACATCTGTAAGCTTTTCAGGCCGATGTGGCCAAATTGTGGCCCTTGAGCTACATGTAGCCCTCCTTGGGGAGAGAAAAAAATATTTAGCTCCAACATGCTCCAAATTACCCTCTAAGGGGTGTGGAGGGCATTTTTACCATGTTGGAGGGGTCCCTTGGCCAATTTAGACCCAGGAGAGGCCTTTTTTGAAACAGGAAATGACTTCTGCTCACTTCCTGTTGTTAAAAAGGCCTCCTCTGGCTCTAAACAAACATGGTAAAAATGCCCCCGTGCCTCCTACAGGGCATTTAGAGGTTAAAAAGGGGGTACAGTCCTCCAAGGTTTCCTGGCCAGGTTAAGGCAGCCCCCTGGCCTTCTACAGTTGCTTACTCATCCCTTAAGGTGCTACAAGACCTATTCTTGTATTTGTCGTTCATGAGTTCATCACAGTTGATCAGTTCAACTGTCACAGTAAACAGGGGTGGTCAAAGCGTGGTCCACATGGTGCTTACAACCATTTTTGCCTCTTCCTAGGGTCCCATGTCCCGCAATTATTCATCCTGAAAAAACCACTACCCTCATCACACTCCCAAACTGGGGAAATGCTATCGGCCATTTAGCTGCATTTTGGATATATTTTCGCCTTCATCTTTTAAAAAGCCTTTGTACTTTTGCTTTTCAAAACAGGAAATAAGGTCACTCTCTGCCCATTTCCTGTTTTGGGGGGAAAAAGGGCCAGAGAGGCCTTTGAAAAAAGGAAGAAGGGGACCAAAATACCTTAAAACATAGCTTGGAGGGGTCTCTATTGTTAACGCTGAAGCATTTTATTATTCAGTCCCAATTTTGGTGGGTGGACATGGTGGGCAACAGTGGGGAGGATCGGTCATCAAAGTTCCTTCAAAGAGCCAGTGCAGCTTCCCTAGTCCTTGCAATTGCTCACCCTGCAATGAACCATGGCTTGAGGCTTGAATCAGCTCACAGCACATAAGATATGTTGCACATGACAATTGTACACTTTGGTAGCAACATCCCAGATACGCATTATGAACCATACAGAGAGCTAAAAACCAAACAGCAATTTCTGGCAGAAACTGTTTGGGTGCCCCATTCCCCACTGACACAACTCCCAAACAGAGCCTGAAACTGAAAAAAACCCTGAAAAGGCTGGGTTATATTGTACAGAAAGTAGCTCATTGATCAGCATGTTGTAGTGGTATGAATGTTGGACTAGGATTCTGAGAGACCAGTGACCAAATTGCCATTTGATCATTGAAACCCACTGGGTGACCTTGTGCAAATCACACTTTCTCAGTCTCAGAGGAAGGCTAAGGCAAACCACCACTGAATAAATCTTGCTGGGAAAACCCCATGTAGGTTCACCCTAGGGTTTCTGTAAGTCAGAAATTACTTGAAGACACACAACAGCAACAATGCATTGGTCATTTCTCATTAACCTTTATTTTACCATACCTGAAGTATTGCTTTTGTAATTCTAACTTTTGTTTAGAACAAGAGAGAGAGAGACTGAAAATCCCCAAAGATTCCCCCTTGAAAATGTTTTGGAAGTAATGAGTTACTCATCCCTCTCTCTTGTGATGCTATTATCAATCCTTAAAGTTATTTTGCAAAAATATTGTCACTGAACTCTCATTAATGTGCCCCCATAATATATCAGCAGGTAACATTGCTACTTATACATAACTCCCAAGTATAGAGCCAGAAACGATTTCTCTCACAATATAGAAAATAAAATTCTTTGGCTCTCAGTAAGCAGAAATATTTATACTTAATGCCAAATGCTTGCATGACTTGGTCTGTCACATATACATCTATGGAAAGTATCTTGCAGTGGTAACAGCTTGTTTAGCATAGCTTTTCTGGTACAATGTATTCCTTGAAATAGAAAGAATTATCTACTATGAAAAGTCAAACTGAAAAACCAGATACATGCTATCTGTTATGGAAATAGCTCTTCCTTCCGCCTAATTTTTCTGTGGCTGTGCTAGGGTAGAGGAGGGACTTGCCTTGCCCCTTACTTTTAGATCACTGGAAGTCCTTCTAAAAACTATATTTTCTGCATTCTCTCTCTCCTCCTCCACTTTTTGTAATTTTACCAGACATAGCCCATGCATTGTTGACGTTATCTTTACAGCCATATGGTCTACAAGCTTCTTTCTTCCAAAAATATGAATGCCAGGGTCTTCTCAGCATATCAGTTTTGTGGTTGGTGTCAGACTCTGAATTTGCACAGTCTAACTGGGAAAGAAATAATACTCCTATGTATCTGTTTATGTAAGGTTAGCTGCTGTATGCTTTTAAGGCAGTGGTGCAATAGTAGAGAGGAAGGAGGAATTATATCCATGGGATGGATAGTCTTGGAACTCCCACATGAAATCAAGAGTGGCTTTACCTGAGAAAGTAGACCAGAGGTGGAGAAGTTTTGGTGCCCAAATGTTTTGGACAACACTTCCCACATTCTGTTACCATTGGTCAAAATGGTTAGGGGTTGTGAGTCAGAGGTTTCCCATCCTCAGGTTAGACCCATGATTGGTAAGCCAGAAACCTCTGGTGAGAAAGTGTTGTATTATAAATGCCAGGAACAATCTTAGCATCACGTTAGGATTCTTAGCATCACATTGTGATTCTATGCTCCATTGCTGTACACTTGATTTTGGAATTGGCTTTGAAACAGCAAGATTCTGGTCCATTTGATTTTGGAGGAGAGGTATCAGAAAACTAGTTGGAGTGACTCTTGAAGAATCTGAAACTAACAAGAGCAAATGGAAAGGGCTTCCAGGAGAAACTTCTTTGATTATGAATCTCACATCTTTTGCACATATTGCTCTTCTCTAGCCCACATGTCTCTCCTTGCTTTCTTGCCTTCATCCTGGCCCTTCCCAGAATATATATCCCATGCTCCTCAGACTTCCAGATATTGGCAGTTAAAAGTATGTGCTAACGAAAATCATATAAAGTGTTCGAAACCATTAGTTTGGGAGGATTTTAAAAGGGGACTAGATTAATTCATGGAGAAGAAAACTATGTGGTGACTGCTCACAATGGCTATGTACTCATATCTTGCTGATAAGCTTCCCATGAACAACTTAATGAACAGACTGTTGAGCTAGGTAGTTCTTTCGTCTGTTCTAGCAGGACTCCACTTGTATTCTTAAATTAACATGACCTTCATTGTGAAGCAGAGTCCTTCTGTCCATAAAATAATTTGGAGCAGAGTCCTTCTACTCATTGAGTAGCAGGCTTTTAAAACAGAAGGCTTTTAAAGAACAGCCTGAAAGGGTGCTGCATTGTTGTTGTTGTTCCTGTTGTTGCTGCTGTTGTTATTTGCATTGGCTACAAATGTACCCCAGTGGCAGGGATTACCCCAGACTTCATGTCGCAGCCTTTATTAAATGTGTTTACTTTTCGGCTCTTGCCAGCATAAGTGAACTTCCCAGCAGAGGTCCAAGTATGAGGAATTAATTCTGGTTTTTTTATGTGCTGACCCGATTCCCAGACTCTTAGCTGCAGCTGGGTCTCGTCTCTTGAGCCTACGCTGTTCTCCCAGCCAAGCTGCTCATTCCAGTTCCAGCTTCCCTCTCGTTTTACTTCCATTTCCAAGGGCTGTAATCACTGGCTGCTTGGTCAGACGCTTCTCAAATAGCGACTGAGGTCATAGAGAAGGAAGGGAGGAGAGCTGGTTTTTCCATTTGGACTGGCAAGTCCATCAAGAGTCCATCCAGAGGTCTTGCAAATTTCCCAGGCTTTCCTTTGAAACTTTGCTTGTAGCATGAACACCATTAGCTTCTGTAGAGCCAGTTGAATATCATTTGGGACGGTGTGGAGGATTTTCCTTTTATAATAGTAACAACTAATAACAGCTATTGATGGGTAGGCTATATTACTGAGTCTCTGTGGGAGTGAGCAAAATAATCCCTTTTCCAGAAGTAAACTTACAATGTGTAAACATCCAAAAATAGAAACTTGTGGTCACTTGGGAAAATAATAGCCCAACTGCTGTGGTGAGCTTATTATAAGTATGATAACAGCAGCATGTGGAACAGCCTGCCCAGTGTGGTATTCTCCAGATGTTTGGGGCTATACCAGTGGTTCTCAACCTGTGGGTCCCCAGATGTTTGTGGACTTCAGCTCCCAGAAGCCCTGAGCATTGACCATAGTGGCTGGGGCTTCTGGGAGCTGAAGTCCACAAACGTCTGGGGACCCACAGGTTGAGAACCACTGGGCTATACCTTCCATCAGCCCTAATCAACATGGTCAGTGTAATCTGAAACAATGGGAAGCTGGCACAGTGTTCCTCTGCCCCCACCTGCACGCATTTTCACAGCTAAGCAAAACCTGTAGATGTGCACAAACCAATTGCAGATGGAATACAAAGATCTCACTTTATGGATTTTGTGATGATCATGGATTTATATGCTGTTCTTCCTCTTCCTGTCCCAATTATATTATATTCTCACTGTGCCATATTAGCCAACCATATATTGATCTCAAAATATTTCTCATCCCACCCTATTTGCACACAGGAAATTTATTTCAGCATGCAAGTGGTAAGCCAGGGGTGAGAATCCTGTGGCTTTTCAAATATTATTGGACTGCAGCTTCCAGCATTCCTTACCATTGGCTCTATTGGTTAGGGCTTTGGGAGTTGCAGGATTCCCACCCTTGTTCCAAAGCATTGGCCTCCTTGTTTTAGACTGATAACTCCTCCTGTCAGGGACTCTTTTTATGTATTCTCTAAAGTACCATACGCACTGATGAAACTATTTTTAAAAATTACAGTCTCTCTCATTCCTCTCAAGATGACACCTCTGTAGCCCTTCTTGTCCTTTACTATCTGGGAAGTGTGTAAAGATTTGGAGAGAGATTTGGATGCTTACTCTATTGTCCTTCTTCCAGACTGGTCCGTGAGGTGACGGGGGTGAATGTGAACATGCGCGTCGGGATCCACAGTGGGCGTGTGCACTGCGGAGTGCTGGGGCTGCGCAAGTGGCAGTTTGACGTCTGGTCCAATGATGTCACCCTTGCCAACCACATGGAGGCTGGTGGCAAAGCTGGGTGAGCTGGGACTTTCTGGGTCTGAGAACAGGGAAAGGAAGGTTGTTGCAGGAAGGGACTTTTGCTAATAGGAGGATCCCTGGAAAACGGGTGAGGAACTTCTTCATTCCCACCAAGGGCTGCTTCCTCTCAGGGGAAATCTGGGAGAGAGGCATATGCAGTAGGTGGAGCAAGAACCTAAAGTGAGTAGCAGGAGACCTCCTTCCATCTCGTCCTGTCCTTCGACTCTCACAGACCTCTGTTCTTCTCCTTCCTTTCACCCAGTCCCCTGGTGTTGCAGCAGTTTAGCAAAGAAGGAGCTTCCACTGTGCCTGGAGATGCCTGTGGTTTTCATGTAAATGAGCCATTTGGTATGACTGGGACAAGCACTTGGGCAGTCACTGCCTTTAACCAAACATAGTGAAGGTGGTGAGAGATTCTGAGGCTGGCCATCTGCTTTCCTGAAGTTTCTACACTGGATTTTCCTGTTACCATCTGCATTGGCTTTTAATGTCCAGTCATCTGTTTGGCTTTGCTGACCCAAATTCTGTCCCCCTTCTCTTCTCCTCCACTTCCCTACTTGGTTCATATAAGGTCCAAAGTAACACCTCCCCTTGGCTCTACATACTGGGGACTCTGAACCATTCTCCATGCTGCTGGAAGAGCCCCCACACACACACAGCTCCTTCAGCTCCCCCCCCAAAGCACCCCTTTCAGCTCTGCTTCCTAGACTTCATATTTGCAATCCTCCTGCTGTCTCTCCATCTCTACTGCTTCTCCTTGCTTTGTCCATCTTGACCTCTTGCCCAGACTGCCCCTTGAGGAGAGACTAAATCACTTCAGTGTTACTCTGCCTCTTCCAATTGAATGTAAGATGTCAGAAGAGCTTCATGATAGTTGTGAAGGTGGTTCTTTCATGGATTGGGAGAGAAGTGGGCTTCACTGGATGACTAGGCTGAGTGACAATGTTCTGTACCAGGCGGATCCACATCACCCAGGCGACACTACAGTACTTGAACGAGGACTACGAAGTGGAACCAGGGCATGGGGGCGAACGCAATGCCTACCTCAAGGAGCATAACATTGAAACCTTCTTCATTGTGGGCTGCAGCCAGAAACGAGTGAGTCTAAGGTGGAGGCAGGGGCAGGGTGGAAACAGAGTGACAATAATTTGCTCTGATACATGTATGTAGAGGGAAGGGAGAATATTAATCTGTGGAGGGGTTGGTTTGTACTGTAGGCAAAGATCACAAGAAGAGTTCTGTTGTCCAAAGCTGAAACAGCAGAGCCTGCACCTCCAGCCTGCACAAGTGCAGACACATATTGGGTGGGCAACCTGTGGCCCTCCAGATGATGTTGGAGTCCAACTCCCATCAACCCCAGCTAGCATGGCCAATGATCAGAGATGATGTGAGTGTGTTTGTTTATATCCAGTCTTTCTCCCAAGATGAGGATTCAAGGTGGCTTACACCATATCTGAAAGTTCAGTAAAACATAGTGAAACACAAAGATCTTTTTCCATCAGCAAAGTTATAGTCCAACAGCATTTGTGGGGTTCTCCATTCCCCATCCTGTCATATCCCTTCTTCTGGAGGGGAAGGTGCTTGAAAGGATTCTTCCCCACCATGGCCCTATTTTTTTAAAACCTATTCCACTATTTCCTTCTGCTTCTCTTCAACAGAAAGAGGAGAAAGCCATCTTAGCCAAGCTACAAAGGGCTCAAGCCAATTCCACTGAAGGGCTGGTGCCTCGCTGGGTGCCTGAACGCTCGTTCCCTCGGACCAAGGACTCCAAGGCCTTCCGGCAGATGGTGAGTGCCAAGAAGGGACAGAGAGAAGGCTGATTTCTGGGGAGGAAGATGGATTGGGAGCAAGATACCACTGGGTTCTGCCTTTTTGTTGATTGTGTAGTACCATCTGCTCGCAGAGCCTTGGTCGTTAACCTCTGTAATGCTCTGTAGGAGATGTCTTTCAGTATTTGATTCTTAAAACATAGGACAAGGGTTTGTTGTCACAACGCATTCAATAGATATAGCAATCCTTACAAAAGCCTGGGCTGTGTAAATTTTTTGGTAACGTCACCAATGGCTAACTAGCTACATATAACTTTCAGAGCTTGAAAAAGTTTCTTTTTGGTGTGACAGCTCCCAGAATCATTCCCCTAGCCAGCATGTCTATGCTTGCTGGGGGAATTCTGAGACTTGTCCAAAATCGTATGTTTTTAAAGGAGTGCAGCTTATGCAGGATCTGGCAAACTCATAGCTGGTAGAAGTGATGCCTTATGCTTGCACTGACTTTGACCATGTTGTCCATATGGAGTGGCAGATTCTCAAAACAGATGTCTTTTCAAGCTGTGCTAATTTGGGGCCCTCTCATGCTAGCCGATTATAATGCTATTATTCCACTGTAACGGCTATGGCGACATCCTATGGAATCTTGGAATTGGCAGTTCAGGGAGAGGAGCATTTAGAATCCTCAGCCAGGGAACTTCTCTGGGGCCTCTGACCAAACTACAAACCCCAGGATTCCATAGGAGGCAGCCATGATGGATGAAGTAGAATCATCATGTTATTATCCTCTAGTGTGAAAAGGCCCATAGATCCTTTAACCAGAGAGATTAAGAAGAGAATATAGCACAGTGGACATCCAAAACTTGCCTCTGCCACTATCTGCTTAACCCTTGGCTCTTGAATGCTAGTCTAATTGGGAAAATCTAAGCATGTTCCAGAAAGCTTTTCTGGCTCATCTTGGAGACACTAGGAGAAGGGTATTTCACAGTTGTGTGATGATCATCAAAAATGCCTCCCTGTGTACTTTTGGTGCATGTATGGTACAATGAAGGAGAAGCTGGCTTTTGATTTTGAAGCTTATAAGGGCCACACCAAGACATTCTGCTACCTGCGGCGGAACAGAAAATGGCACCAAAACCCCAAGGTCTGACAAAGTCATATTAGTGCAACATCCCATAGGCTTCTCTTCCACTCCCTGGCAGTAGATTACAATGAAAAACAAATAAGTATCAATTTGCTGCCTTTTTATGACACCAGAAATCTGCTGCCTTAGGCAGATGCCTCACTTTACCTCATGGTAAGGCCAGGCCTAAGCTTGTAATGGAACAAATGAGAAGATAATAGGAATAGAGGAGAAAATGCTTCCAACACCTGCAGGTAAAAAGTCATTAAGGTTGTATACAGGTCACCTTGAATTGTGCCCAGAAGATTACAGCAAGCCATGTGCTAGAGGAAATGGCCCTGCATGAGGGGTGGTGGGGATGGGGTGGGGGCAGTTGTTTAACTCTTTAAGCCATAACTGTAAAATTACAATACAACAGAATTACTGGCAATAAAATGGTGCACATAACATGTCAGTTACATTTTATCCAATTTGCAGCAAATCAGGTCTGAGAAAGCCAGACTGATCTCGATTTTAGCAGCCGAGACAACCAATAAAGCCACCACCCTTTTCTGTAATCTGTATTACCTCAGCACACAATATGTAGAGATCTATGCATTCTCTTTTTGTAGTGTGAGCCATTTGAATGGCTTTAGACTGAATCTCCTTAAATGGTGGTTCTTATGTCGATGGCATGAAGTGTACAGTTTGAAAGGTCCTATGCAAACCTAGCTCTATGAGAAGAAGCACTTTAAAAGGGGAGACTCAATTGCAGTCCCTGCCAGCATTTGAAGTATTGTGACTCCAGGCCTGAGTCTTTTGGGACAGAGCCTCCTCAACAACATCACCCAGGCTTTGGAATGTATTCTCAGGTAGATGTTCACTCTTTCCACCACTCAGCTCTGATAGTATACTGTAATCCAAGTTAGGTCACTCCAGACAGTGTTTGTGGCCTTCTGAATTTGAAGTCAGTCTCTTCTGGGACTCAGGATGCCTCACAGGAATGTTACATTAAAAAAGAATGTAATTAAAATTAAAAGAATATAATTAAAAAGAATATCGTTAAAACTTAAGTGAATAGTGATTTTTAAAACAGAACTAAAATTAAACTTCCAATTAAAAACACATCCTTAAGAAAAATACACTATCTCGTTAGGTAGCAAGTCCCGTCCTCACCAGCTTGTCAGTTGTGCTTGCTAGAAGTCTGACATCCTCATGATCAGCATCATCATCAATCATCATTATGATAAGCTTTGGCATATTGGTATTCTTTGTGCTAGAGGCTTTTGATGTAGTTGCAGGTTTGTGTATGTGATCAGATTCTCTTGTACTGCTGTCAGTTCAGGCATGTTGCTAGAAGCTAATCAAGACTGGGAGGGAATTTTGCCAGGGACAGTTTAAACAAATTTTAAAACTCAGATCAGACGCATACCTGACAAGGAAGTGAGCATTTTAGCAAGGGGGAGAGGCCGTGGCTTTTGTGCCTGGATTACTTTGGCAATTTTGCTTGGGTGGGGAAAGTGAGAGTTCCTTGTGTGCATGCACTGGAATAAAAATATCCAATGAGGCTTCCTGAGCATGTAGTAAAAACCTGATTAAGTTCTAGCCTTAACCCTTTTTTTCCTGTGTTATTTTCCAATAAATATGTTGCACCTTTTTTGTTTCGCTTTTCTGAATGAAAACTGGAAGCACAAATCTTGTGTCTGAATACACACACACACACACACACACACACATGTTTTAAGTGCATCAAGAGTGAAAATGCTTATCTTTCCAAAGAGTACGCTTCCTTGATTTATCTGCAAGACATGTGTGGAGGTCATTGTTGTTGTGTGATTTATGCAGAGATGCAACAGTCACCATACTCTGAGTGCCAGCCATTTGACTGTGTCTTGGAAGAGGTGCAGTCTCACACTAGTCGTACCCCAAACTGCAATGTAACAGCATTAACTGCTCCTGATGGGGACTGATTAGAAGAGGCAGGGCCAAGACAATGAAATCATACAGAGCAGCAGCAGACTCACCTCATTTGTATAGATCCTTTGTGTACTAAGTACTGTGGGCTTACTATTTGAGTCATCATCCACCTCAACCCTCCCTCTTTCTCAGTCCCTCACCCCATTGCTCAGTCACAGCCACTTTGCCTTTCAGTGGGTGAAGCCCAGCTAGCTCTGTGTCTGGAAGGTGATGAGCCTGAATTAGTTGAGGCAAGTGAGATGTGCACCCAAATGTTTCAGTGCTTAGTTTCAGATATTCAGCCATCCTGCAGTATCCTCTTCTTGGATGCCCCATTCCATTCCATACGTACCCAATTCTTCAGTTGAGCCCTCTTCCCCAACAGTCAGCCCTCATTCAGTGGCCACTGCGAGTCCGCATTGGGCTGTTTTGGGCATCTCCTCCTGCCAGAAGATCTTGTCCCTCCAAAAAGGTGGATTTGTATTTCTTCAAACCTTGAGTTCTCTCAAGACAGCTGATATTTTTCTCTTGTGTGTGGAGGAGGCCTCTTTGGCTGTGTAAGAGTTGACACTCATTGAATTGCAGCCACTATCTCTGTATATAATTATGTTGAAATAGGAGAGTGGCCCACACCACTGCACAATGGTGGGGGGAAGGTTTCACCTTTGAATGTTTGCCCGTGTAGGAAAAGGGACTATAGCCAAGAGAAATTGGCTCTGGTCCAGTCTTTCAACTACTTCTTCCATTTGCATAGAATTTTCTTGTATGGAGGAGCATTTAAAGTGTGACCTTCTCCCCCTCCTCCATGCTAGTCTGTTTTAGAGAACTTATTTTGCTTCACATGTTGAGCTGGGCCCCTTTCACATCAGACTCCTTTCACATCAGACAATTGCTGCACTTCGTTATCTCTTTCACTGCCATGGCAACATCCTATGGAATTGTAGGATCTGCAGTTTAGGGAGGGGCATTTAGTATTCTCAGCCAACAAGCTCCTCTGTTGCCTCACCAGACTACCACCAGGATTCTACAGAATGTTGCCAGGGCAGTTAAAAGTGGGATGATAGTGTTATAATTTTGTAGTATGAAAGGAGTCCAAGTCAGAAGAGAATTTTGCAAGAAAGAACATTTTGCATTTCATTTCCCTCCCATAGTATAATCTGCCAATACTGTCCATTACCTTTTCACACACCCCACTTCACATGACCCAGTGCTTCTTTTTGGAGGAGCAGAATCATGTTTCCCCTGAGTATTTCTTACTTCCTAACTGCTACCTTTCTATAATATGGCTCCTTTCCCTCTTTTGCATAAGAAATCAAATAGAGTGTTGTTATATTCATAGTAACTGTGGCATAGAGCAGTTATGTAGAGTTCTACTCTATGCAAACATGTGTATGACTCTGTGTGTGTGTGCGCGCGCATGCGTGCGTGCACATACGTACATGAAAAGAAGGGGAGATTTAGCGAGAGAGTTTAGAGATTGCTGTGGCTCTGATACCATGTATGGAATCCAGACCTTAGATTGATCCTGCAGTATTTGGAATTCTGGCTTTTATTTTAAACTAGCGTATATACCTGGCATTGCCTGGGATTTTATTTTCTCATAGGTAATACTTGTTAGAAAGATTTGAGATCCTATGTCTCTAATTCCCCAAACTACCTTGTCCAGTTTCTGTAACTTTTCTCCATATTCCCCAATCCAATCTGTATTCAGAGTTATTAACATACAGAGGTTGGGTTCCTGAGGGAATACTCTGTCCTCCTCTTTGCTGCTAGGCCTCATCTCCATAGCAACTAGCCAGGCCCAAGAGCTCTCTGGCTGATAATTCTAAAGGTCACTCCCTAAACTGCAAACCCCAGGATTCCATAGACTCTTGTTAGGTAGCCAACCATATGAGGTCTTCACCTGACACAGCCAATCATATAAAGTATTCGCCTGACACAGACAGACAGACAAACTTCGACTTTTATATTGTAGAGGAGACAACAAACTTGTGTATTTTCACATTTCATTGGGGTTGGGGTACCCATGAAAACTTTCTGCTATTTATGTGAATTATGAGTGGCTGTAAAGCAGTTTATATCACCATCTACATCCTAAGGGCTGCCAAAATGAAAACTGGAGTGGGCACCTGTACCATTAATGATTAGGTGGTAGAGGGAGTTTCAGCAGGTGTTGTTTGTTACCTGGGTGATGACAGGCAACACCTGCTGAGAGTCCCTCTTTCTACACAGTAATTAGGTGATACAGGAGCTATCTCCTGTTTTCCCTCTGGCAGCCCTAACAGGCATGCCTGGGTATGGCCCAAGAAGCAGTCTTCCACCTGGGCATCAGAGGCCCTGTTGAATCTTAGGCCATTTCTGCACTACACTGTCAACAGTGCTATTATTCCACTTTCAACCTCCTATGGAATCCTGGGGTTCGCAGTTTAGGGAGGGGCATTTAGAATTCCCAGCCAGAGCGCTCTTTGGCCTCAGTGAACGACAAACCCCAGAATTCCACAGGAGGTTGAAAAGTGGAATTATAACACTGTAGGGCAGAAATGGCCTTTATCACACTCATTCTGAGACTGGAGCCTGCAGGTACTGTTCTGGCTGTGGCCCTGAGCAGGTACTCTTTAGATATAATAGCCTAATTGCGAGATGTTGGTAACTTTATTACATGCACTAAACATGCACAAGGGAACTTGCTTGTGCCACAAAGTATAATCTTAGAGCATTATCTAAAGCAGGGATGGGCAACACGTGGCCCTGTGGATGTTGCTGGGCTGAAGCTTTCATCATTCCTTACTGTGGACTATCCTGGCTAAGGATGATCGGAGTTGCAGTCCAACAGGATCCAGTGTCTACCCTCACTTAAGGCTGTTGACCCACAGGTTCTTCAGTTCTGAAAAACATCTAGTTTTCAAGATCCTACTTGCACATCTGTTGAATATTGCCAGGAGTTTAATTATATTGTTTGCTCTTTGTTATGGCTGAAGACTCATTCAGATGGGGCAAATATGCTGGGAGGTTACTGTATTTGATGCTGTAAACCTTGGGTTTTTAAAAAATATCCAAATTACATTTCAGTCTGAGTCTGAACTCCCAGCAGTCCCAACCTGTCTGACAAGTAGGTGGGGAGGATGGGAGGTTTAGTCCAGCATGGCTTGATGGCACCACATTGGGATGGCTGCTGTCTTCTAAACTTTTGTTTGCTTGTTTTTGAAAAAACAAATGTGTGCAGAGCGCTCCATTCCTCAGCTCCTGTGCCCCATCTCAGTTTCAAGAAAGTGCAAATGAAGCCTGCTATGCAAATCCAAGGAGTCTGACTGACTTGCTTGATATCAGGGTTTTAAAAATTCTAATTCCACCCTCTATTTAATATGCTCTTTATTATAATACCACAGTTTTCTGGTTGCTAAGTGACAGGCCCATGGTCTCCTGTCATTTGTTGCTAAGGGTTACAGTCAAGTTTGTTGGTTGCTAAGCCACAGGTTGTTGCTATGTCATTCTTTGTTTAGTGGATTTTGATAGCGTGCTGCTGATCACCATGATATCACTTACTTCTTGGCAAGAACTTTTGTCACTCCATGAAATCTTGCTTTTTGGGGCAATGCATTGTCTGGTGTGATTTTATGGTAGCCGGTTTGTTGCCATGGTGCTAGTGGCTGTCGCACAATCTGGCACTGCCCTTTGGCTAGAGCATCTGTTGTTGCTGCCTTATCTGATCCCTTGCAGTGCCGTGGCTTGTTAGCACTTACAGTGTTGCAGGAGCCTACCTGTGCAAAGGCTTTTGCCACCTGGAGTTCACTTCAGCCCCAAGCCCTGCAGGCATTTCTAAGTTACTCAGAAGTTACCTTTTTCTGTTATCCCATTCCATGATCAAATCTCTTCCTGGTGAGATTTACTTACCATCACCCTGTAAGTAAACCCAATTAGCTATCAGAGTCTCGACTATGATCTAGCCCATCTGGCTCGGTCCCGAACTGTGGTCCCTGATGCTGATGGATCCAGATAGATTCCTGAGAGCTTTTGGCTGGTGTGCCTCATGTTTCTATCAAAGCTGTGCTTTGGTTACTCTGTGGAATACTGATGAGTTGGGTAGTCAACAGGATCACCTGTAAGTGCCTGCTCTGACTGGATAGAAGACATTTTGTTCTTTATCTGCTACTCTGAGTAGAATGCATGTAGTAGAAGCCTCACTATGAAATCAAACACAGGGGAAATTCATGATTAAATCTGCACTGTAAGAGTAACATTGCCCAAAGCAGCAGCACTTCATGACCTCTGCTGTTGTGTCCTTGCTGCATCACCAGGTGGCTACTGTGAGTCTTATTGTGACTGAGCCCACAGTCACTAATTAAAGAGGCCTACTATGACTCATTCGCCAAGCATCTCAAAGATAAAATTGCTCAGATGCACAGTATGGATGCCACCTTAACTATAGTGTGTATGAATGCTTTCAGAACACTGTGAAGCCAGGTTTTGTTGAATATGCTTCCACTGCAGAGGACATTGAATGGGTGGGGGTTTAGAAGGGTGAAGGCTACTACTTGTGTGTTGGACCCATGCTGTTCCTCCCAGGAGCCTCTACCAGCAGTAGTTTGATTGGCTGGGTTTTGAAAGAAATGCCTTGTTATGTAAGAGATGGCTCTGAACCTTGTGCTGTGGGCCACGCCTAAACCCTGACGATTCTTCCTGTTGTCTGAAAAGTTCATTTCTGGGCAAGTTTCTTAAGCAGGTAATTCCTACACAACATCTGTTGCCCACAGATGAAACAGGTTTACACAGACACAACTCTATGCCTGTTGTTGATCTATAAAGCTCTAAATGGCTTGGGGCCAGCGTACCTCAGGGTCTTCTTTGCATCCTTTCTGTGTCTGAGGTGAGACAAGTTTTCCCAGATGGTGGCATGCCATCTTGCACTGTCTTCCCCAGAAAGGCTTGTTTGGTGCCAGTTCTGGTATTTTCTGCAAACCAAGTAAAAACTTTTTAAGCTGAAGATACATGTTCATTATCTTACTGCTCAGGTCCAGTGTGATTTTAACACCTATGCCCATTATGCTGTACTGTTTTGATATTTTGTTAGTGATGGTTAGTGGTGTGTGTGTCAGTGTGTAACTGTTTGGGCTGGGAGGGTGAAACATAAATATATCCATAAATAAAAATAGTACAAAAGGCCATCAGAGTAAGTGAGGACCTGTGCCTAAAGTGAGCTGGCAGCAGAGATGACAAGAGGGTGTTCTGAAAGAGAAGAGGTCACCAGTGTTATCTCCAATAACATTTCCAAGCTCTCCTTGGGCCTCTTTCTCACCCCTTTACCACACCTACAAAGTTGAGCATTAACCAGCCAGCAGGCATCCCGGCTTTCTAGCTGTAAATCTTAGCCATATTGGTATGGTGAGGGCCCTGAGAAGCACAGCTTGTTTGGCTAAAGGCCAGGCGAGACAGATTTATTGCACTTCTGTGTGTGTTCAGTGATGGGACTGTGAGCTCGGGGAAGGGCTCTGCTACTCTTTTTCTGTGTCATGAAGTAGCCTGGGAAGCAAAACATCATTTTTCCTCTCAGCTCTTAAAGCAGAGTACATGCTAAAGACTGAGACCAGAGTAGAACATATATGACCATTGTCTGATAAGAGAGGATGTACGAGGAGAGAAAGCATTACACAAGAAATAAAAGCAATACAGGATTTGGTTTTGAACATTGATGAGTTTCCACTTGCATGTATCCTCCCTCCTGTGAACATCTAATGTGTGGTGAATGCTGATACCCAGCCATGGGAATATAAACAGTCTCAATTGTGTGTAGCGAACAAGTGGTAAAGCAAGAGAAACTGGTGAGTGTGGACATTAAACTCGCAGCTGTTGCTAACATTCATTAGAGTATCCATGTGAACTGAGACCATCACCAGATGCATACAGGATCAATAGTATTCCTTCATGATTGCCCAGCATTTCTCCATTTTGGATGTGCATTGTAAAGTGTCCATACCATAGACCAGTGGTTCTCAACCTGTGGGTCCCCAGATGTTCGTGGACTTCAGCTCCCAGAAGCCCTGAGCATTGACCATAGTGGCTGGGGCTTCTGGGAGCTGAAGTCCACGAACATCTGGGGACCCACAGGTTGAGAACCACTGC
Source organism: Iguana delicatissima (assembly GCA_948472985.1). Lineage (NCBI taxonomy): Eukaryota > Metazoa > Chordata > Lepidosauria > Squamata > Iguanidae > Iguana > Iguana delicatissima. The sequence goes on along the minus strand of CAOKZL010001198.1, from coordinate 350,538 downwards.
CATAGACAGTGACATATATACATTATAAAGGAAGAGCATGCATGCATTTCATTCAGTATTTAATTTTTGTGACTGTGAGTGGTTTTAATTTTTAAATTTTAATTTTTAGTTTTTAGTTTTTAAAAAGTATTCTGTGAGCACTTTTAAATGATTTTTCTCTCTGTTTCTTCTTCCTTAGGGTATTGATGATGCCAGTAAGGACAAGTGAGTGCCTTTATTATGTATTTCTCTTGTGCTCATGGCAGTGTCTGCAGTGGGTGGGAAAATCCTCTTTGCCAACTGTATGGGAGAGGCAGAGCTTGGAAAAGTTATTTTTTTAACCTAGTAAGATTTGGAGGAGTGCTGTACAGTCTTCAAAATTAATTTTCTAAAGCTCTGGTAGGGAGAGATAGATAAGAGTTCACACTGGAAAGGCCCATTTTAATCTGTGATTCAGTGCTTCCTCCTGAACATCAAATGGGAATTCTGTCTCTTTCTCCCTCTCTCTTGTAGTCGAAGCACACAGGAAGCCTTGAACCCTGAAGATGAGGTAGATGAGTTTCTGGGCCGTGCCATTGATGCTCGAAGCATTGATCAGCTGCGCAAGGATCATGTCAAGCGCTTCCTCCTGACTTTCCAGGAACCTGAGTTGGAGAGAAAGGTACCCCTCCCCTTGGCCTCTTCAGCCTTGGTTGCAGAATGGCTCTTCTGCAGTTAGCCTTGGACACCCTGTGGTAAAAACTATTCTTTTTTCTCTTTCCATTCTGCAGTATTCCAAAAAGGTGGATACTCGTTTTGGAGGCTACGTGGCTTGCACTGTGCTGGTCTTCTGCTTCATATGCTGCATCCAGATTGTCATCGTCCCTCAGTGAGTGACACATGTGCACGAGTATGTTCGCCATGTACTCAACATGAAAACATGTATGTACCTGTGCATGTGCACTCGTGTGTGCATGCGCATAGACATTGAAGATATATGTACCATGAGATGCCAGAATGTGCCATTGCTGTGTACAGTAAGCTTTTCAACTGGATCTATATTGTGGGCAGGAGCAATATGCACTGATGTGTACAAATGAATAGTCCTAAGCACTCTCTTGATACAGCATACTGTAATATACTCTCATTGGAAGCACTGCATCTCCAAGCCAGTGATTCCCAATTAAAGCATCCCGTGATGCTCCTGAGCTGCTTTCCCCAGTCTGGTGCCCTTCAGGTGTTGCAAGACCGCAGTTCCCAATAGCTCCGGCTAGTATGGCCGGTGGTCAGGTACTGTAGTCCACCAATATCTGGAAAGCATCCAATTGGGGAAGGTTTTCCTAAAGGAAGCAGAAGGAAACCTCAATGATCATATACCTATTGTTTGAGCCAATGGGCCTTCACTGAGTTATGCAAATAGAAATTGACAGATGTCCTTCATATATTTAGCCAGCTCTCACTTGACTCTGTGAAATGATTCGTTTCCTGAGGTGATCCAGGATAATTATCTCAGAATTTTATCTATGGTAATCAAGAGCATACACACACACAATGCCTCCCTGTGAACAGATACACTCTTGTAGCTACTGCATCCAGGTTTCTGCCTGTACTATCCGTATGGTGTACAAGATGAGGGAAAACACTGAGGACCAGCCACGTAGGGAGAACATCATTTGCTAGGCCAGCTTTCCCCAACCCGGCACCCTCCAGAGGTATTGGACTATGTCTCCTATTGATCCCTGCCAACATGATTGGTATTGTATTGTATGGTGGTTCTCGGCTGGGAAGGGCAGCGGTAGCCTGATGAAACTGATAATTTCAATAACATTGCTGAGTGAGGTAGGAGTGCATGGGAATGAAGAACTCAATAGGATCATCTGTTTTGGTGGAGATTTCTCTTTTGATATTTATGTAGGAAAAAAAAGGATGGTATTCCAACAAAGCTGAACTATGCCTGGAACTAAGGGATCATCAAAGCCCAGTTCTTTTTACTTATACATTCCTGTCATCTATATAAGCACCCTAGTACAAAATATAAGATTATAGACACAGTCACTGAATAGACAACACCATATGTCAGTAAGTTGGACGCATGGATGGTGAAAAGTGAACTTTATGGTGGTATCCAGAATAGCCGAGCTTGATCCTTGCCCCGTCTGCCCACAGCTCCCCTCTGATGCTTGGCGCCTATATCAGCCTCTTCATGATCCTGGCCACCATCCTTTTTGTCTGCGCTATCTACTCTTGCCTTGGGGTGAGTGTCTCTCTTTCTTCAGTGGGACCCCGTGGATGAGCAGCCTTTGGTCTGTCCCAAGGGCACCCTGATTTTGCTGTTATCTCCCCTTGGGCCTCTCTGTAGCTAACATGGGCTCCCTGACTGGTCTGCCTGATCTCCCCATCGTTTCCTCCATTGGCCAGACTTGGATGACCAAACACAGAATTCTGGTATTCTGCTGTGGCAGTAGGAGACCATTCCTGTCATCCTGACCTCTTTATCTAGCAGTGCCAAGCACTGAACCTGGAATAATCTACAAGCAAAAGAGCAGCAGAGCTCTTTTTGAACTATAAAGCCTAGGGTTCCTGAACCAGTATTTCCAGTTGGGAATTCTGCTTGAAGAATTCTGGGTACTGTTGTTCAAAAAAAAAAGAATTCCCCAAGTTCTACTGAGCAGAACAAATTAAATCTCCACCTGATATCTCCTGGGTTCAGGTCCTGCTGTGGACTTGAGACCTGATGCCGGATTCAGGTGTAATTTGGTTAGGAGGAAGGCAAGTGGGACCTCGTGACTGTTCCACTGCTCAGGGTCCATCCCATTCCTGTCTGTTAGCCATAACAAAGTGGGGATGGTGGTAGCTTCTGGGTCCCTACATCTCATATGCCACCTCCTGTGACTCTTTTCCAGCCTTTCCCAGCCACCTTGCAGCGTGTCTCTCGCAAGATCATCCAGTCCCGGATTAATAGCACAATCACAGGTGTTGCTGCCATCCTGCTTGTCTTCATCTCTGCTTTCATCAACATGGTATGAGGGTTGGGAGGTGGGGGTGAGACTGGAGGTGAGCTTGTATGGTGGGGCCTGGAGTGGCAAGGACAGTTCAGAACCAGATCAGATGGATGTCATGACAGATGACAATGCTTGCTGTAGGACAGAGACAAAGAATATATCCCCACCATGCATTTATAGCAACTGGTTACCACTTTTAGGTTGTAATTCCATGCTACATATTCCTGGAATTTGTAGTTTGACATGAGAGTGCTATAGTCCACTCTCATAAACTGGGGCACTAAAATGATCCAGCAGAGAATTCTAAGTACCTCACCAAACTGTAATTCCCAGAGCTACATAAGATGAAGCTGTGACAGCTAAGGTTGTATCATACTGCTGTAAACTGTGCAGCATAGTTGAAGTCAAAGAAATATTTGTGAAGCAAAACAGCTTGGTTGTAGAGAGGCGTCATTAAACCCCCATGCTTCTTTACCTTGTTGTCCTGTGATCTCCTCTGATCAGTTGTTCTATGTTTCTGAAACAAGGCAAAAGATTTGAGTATCAGAAGTAAAAAGTAGCCAGAGTGGTGCCAGTGACTAGGAGTAAACTGTTAAAATTAATTTGTTATTGGGCTTTGTTACATTTTTCATTTTTAAAACAGTTACTTTAATCATGAAAATCCCATTATGCTCTCTTAGATTAACAATTTGTTTCTCATTACTTTTTAAACATTTGTATCTTTTTTTAACTTTTAAATGGTTTTAGATCTAACAATTAAGCAAAGTAATTAATGGATTTTTAGAAATAATTTTTCCCTCAGTGTTTTAACATGGTTCATGCCCAATTAAGCTATTGTGCTAACGCAAGCCCTGTTATACTAGCAGTGGCTCAGCACCCTAGATAGTCGAAGATGGTATCCAGTACAGTTTTTGTCACACACCTTTTTGCACAGCTACTGGATTACGGTGTAATCCGGCACAGTTGTGCTAGGTTTTTCTTTTTTCCACTCTGCTAGGACTCAGTTGGATAAAGGCCAGTGAATTCTTCTTGTTTAACAATTTAATAGTAATGTATTAGCTGCAATGCTAATGTTTCCAGACTCTGGAATGTACACACCATGAGAAGCAGCTCTGCTTTCAAGCTATGTCAGCTCTGTGAGAAACTTACTGTCTATAGTCCTAGAATCTCAGGGTTTCAGGACACCGGCTCTCTGAGATGCTGAGGCTGGGTAGCTCTGGAACAATAGCAGAGTGTCAAATTCACTGGCAATTCTACATAGCTGGCCATTTTCCCCTCCCTTGACCTAGTTTGCTTGCAGCCGGCTCCGGCTTCAAGACTGCGTCACTGGATTTCCCAACATTACTCCAGCTGCGGTGCCCTGCCTCCTCCGTACCCTCAACTACTCATTGGCGTCAGACACTCTGCCTTGCCAGGAAAATGGTGCTCCTAACTGCAGCTTCCCAGAGGTATGTATATCCCAGAAATACTTCTGTGTGGGGGAGGTGGGATCTGATTGAGGACAGAGTGTGAGGAGTTGTGGGTTGGGGCCCAGGGCTCTGTCAGGCATTTGGACATTTACTTTGCACTCTGAGGGCTGTTCCTTCTCCTTCTCCTTCTCCATCACCACTACCTGTTCCCCTCCCAAGGAGGACCTTGCTAGCTGGGTTGCTTGTGGGTGTATTTGAGGATGTTGAGGTATCTGTATCTGTGGAGGCAAGAGAAAGAGACTATAACATTAGAGGCATTCTGGATTAGCCCAAGAGTCTCTCAATTCAAGAGGAATAAAAAGGGCTGTGCTTATCCCAAGAGAATAAGTATAGGCTTCTGGGAACTAGTCTGTTTTTTCCTGAGGCAGGTTTCTTACATCTCTCTTTCTCCTTTTGTCTCTGTAGTACTTCACATACTCGGTGCTGCTGAGTCTGCTGGCTTCCTCTGTCTTCCTGCACATCAGTAGCCTTGGGAAGCTGGCGCTGCTGGTGGGGATGGAAGCTGTGTACCTAGCCCTGGCTGAGGGCCCCCAGGGGGTGCTGTTTGACAACTATGACGTGCTGGTGGCCGCAAATGCCCTGTAAGAGCCCCCCTCTTCTACTGGGGTGGGAAGAATCTTAGCCTTTAGCCTTGGCTCTCAAAAGTCCTCTCTATGACACAAGATGGAAGAGAGTCTTCTGGTCTCATACTTGGCCTGATTTCTTTTTGCCTTCTTCAGACATTGCCCCACCCCAACAGCCATGAGTAGCTAAGAAAAAGAAAATGCCCAGCTACAGACTGTCATAGACAATACTGCTGATATTCTATATTAGCAACTTAGTTACGTATAGGTAACTGAGCAATAACTCCTGGGCCAACCCCCAAGCTCACCTTAGGAGTCAGCATCCAGATCAGGGAAAAAGAACTCTGTTCAGCTGGCAATCAGGGCCTAGGGTGGAGGATGTTTCCAGCCCCCCACTATCAGCAACTGAAGCCCCAACAAGGACTTGCAACAGGGGTCTTGCTTTTGGTTGCTGCAGCTTCACTCACTGGTGGGACAAAGCTGGAAGCATGGCCTTTTCTACACTCCTGTCACCGGTTAAACAAAACTCCTTCCCCTGATCTGGTTGCTGGCTCTTAAGGTGGACTAGAGGGCATTTACATAGTCTTATGGTAAGTCTACATAGTCTTGCTGAATACAGAGAAGTTACAGATTCATAACTTTGGGTTACAAATCCATAACTGCAGTGTAGAATGCAAATATTGATAGTAAGAAAACCCGCAGATGAGACTGTGCAAGTCTGATTTGATTTTAAGGCACAAAACATCAACAAGTTAGTACTACTACTAATAATAATAATAGTGGTGATGTTTATAAAAATACCAATACCATTCCAGTACTACCAATACTGCTGCCGCTCCCCAAAATATAGAGCACCACCCTTTACATAGTGTTTTCCAGAGTAGCACAAACAAGAGAGATGTTTCAGTGTAGGAAAGGGTGTGTTTTGAAGGGAGGAAGAGAAAGAGGGAGGTTACCACATAAAGGCTCTGAGGGAGTTCTAGGCCTATGAGGCAGCAAGGAGAGAACGAGCATGGTCATTTAAGTAAACCACTTTGAGTGGTCGAGAGCCAAGCTACACATTGATATGTTTTCTTTCTTCAGTGTTTCACAAAAATGTAACCACAGAGACAACAGTGTAGGGTGGAAGGCCAGCATACATATATATATAAGGGGCTGCTTTTTCTTTCTAGATTCTTTTCCCTAAAAATGTACCCCTCCACACATGTTGTTTCTACTCCCATCCTTGCATAATACTTCTGTTGGTTTCTCCACTAGGATGGGAAAGCAATTTCAAGTGGAGGGAGAATTTTCAGCAGAAAAATGCTGATAGGGAAAAAGACTTTTCCCTTGAGGCAGTTGTTTGTAGCACCATTGGAAATGCTGCAGGACTGAAAAAAGCTGCATGCAACAGATCACCTGTAGTTTGACCCTCTGGTGATAAAAAAAAAAATAATGGTACAGTGCACATCACCAGTGGTGATGGAATGGTATACAGTAGTCCCATCTTTTGCAGGCTCAGCACTCATGGTTTTGATTATTTGCAGGTTATTTTATTGATTTAATTTATTTATTTTAAAAAGTCTTTACCATATTTGCCCCTGCCATGGAAAAAATATGTTCTCTCTACAAATCTCTAGATCCTCCAGTGCAATTCTGTGGTCCATAGAAAGTGGACCACAGAGTTGCACTGGAGGACCTAGAGATTCCTAGAGAGAACACTTCTCTAGGCATTGCTAGGTCTTCCAGCATAACTCTAGGGCTCACTTCTGGCGTGGGCTGACCACAGAATCACATTGGAGGACCTAGAGATTCCCAGTGAAGTGTTCTCAGGTTATACAAAAATAGCATTCATGATTTTTATTTTTATGTTTTTATATTTTCCTACTCTTATGGGAGCCTTGTGTCCCTTACCTCCACAAAAGTGGAGGGCTCACTGTATAATGTTAGTGAGATGATGGAAGGCAAAGCCATGAAGAACTTGTAAGTCAGGGAAGGACAAACCTGTAACCTTCAGAATCTTGGACTCCAACTCCTATTGGCCCTAGCCAGTGATGGCCACTGAACAGTGATGACTAAGTTTGTGGTTCAGCAACATCTGGAGAAATGCAGGATTCCCTCCCTTGCTTTAAAATTAAGTGGGTGCTATATGTGAAAAGAGTTGGAAGTCAGTGTAAACATTTGAGAAGAGAGACATCACATGATCTGAGAAGTGAGAGGTAAGCAATTTTGGCAGCAGAATTTTGGATAAAAATTACAAGAATGAAATGAAAAAGGGAAGGGTAAAGCAAAACAAACCTTAACATTATATTGCCTGTGAAAGAATATCAGTGGCTCTCTCCCAAATCAAAATGCACAGTCCCGAGAGCCAGCCAAATTATTCTGCCATGGGGGAAAGAATATAAGTTCCTCCCTCCCTATCTTTAAGAGTAAAAAGGCAGCAATAATAAATTTCTAACTTTCTGTTGACTGTTTATGACACCCAATGGCTTAAATACTGTTGTCAGTTCTTACTGGAGGAGTGCCAGTGAATCAGTTGGATGTACCTATGTGTTAACTCACCATTCAGTGGTTGATTCAATGGATCTGCTTTGGCTGGGAGTAACCAACAGGATTCCAAGCAACATCTGCTCCTGGAAGTAGCCGCCTCACTCATTCTAATGGTAGGGCTGTGGCTTGAGATCAAGTATGAGTGTCATGTTAGGGGATGGAAAGAAAGGAGTTTGATTATTTTCCCCAGTGTTGGTCAGTAAAGAACAACATGAATTTGGGAAACAGAAAGAATAAAATGAATACATGTTCTAGACCTTCATAATCTTTGTAGTCCCAAACCAAGGAAAGGACTAGTTAGTCTTTCTTCCATCTTTCTTACCCTTGTAACATCCTGAGATGTGGGGCTCAGAGTCATTGCCTTCCACTTCATCTCCCCACTTCCAACACACCCTGAAATATCAGTTACCATAGGAAGTATTAACTCCTGAGCAGAGCTTATAACTTCTTTGGATTACAACTCTCAGAACCTCCAGCAGCCATACCAGTTGGGTGATTCTGGGAGTTGTGGCACAAGGAGACTTTTTCCAAGCTCTGATTGTAAAGGGGAGGGTTTAGAACAGTGGTTCTCAACCTGTGGGTCCCCAGATGTTTTTGGACTTCAGCTCCCAGAAGCCCTGAGCATTGACCATAGTGGCTGGGGCTTCTGGGAGCTTCTAGCTGAAGTCCACAAACATCTGGGGACCCACAGGTTGAGAACCACTGGTTTAGAAGGAGGTGGTGGTGCTAGCAGATGTCCTATTCCAATCTCTGTAGAAAATCTTCTTCTCTTTTCTCACCACAACAGGCCAGCTTTCAACGAAACACATGGTAGTCAAGACTGGTGAGTAGGAACTCAATATGGACTGAAGGATGGAGCTGGTGGTGGGGAGAGGGGTTGAGTTTGCTGTGGGTGCTGCCAGCCTGTGGAATAGGTAGAATGGTGTGGATTTCTTCTCTTATTGCTCTTATTGGAATTGATTTTTTTTTATTGAGAATAGGTTTATTTCAAGGTCTTTTTATACATATACTCCAGTCTTAATGCAAATTTAAGAAAAGCTGCTGGTTGTCCAAAACTATCCTTAACTCTAGCTTTTGAATCACGTTGTATACTCCAGCACTCTTCTTAAATATCACATAAACTAACCACATTTAGCTGGAATAATGTATCTACACAGCCTGTGGATTTTCTAATGCCTAGTCTTAAGAGATCTAAGTCAACTATCTTGCTCCAAAGCTCCCCTTTCTGCTTGAGATGTGGTCTGCTTCAATCAGCCTCAGTTTTTCCTTTTGAAATCTGCATTACCGTATGCCTTTGGGGCAAAAAGCTAGGGTGGGAAATCTTTGACTTCAAGGTCTAAGAAGAAGCCTTTACCGAGTGACAATTGTATGTGGAACATGAGCTAATTGGGCATGTTCCCTAGAATTGATTTTAAGGTGGAAGGGGGACCTCAAGGCTGGCAAGCAAGTTGTGGTGGATTTTGCGTACTGGTATGTTTGTTTTTACAAATCGTAAGCAAAACAGTTAAAAAACACAGAATACACGGACAACCAGAAAGATAGCACCAACTAAAGCAGTTCACAATGCGAATATAGTGAAACAGTGACAAAATAGTACAGGAAGTATTATGAAAATATGTGATGCATAAAATTAATCTATCAAGGAATGGGGAGAATGCACATTACTAAGTAAAGGCAAAGATGACTATAAACGAGGACACTTCTGATTGGTAATTCTTCAGGGGCTCAACTACACAGGAGTCTTGGTGGTCCCTATTATTGGGGCCTAATTACTGTACAGTCAGCCCATGGCATTTATGGGTTTCACTTTTGCGGATTTGATTATTCACAGATTATTTGCTGTCACCTCTGTTGCCTCCGTGTGTCATTTTTAATAGAGACTGCAACCTTTGCAAGACTGAGGCTTGTAAGACCCTCTTAAAAATGGTGTGGAGCAGCAGTGGAGGTGGCAGTAAGCCCCACCAGCCCCCCACTTCTGCCTTGTGAAGGCACCTTGATGCCTCAAAGGAATCCAGACTGGGTTGAATATGGTGATCATACTTTCATTGTGTGCTAAATATGTTTTGGGAGGGCCTAGAGTTATTCATGTTTTTTTTTCACTTTTGTGGGGGTCCTGTGTCCCTAACCCTAGCGAATGTGGAGGGCTTACTGTGTATGCTCATGTATACATCTAAAAATTCTAATCAAAAAATTGACCCAAAAAACCTGGGTTGACTTATCTATGGGTCAGTGTAAGTACTGTACTTTAACTCTTATCAAAAAAGGAACCATCCCCTTCTCTGATCATAGTGGCAAAAGATGAGAGCTTAGTCTGTCCTGGGAGAACCTAAAAGCAGCACTAACCCTCTCTGCTGTGCTGTGATGCCACTTCTGGCTTATTTGAAGGCCCAGGTGGGAAAATGGCACTTCCCCTCAAAGGAGTGCCAAGAGAGTAAAGGGGATTGGTGCTTGGGTTCTCCCTGGATGGACTAAACTCTCGCCTTTCGCCACTCTACACAGAGAAGGGGACGGTTCCCTTTTTGTTAAGAGTTAATACCATACCTTAACTTTTTTAAAAAAAAAAAAAAAGGAACCATCTTCTTCCCTGAGTGGAATGGTGTAAGGCCTTTTTGAATGCCTGGCTGGGAAAATAGTGGTGGCAGTGGCCAGGGGTAGTGCTTTCTCCTGTCCATGGAATGACTCTTGACATATCCACGGGTCATACCAAAGTTCATAACTTTGGCCCCAAAGCCTGCCCTCAATTTATACATGCGGTCAACTTATACATAAATATATACAGCAGTTCAGGGGGATGATCAACCCCTGCCCTTCTATCCTATTGTAGTTCCATGTTTAATGCTTAGGATTAGAGGAGTTTGTGAAGTGAATGTGACAAAGGAATGTGGGAGCATTTCACTTATTCTCCTGCAGCAGGTATGTGAGAACTTGAGGCATTCCAGGAGTTGTTGAATGGTTGTCCTCCTCCTTCCTCACCATTGGCTGTATCAGCCAAGATCTGATAGCCATTTCAGTTCAACAACATCTGGAGGACCACACATCCTGCATCCATCCTAAAGATTGGTTTCTCTCAGCTTTGGGAGAGTGGTGGACTTTGATTTTCAGAAGCCTTTTGTGTTTCTGAGGGAGCAAATTTGTGGTGCCCTTGCATGCTTGTTATAGTCCTTGTAATGTCAGTGGTAGTAAGTAACAAACGGAAGTAGCAGAAGTATGAGATGGGTATCTGCTCTGAGAACCTGAAATTTTAGATTTGAGGGGGAGAAGAAATGGTGATAAAGGACTATTAAAAGCAAAAGAAGTTATTCATACTTAGGTTTCATTTCAATTAGAGATGGTGCCTAAAGGGTTAGCCAAAAGGTTCGTGGAAGAGGTGGCTTTTGAGGAAGAGCTAGAAAAACAGAAGTGAACTTATCTTTATTTATTGCTCCAGTGTATATTTCATCTTTCTGTATACAGCATGCAGCCACAAATATGAGGAATTATTGTTGCCATATTGAGCAGAATTCCAGGCAAAGAGGTCAGAAAGGAGCAGTAGATTGAGTTGTTTTCAAAGAGCAGGAGACTCTTGAAAGTACAAGTCAGTAGAGTTTGAGAAACAGGAGCAGAGCTTACGAAGGCAAAAAGGTAATACTGTGTCTCTGGTTTTCTCTTTGCTTCTTGCTTCTCTCCCTCTCCCCATCCCCATTTCTTTTTGTGTAGTCCTGCAGAAAGCAAAGTGGCCTTGCAGTACATGACACCAGTCATCCTTCTGCTTTTTGCTTTGGCGCTTTATCTACATGCTCAACAGGTGGAGTCGACAGCCCGTCTAGACTTCCTCTGGAAACAACAGGTAGTTGAGAGTGGGTGAGGAAGAGTAAGGTTTTTGGTAGAAACAGGGCTTGGATCAGTTTGGGGCTTTATGCTATCAGTGCATCCCCAAGAGATATGGAAGTCTGCTGTGCCTTCTGCTCATTCACCAGGCTCTCAGGCCCAGAGAACATTAGGTCATTGGTTAAAAGACAGACTGCAGCTTCCCAGAGAGACTAGTCTCCATCAGGTAGCTACCCGTTGTCACATGAGCTCTGAGGGATGTAGCAGTAGACCTCTCCGGGGTGACAGGCATTGACTATCTTAGAGGCAGGAGCTCTGGAGAAATCTAGTTTAATCTATGAAAATTAAACCTTATCAAGATAAAGGAGAAGATAAATCCCTCTAACCTTCACAAAATGTAATCAATTATGATACTAAGGAATTGCCAGAAGCAATGCAAAAGGCATATGCTTAATATTAAAGAATTCTGAGCCTAGGAATCAGTTCTGAAGACCAGGAGAGAACAGAACTGAGTCTTTCTGTACAAAAATCTATTCCACAGTACACAAGTTTTCTTGATTTCATTAATAAAATTTAGGAGGTGGTGCTGTTGCTGTTTCTAAACAATTTTGCCAGACATCCCTGTCAATCTACTACATATCATTCAGAGATCTACAGGTTGATGGAGATTTCCTTCTGCCTACCCCTGGTGTAACTGAAAATGTTTTCTCTCTCTTGTCACAAACTTTCCCAGGCTACAGGTGAGAAAGAGGAGATGGAACAATTGCAGGCCTATAATCGGCGGCTGCTGCACAACATCTTGCCAAAAGATGTGGCTGCCCATTTCCTGGCCCGTGAGCGTCTCAATGATGAGCTGTACCACCAGTCCTGTGAGTGCGTGGCTGTCATGTTTGCCTCGATCAGCAACTTTTCCGAGTTCTACGTGGAGTTGGAAGCCAACAATGAGGGTGTTGAATGTCTGCGGCTGCTCAATGAGATCATTGCCGACTTTGACGAGGTGACTGCGTGCCTTTGTCATATTGTTCGAAAGCAGGAGGCACCATATGACTAGTAGAGGCAAAGAGATAAGGAAATGTTTTTCTCACTCTTAGAATAGCTCTGGAGGACAAAAATGGAAGGAACATTTTCAATGATATAGTTTTTCCCCCTTCCTAACAACTCCTGCACCAACAAACACTAAAACTGGTTTCTTTGGATGGATCTGGATAGTGCTTTCCTCCTTTTATTGATATTTTTTTTTGAGTCACTGATTGAATCCAAGTTACCTGAAAGGGTTCAGCAGTCAGTGGCCTCAGCAGCCAGTGTATATGGGGAAAGGTGTAAATCTAACTTATTCAGTAAACATACTACCACTTGTCAGATGCTTTCAGATAACTTGGTTTGTCCTGTGTATTTACTAGAGAAGATACTGGTGTTTTTGAGGGGGATGGGGAGTAGGCTGGTTGTCTGAATCTGACTTTTGCTTCCAGTGGGAATTTTACTGCCCTGCCTGTCCTTCCACGAAGTTGGTATTGGAAGATGATGAACATGTGTTGCATTCCCCCAGCTATTGGAAGTGCTTAATGCACATGGTTCTTAGGTAGCAAGATGTCTAAAGATCTTTTGGGGACTGGTTTTTGCAGAGTGAATTCTAGAACTCCCTTTTTTCCTTTTAAAGGAAGGCTCAGCTCAGTTGTGCAGTGGGGAGAAAGAGATCAAGCATATACATGCAGAGGAATATCTTTTTCCTGCAGAATACCAGCACCATGCCAGCTATAGGGTTGTATATGCCAGTAATAAAGGCTTGTTTAGGTGTGACTTGGTGGAACTGACCAAGCACACTGTTGTAGCCAGGGTTGGCTGTTCGAACCATTGCTATGGAGGTGATGGATCTACTCTCAGTTTCACAACTACTTCTTCTGCAACTGCTCCACATTATATAGGAGGCTCTCCTGATACAAAACTTCTGTCAGGAGTAGAGAGCAGTATCAGGAGGGCTCCTATACAATTTGGTGCAGGAAAGGTATAGTACCGCCCCGTACGACAATGGATTTACTAGCTGCCCCTGATTGTAACAATAATAGCAATACTAATAAATACTTATTTGTGTGTGTGTGTGTGTGTGTGTGTATATGTGTGTTGTGCTGTTGCATGTAAGATATTGCCTAGCTAGCTAGTATCTGGAGTGCTTCATGTAACAGAAGACAGCAAATCCATTTGAAATATATTCTATAATTTGAATGTGGAAGGGCTTATTATTCCATCTCGTTTTTAAGCAGTGTTGTATTGAGGGAATTCACAGGGCCAGCTTTTGGGCAGAACATTTACATGTCTCTTCAGGTTGTTCTCTTGAATGGAGATGTACTAAGCTTTCTCCAGGCTGGGGGCTCTCCAGATTTTTTGACTTCAGGTCCCATCATTCCCAACTGCTTGTTGGCACTAATGGAAGTTGTAATCCAGAACATTAGAAGACCCCATACTGGGGAAAGCTGCAAATAGATTGCCTAAATTTAGATCTTGGGGAGGATTTAAACAAAACTAGCAATCTGCAGATATTTTTTAAAGATAATGAGAGAAAAAGGGAAGTCAGGCATAGTATTAAAATCAAAGATTACAGAGGGTCCCTAATACAGAGTAATTTACTTGGCGTAATGGTTTAAGTTTTGAACTGTGATTCTGAAGACCAGAGTTCAAATCCCTGCTTGGCCAGGAAAACCCAGTGGGTGATCTTGGGCAAGTCATACTCTCTCAGCCTCAGGAGAAGGCAAAGGCAACCCCCTCTGAACCATTTTGCCAAGAAAAGCCCATGATAGATTTGGCGTATGGTTGCCGTAATTGGGAACTGACTTGATGGTACACAGCAGCACCACCAACAACAACCCTGAGGCAGGCCTCAGAGCTTACTTTCCTCCCAGTTTTGCAGCTGAGATGGACATGGGAACCATTGAGTTGAGTTTTCTATCTCTGCTGACAGTTTTCGTTCCCACCTCCTCTGCCTCAGGGCTTTTTTTTTTTTAAATTAAACAGTTGCACAAATATGTGCCCATTTATTAATCCTCGCATTATTTTAAACCTCCCTTTAAAAAGAAAATCCTGCAAAGCATTTCTAGAGATGGGGGGGTGACAGTGCTGGTTCTTGGTAAGAAGGGGAGTCTAATGAAGGGTGCACAGAGGCAAGCTTGTACTTCAGTCTACCAAATCTAGCATTTCCCTCCCTATCCCCAAGGCCTGAGTCTGGGAGTGGGGTGGGTGGGGTTGAGAGGAGAGAGAAAAGGTGCATTTTCAAGGGGCTACAGTGAGGGTACTTCTAAAGCAGCCTCTTCTCTCTGAAAACATTAACTATGTTTTCATTCAAAGAGAGGTTTCTGTAGCAGGCCTCTAGTAAAAGGCCTGCAGTGAAAAAACTGGTTACCCCTATCTGCTGGGTTAGGGTGCAGGCCAGAACTTGTTAAAAGTTCCTTTTTGGAGGCTACAATTCCCAGAATGCCAGGAGTTGTAATCCAGCAGGGGACTGTTCCTAGCTATGGGACCATCCAGTGCAGAAGCTCTGTGTAAGGAGGATCTGCTGTAACTTTTAACATGGTTGGACAACTTACTTAGGGTTCCAGTGCCTTAGGAGAGCCCATTGGTGCTTGGGCTTCACTCTTGTGTTCTTCTCTGCTCATTGGCTCAAATTTATTAAGGAGCAGGCAAGTAGGAAACCAGGGTTTTGATGCTTCCACACAGGATCCCTCCCAGACATAGAGCAGCAAACAGCACCCTGCATGTCTCAAAATTGTTATTACCCAAAGACAGACAAAATATTCTGGCACAAGATAAAATTCCAGAAGCACTTTTCTCCATTACTGGCAGTACAAATACTAGAACAATAAATTAAATACAGTAGCTGGGAGTTGGATAACAGTCAGGGCTGTTCAGGGTTATTTAAAAAAGAAACAGTGATGCAAAGAAATCCCGTGATGCAAAGAAATCCCTCCTGGCATTAATCAAAGTAGATGTTTCCTTTTGCCCACAGATCATTAGCGATGAACCTTTCAAACAGCTGGAGAAGATCAAGACGATTGGCAGCACTTATATGGCCGCTTCGGGACTGAACGACAGCACCTATGACCGTGAAGGGCGTTCCCATATCACAGCACTGGCCGACTATGCCATGCGACTCATGGAACAGATGAAATACATCAATGAGCACTCTTTCAATAATTTCCAAATGAAAATTGGTCAGTGGACTCTGAGGGCTGGGCTAACTGGATGGGTGGGAGTCTCATATATCCATGTTAAGGAGAGAGGATAGGTAATCTCAAGATTGATTGACTAGGACAATTTTCTCTCCTCCCCCCATACCCTGGTGTATTTTATTTTTTCCTGCCATAGGGCTAAACATTGGGCCAGTGGTGGCTGGGGTGATTGGAGCCAGAAAACCGCAGTATGACATCTGGGGTAACACCGTGAACGTCTCTAGCCGTATGGACAGCACAGGTGTCCCTGACCGCATTCAGGTGAGAACAGCTGTGGTGTTTTGGCCATGCTTAAGGTTGCCAGTATCTAGCAATCTTGCGAAGGCATGGTTCCATTAATAGTTGTGTCCCCAGGAAGGGACAAAATAGACCAAAAAGACTCAACACCAACTCATATCCGTACCTTTTGCCCAAATACCTCAGAAAATCAGAGTTTGGAAATTTCTTGTATACTTTTAAAATCTTTTCCAACTTACAGCAACCTTAAGACTTCCCTGTCCCGGGGTTTTCTCAGCAACACGCATTCATAGGAAGTTTGCCCTTGCCTCCCTCTGATTCTGAGGGAGTGTGTGACTTGCCCGGGGTCACCTAGTCGGCTATCATGCCTGAGTGGGGATTTGAACTCTGGTCTCCTGGAGTTCTAATCCAGTACTCAAACCACTACACTACAATGGCTTTCCACACCAATTTGCTTGTTTAAAATAGTTTGTTTCCTGTTATTCCTTGTAGTGTTTAAAAAGTAATCCTTTACTACTCCTTTGGGTTGGGTTTTCTTATGCCATCTGAGAATGGCATAAAAAATTGGGGAAAATCTGTCAGGATGCCTCAAAACAGATTAAAATGCTCTCCAAAAGAACTCTAAAAGTAACTGGAGAATGTTATTGTTAAACTAAAATTATAACTTGAACTTCCTTCCCCACCCCGCACTCTGCCTTGCTTTGCCTTTAATATGTAATTTGGTTGCCCCAGAAATAGTTAGAGGCAGTTACGTGTAACTTGTTACTGGCTATTTGCAACTTGTTCTGGGGAGAATAAATACATTTTTACCTGAAAAGATGACAATGTTGCTGCCAGGCATACATTCTACGGAGTGTATTTTGTAAACATGGGGCTACCACGGAAGAGGCTGTTTCTAAAACTGCCAACCAAGCTTCTTCTAGGGTCTGGAGTGACATACAGAGAACATCTGCAGCTTGGACTTGATTTTGCTAATTCTTCTGCCCTCCTCTTTCCTTGTGAGTTAGTGGTGGGCATACTTAAATATAAACCCAGGTGGAGGAGCAGTCCTCCTTACTTCCACTGTGATGGTCCTCTGGTGCCAGATTTTCTTGACAATTATTTTGGGAGGAGCATTTGAGGGTGGAGGAGAGTAGGAGAGGTTACCCATGTTTGGAAGAACCTGCAGCAAGAGGGAGGGGTAATTTATGCTATTATTCTTTATTTGTTGTGAGCTGCCTTGGAGACAGTATGGGCATCTGGATTCATATTGTGTTTCACGTAAATATATTATGGAGAATTACATCACTAGGGCTCCCTCTCTTGACCACTTTAACAGAGTTATGGTGCATTAGGAATATAAGAACTCCCTTGCCAGGTCAGGCTAGGCATCCAACTCATAGGGCATCTTGTTTCCAGCTCAGCCCACAAGATGTTGCTGATAAATCCACACCTACCACATAGTGACAATCCCTGTCTGGAAAAAGACTGCATCTGAACGTGAAGGTTCCATTTACCTGCTATGGCTAGTGGCCATAGATAAGAACTATCCTCCATGAATCTGTCCTGTTCCTAAAGCCATCCGACATAGTGGTTGTCACTGCATCCTGTGTTGTACCAGGGCAGCCTTACCAACCTGCCATCATTCATATGTATTGGACTGAAAGTCCTGTTATTTCCATTGCACCAAGTATGCGGAGGGCTGGACTAGAGGCTGTGGTTTTAAGAGTGTTAGAAAATCTAGGCTCAAGACCCCATAAAACTCAGCGGGTGACCTTGAGCCAGTCAGTCTGTCTTAGCCAGACCTACCTCACAAGGTGGTTCTTGGGTGGTTAAATGTGAGGAGGATGAGGAGCACCACGGACTCGCTCTTGAGCTCACTGGAAGAAAGGTGGGGTTAAGATATGATGAATGAATGAATCAATGAATCAATGAATCAATGAATCAATGAAATAAATGCTAAGGGCATTTTCTGCCTGAGTTTTAGGCATTCCTTTTGACTATAACTACAACCTCTGACTGTCTTCCTTTTTTTCTAGGTGACAACTGACCTCTATCAGGTATTGGCAGCCAAAGGTTATCAGCTGGAGTGTCGCGGGGTCATCAAAGTCAAAGGCAAAGGCGAGATGACCACCTATTTCTTGAATGGTGGCCCCACTAGTTAGCAAGAGCCTTTGCCACCAAGGGACCTATTAAGCTGGGCTTAGGCAGTGTGGGGTTGATTGGTTTGTTCTCTCTCTCTCTCTCTCCACCACCCTGCCACACACCCACCCACACTCCCTCCCTTGCTTCCTTCTCTCTGTCTCTGTCTCTGTCTCTCTCTCTCTCTCTCTTTGCTCTGGATTTCAGATACACTCTCTGAAAATCAGGGAGGGGAGAGAAAAAACCCTGCAACCACCAAAATAGGTTTCCTCTGTGGTGTTGGAAGAAGAGGAGCTGTCGGGGTCACTTTACACCCCAAGAGACTTATTTTTTATTTATTGGGAGCAAAAGCCTACCTTGGAGCATCCTCTTTGGGGCCCTGCGTGGGCACTGTTTTGGAAGTAAGGGAAAGAAATTCATTGTTGCAGACGTTCTGCTTCTCCTGGGATGACCTGAAGAAACTGGCAAGGGGAAACTGCAGTGGGACTTTTAGATCCTTTCTGTTCATATTTGTGGATCCAGAAAGCTGAAGTTTGGTTTTATTGTTTGTATTACGGAGCAGGAAGGATTGTATTCTTTTCCTATTCCCCTGACCAACATTGCCTGGATGCCTTTGCCCTTCTAGGTGCCCTTTGCCAAGACTTTCAGAAAGAGAAGCAGCAGTGTTCTAGTGGGGTGGTGGCTTGCTCTCGCCCAACACATTTTGATTGTGGCATCCCTCCTCTCAACAGAAGCCACTCTTTCTCTGTTTCTCTCTTACACACATGCGCACATTCAACTGTGATGTTTGGAAATGTGCCTCTTCTTTTGTGACAAGGGGTTGTCATTTGGGGTACAGTTCTCATTTGCCAAATTATTTTGTCTGGTGGAATTTAAGGGGCTGTGGTCATGAGCACTGGAAGGGTACCCCCAAAAAAAGGAGCCTGTGGGTGCCATTGGTGGTCTTGATGCCAAAGAGTAGGCAGGGAGTGGGCTTTGTTCTCTCCACTTCTCCTGCCATTTCTTCTCCCATAATGCAGAGTTTGCAGAAAGTTACCTCTTTGGACTACAGCTCCCCAGATCCCGTATCCAGCTTGCTTGGGGATTTGTAGTCTTAAAAAGTAACATTCTCATGCTCCCCATAGTAGCTAGCGAAAGAGCTGTCCCTATCCGATGGAGATGCAACCTGCCTTAGTTCCCTGACATTAGGGGAGTGTAGTTTTATTTGTATCCCCCATTTTCCACCTTCCTGTAGAAAAGTGTTTCTTTCTGGTCATTGCAGCCCAACAGGAAAAGAATTTGCAGTTTTTTTCACAGGGGTACTCTCTTGACACTGGAAGCTGGAGCAAGCTCCTTCCTTTCAGCATGCCCTCATGGTCCTTTTGTTACTGTATGCCAAGTCTCTTTCCTGTGCCTGGAAGATTTCTCTTATGGTTCTTCACCTCAAATGGTTTGCCCATCTGGACTTGATTTTTTCTGGTGGTGGGAGGAGTTGGGGGTCAGAAAGGGTAATCCTCCATTTTTAAAATACATGTTTAAAAACACCATTGGTCCAGAACAGCTCTTGTACTTTTCCTCTTTTTCCTACCCTTCCATTATCAATTGGGATGCTTGTACCAAGTATGAACCAGGGGTAAGCTGGGATCTGGCTACACTTGAAAACGCTTGCTATGGATGTTATAAACTGCTTAAGAGAAGGGTGTGTGTGTATGTTAGTAAAGCAGAATTTGGAAAAATTAATTTTTAGGACCACTGCTCTCACAGTCCCTCAGCTTATGAAGCCAGTGGCTTGGAGCAGCTGAGAAGTGCAGTCCAAAAAAACATATTTTCTTTCCCAAAAAGAAAGTGGATAGAGCACAAATCAGCAAAGCAAGACCAATGTGTTAATTGTCAGATACAAGTTAGAAAGAATTTGGCATTGTGAGTTCAAGAGGAGAGTGGTGTACTCATTTTTAAATGTTTAAAAATATTCTTGGCAGGTGAGGTTTGGTTTCTATCTAAGTACTACTCGTCCTTCTGAGGCTTTGCCTTTATATGTTGAAAGAGTTCTGACCCTTGAGTGACAAAAGACTGTGTGTACAAAGTACACCGGAAGAGTTTGTGTATGGGGAAGGGTGGCTGCATATAGACATTGGGCTTGGGCAGATCTTACAGAGACAAGTTCACTTTCCAGAGCCTCCAGCCCATGGCTGTATTGAGGCTTCATATTTCACAGAGAGAGGTGGATTCCATTTTGAAGATGCTCCATTCACCAGTGACTGCCTTAGCTCCTTTTACAGGCAGGGAGACACTTAGATTTGCAACCCATTTAGGTTCTGTGAGTGTCTTTTTCTTCCTTTTCTAGGGGGAATGACATTGTAATGGCTGCAGTGAATTTTTTTCCTCCTCTGATAGGAACACCTTTGGCCCTTTTTTACTTAATCTTGTTTCAGGAAGTCATTATCTTCCTAGGAGCAGTGGACTGAATTTGATTGCAAGCATTTGTGTGGATGTGTCCCATTAACAGCTTTTAGGTCTTATTGGCACTGAATTTTAATTTCATCAAAATTGCAACCCTCCCTTCTTCCCTTGCTTCCCACCCTGCCCCCTACATGCCAAGTGGGAATCCCAGAACTAAAAGCAGAGTTTCCTTGAAAAAAGGAAAAGTGGCACCCAGTGGGAAACATCCAAGTCATGGGAAGGCAAGATAGGTGTTTGTCAGGTCTCTGTTCCTGATGAAATGAAGGGAAAAACCAAGTGTTTTTAATGCAAAAAAATCCAGATGAAGTTACTTAAAAAAAAAAAAGCAAGTTGGGGAAACATTTTTTTTATTTTCTTGATGGTTAAGAAAGCTATTTTATTGCTTTAAATGTTTTAAAAGAAAAGTTTGCATTTTTTTTAATGGGCAGCAACTGCCCTGGTGCATAACCTGTGCATTATTGATGCCCACGCTGGTTGGCAGTGAGGGAGGAGAAGAGTGATTGGAAGAGCACCAACCAATCCAATTTTCCCGACTCTCACTACAGCTAGTGCTAAAATGGCTCAGTTGTATTCCTTGGGGGAGGCATGTGAGTGGAGTGGGCAATATGGCACTTATTTGGTACTCTTTTTTCCTTTTGTGTGTGTGTACATATATATATATATATATATATATATATAAATATATATAAATTATATATTAAAGATCACTTTCTATTACATTGTTGATTTTTTTTCTTCTGTAGTAAAAACAATATATCTGAGCACTCCACTGGTTTATCCAGGCCCTATGGAAACATGCCCATGACAACTGTATGATTTACTGTTAGTACAATTAAGAAACCATAGGCTATATGCTTATCTGGAAATCAGCATCATTGAACACAGGGGTTTACTGTTAAGTGAACACATGTAGGCTTTCACTGTGGTAGGATTAATTGTACAGTTTTAAGATTGATTTTAAATCACATGCATTTCTGTTATCAGTGAAACTATACCTTTAAAGGGAAAAGATATCTTCAGATTATGCATCTACATGTGATGGCAGGCTTTCCTTAGAAGAGGCATTCCTTCTTTGGGGACAGGGGAGTCAGAGACTGAAGGATGGGGGAGAAAGGTAGAAACACAGGTTCTAAAGTAGTGCAGACGTATCTGCCCTTACTGAACCTGACATCTTCCAGATGTGTTGTACTGCAACTCCCATAATCCACAGCCAGTATAAAAACTAGTCCAACACACTGGGCAGGCAGAAATTGGGAAACACTCTTTAAAAGATTTTCAATCTTACTTAAAAAAAAAAAAGACAATACTGACAGGGGCCACATTCTTAGATGCTTAAAATATTTCATAATGTTTAGTCAAGGATTTGGTTTCATTGTAACACCGCAGCCCTAACAGTTAACTGTACACTTGTATGCCTGTGCACCCTGTTGTATTTGCCATCCAACCTACAAAGCATGAGTGGGATGACAATTTCAGCAGTCCATTACTATAGGCTATGCTGGCTAGACCCAATAGGAATTACAAGCCGAAAACAAACTAGGGCCCCTGGCATCTACCTTTGCTCTAAAATGCAGCCATTCTCCCCAGGTCTCCCATCTGAAAACAGAGAACCTTGAGTTACTCACTAGTTTTGATTTGTTTGCTGTTTTGCAAGCAAGCAGAACCTGAAAAGCATGCTTCTGGAGCAGAGGTGGGCCACTGTGGCCCTCTACATTTAGAGATTGCAGTTCCCATAATTCCTTGTCATTGGTGAGGTTGTCTAGGGCAGATGGCAGTTGTAAGCCAACAACATCTGGAAAGCTACTGTTGCTAGCTCATTTTCTAAAGCTTCCATCAAAATGAGTTGTTCCTTTTCTGAGACTCATTCCTGGGCAAAATGCCAGTCTTCTGCTTTTGGTCCTCCTAGAATCGACTTCCCTCTCTTTCACAAAAGTGCAGGAATGCTATAGTTGACCATTCTGTCACAAAATCAGTCTCCCCCCTCAGTAAAGAACTGGGTCAGAGATCATTGGTGTTCTGGCTTAGTGGGGAAACCAAGTTCAGTGTTTATGACCAAATCTTTCTTTAGCACAGAGTGCACCGGGCACACTTGCCAAAGTTGGGTAAAGGCACTCCTAGTCACAACAGTTAGATTGTTTTCCTGGAGTAAGGCTTGGTCCAAATGTACTTCCAAGGTGCAACACTGGTAGTTCAGAAGGAGTGCGGTGGGAACAGCCTCTCTTTGCGGAGTCCCATGCAGATAGCACATAATTCTGACTCATGAGGAAGCTCCTGCGCATACAGCTGGACATAAGAGGTCTGCTCCCTGTACCTGTCAATTGCTATACATGGCTTTCCAGGAAAAGGCCTACATTACCTGCCTGGCATTAACAGTAGGTCTCCTTCATGTAGCCCTGCTCCTGTTTCACCAGTTAACTAACAGGGAAATGCCTGAAGATGGTGATCACTGGTATCTTCTGCAAATGGGTAAGTAGAACTTTATCCATTGGAACTTATCCATGAGAAGAGAGTTTGCCAACATTCAGAAAATTGTCAAAAAAATCTATTTCTCAAGCATTGGGAAATCCTGATGAGAATGCTGAATTAAAATCTTTGCAGTTCAGGATTTATTCTGTGCAAAATTCACACTTTTTAAAAAAATTTTGGTGCAGAAATACTACTTTCTCTGCTGAAAATATTGTCACCTGCACAGAAAGTGCTGTTTTCTGTATTTAGAAAAATGCAATACAAAAAAAAAATGCAAATTCTTGCACAGAACAAATTCCTAACTATAGCATTTTCTGCACGGAAAAAGGATTTATTTTATACCTTCCGCATGCACAAACAAAAAAGGCCATGTGCAGATTTTACACATAAGTCCTGAATTAGGTGAGCATGGTCTTCAAAAGCTGCAAGTTTTCCCACAATGCGAGGAAAATTGCTAAAATTAATCATTGCTTTCTTCAAAAATTAAATTAGCGAAAAAATGCATCCCTATGTCCTACAACTTAATCAGAATATTAGGAAAGCAGAAATTGGTAAGTCAGTGAATGAATTCCCTCTGCTACTTGACAAGAGAGAGCAGACTTAGGCCATTTCTGCACTAGCCTGTTATAGTGCTATTATTCCACTTTCAAAATTCTATGGAATCTCCCCCTTAGGAAGGCCCCTCCCTAAACTACAAACCCCAGGATTCCATAAGATGTTGAAAGTGGAATAATAGCACTATAACAGGCTAGTGTGGAAATGGTGTTACCAAGTGATTACCAGAGCTTAGAATATTACTTATCAGAAGTACTGTAATTCATCATTTTTTTTAAAAAAGCTAACCCCCCCCTTTTTGCTACTGCTTGTTACTGAGTCATTTTTAAGGTTTTTAAAAATGGTTTCAAAAATGCTGTCATAGCTAAAAAAAATCACCTTGTGCTGCCTTGCTTTGGTCTCTCAGCCCCCCCCCCTTTTTTTGCTGCCACTCAGGCCTGAGAGTTTTTTGTGGTTTTTTTTTTTTAATAATCAATTTTTGGCAAAAATTTGCCCCCTAAATCTCCCAAACTGCTGCCAAAAGACCCCCAAACAGTATTTTTCCTAGTGGATCCTCCATGATTTGTTAATGTTCCAAACGGGAAGAAATCAGCTGAAATTCAAGCGAGTCATAGGCAGAAATGACTTCTGGTTTTCTGAAAAGGTGTGGACACAAGAGGTGAAAACTGGGCCTTGCCCCCTGGACAGTTGCCCACTTCTTAGGAGCAATTGGCTGGTGTTATTCCTTATGTCCGTCTGCCCAAAAACTCTAAAGGCAGAGATTCCAATGGATGTTGGAAGCTAAGCAGGTCTGCCAATGAACACCAGGTGCTGCAGGCTATATTTCAAAAGAAGAAACAGGGAAAACCACCTTAGAGTATTCCTTGCCTTAAGTCCACGGGTGACTTCAAAGCACAAATACACACACTCCTTATGTCCAAAGTAACAATATAACCAATCATCATGTAACTTTCTGAAAGTAAATACATTAGTAGCATTCTTACCTTAAAAAGTAACTTGTTACTCAGTTTGTTAACCCCCTTGCTCATAACGTGTTCCTTGCCTGCTCTCGTGATTACAAGCACACTTTGGTGAACAATGCCAATTAACGAACAAGCTTCTTCTCTGCCAATTTTTACACAAGAATAATAGCACCAGCCAAGGAGATAAAGATAACTGTCCCGAGTCTCTGTTTATTAGTGCAACAGCTGTGCTGGGCTTTAATGTGGCAACAGGTTGTGATGTAACAGTACCAAATGGCTCAACAAAGCTGTCATTTCTCCTGTTAGGATTCCCCAAAGAGGCTCTCAGAACATGGTGAAAAGAGGGTTGCTGATGGCCATTCTGTCTACAAATCTGCAGCAAAAACAGAAAAGGAGAGAGAAGAAATTAGCTTACATTTTCCTACCTATCCAGCAGCACAGGAATGCTGTTTTAGCAGAGACAGGCAACTTACGGCTCTCCAGGTACTGCTAGATTTTAACGCTTATCATAATCAGTAGTGAACAACAATAGGAGCTGCAGTCCAGCAACAACTGGGTTGGGGGGACATACATTACCCTCCTCTGTATTACAGTACATTACAATTCCCTACAAACAACTTAAGCTTGGTGAAGGAGAAGGAGAATCTGGATTCCAAGGTATTTGGTCTCCATTTATAGACTACATTAATCATAACACTAATACAATGCCTCCTCTTCAAGCACATCTCAGTTTGCGGTGGAATGTTATTCTTGACTAATTTGTTTTCCCCACTCTTTTTTTATTGTCTCATTTTTAATTGTAAAGGATATACAGTTGGCCCTCCACATTTGCTGGTCTGACTTTTATGGATTTGATTACTTTTGAGTTTCTCCAACCCCTGCACTCCCCCCCCAAGTATTTCTTTTCCACGGGAACTTTCCCTCTCAGCCACTCGGATCAGGCTGCACGGCCCTTTAAAAACCTGCCTCTGGTCCTCCTCTTCCTCCATCAGCCACTGTCTGGCCAGCTAAGGACAACTCACAGTCTAATTTCTCAGCACCACAAAATTTCTTCCATATCACCCCATACCCAAGGAGGGAGATGGGCAAGAGAGAGGAAATATAGGGCCACGATGCCAACCCACTCACCCCTTTTCCTCTCCTTTCCTTCACCTGATTTGGACCCTAGGCACCCTCTCTCCCACCATGCCTCAGCCCCCTTCCCACAGATGGACATGCACATTTTGATATTTGTGATTTTTCCACTTTTGTGAGGATCTTGCATCCCTAACTTTAGTGAACGTGGAGGGCCAACTGTAAATGAATCAGCCCATCAAAAGATCTGCATTATATTCCATTTGAAATCGCTAACAAATTTGTTGTATAGGCAGGTTACATAATAATTTTTTAAAAAATGGTTTTGTGAAGGACTTAGATCTAGTTTATTTTCCTGAAGTTCAGTGACAGATCTCTCCAGCACAGAATTCTAAGTACCTCACCAAAAACCAAAAACCAATCGTGGGATTCCATAGGATGGACCCATGATGGTTTAAGTGGTGTGTGTGCGTGTGTGCGTGTGCGCGTGCACGTGCCTTCAAGTCACCTGTCAACTTACAGCTTATGAATTCCATAGGGTTTTCCTTAGGCAAGGAACATTCAGAGCTAGGTTTGCCATTGCCTTCCTCTGAAATTTAGTCTACAGCACTTTGTAGTTGCTGGCAGTTTCTCATCCAAATACTAACTACGGCTGACCTGTTCGGTTTCCAAGTTCAGATGGAATTTGGAACATTTAGTGTATGTAGGACAGTTAAAGTGGTACCAAACTGTTATACATACACTATCTGTGCTAAATGGAAAGGAAAGAATAGGGGAGCTCGTGGGCCAGGAATCAGCTATGCAGCCAAAATAAGTTCCTTCTACCAGTTTTACATCTACCCGTTGTTATTCAGCTATCATATCATATGCATATCTGAAACATGAAGCATAACAATGCGTGCGCATATGCACTAATAGGAAACTAATGTTCTAGTCTTGTGGTTTAATTCCTTTTGCCCCCTGTTGGTGCTTCCCTATAGGTACAACTAAGGTGTTAGAGTTAAGTTTTAGGATTCAGACCCTGGTGGAGCCTGGAGGCATTTAGTCAAAAGGCTAATCAGTTGCTCTTAACAATAACTCTTGTACAATAACTGTTTTTGGTAATTATTATACATTAGTTTATTTCATTAAGTTTTCAAAGAAGTAGTTGTGTTAGTGTCTGGCAGCATAAAAAGGATGAAGGGAAGGGGAGGGAGTAAAAAGAAGGAATGTAGTCACATCTTTAAGACAACAGGTTTTTATTTTAGCATGAGCTTTTGTGGGTATAAATCCACTTCTTCAGATGCAGTAGAGCAGTGGTTCTCAACCTGTGGGTCCCCAGATGTTTTTAGACTTCAGCTCCCAGAAGCCCTGAGCATTGACCATAGTGGCTGGGGCTTCTGGGAGCTGAAGTCCACAAACATCTGGGGACCCACAGGTTGAGAACCACTGCAGTAGAGAGTGATATCCAGGCCTCAGGATATAAAGCTATATTTAGTCAGTCGTAGGAGTAGGAATGGGATGGAAAGTAAGGATCCAGATCAGGACCTTGATCTAAATTTTTAAAAGGCTGCAAAAGGTTTTTCAGATCTTTACAGTGGTCAGTTAGTGTTGATGTATGAAAGAAATAAATCTGCTTAACAAAAATCAGTTTCCTTGTGTTCAAAACCTTTTCTTGTAAGATTCCTTTTGTTGCATGTGCAATAGTGAGGATTCTTGTATTACTCTTGTATTAATACATGTAGTGGGCCATGAAGCCATTGCCTTTGTTCATACCTCTGCTGACAGACTGGGATTTGTGGATATAATTCAGTTCAGCTGTTTTTCTTTCTTGTCTTTCTTTGCAATTTCCTTGTTCAAGGACTGTGACTTTTAAATCCCGTACCGTATGTCCAGGAAGGGCCATTTCCACACTACTCTTATAGCGCAATTATTCCACTTTTAACATTCTATGGAATCCTGGGATTTGCAGCTTAGGGAGGGGCCAGCTGCAAACCCCAGGATTCCATAGGATGTTGAAAATGGAATAATTGCGCTATAAGAGTATAGTGTGGAAATGGCCAAGGTTGAACTTTTTGGGTATTGCCACTTCTACTGTCTGATTTATGTCCAATTATCCTCTTGCATAGAGACTGTCCTGTTGGTCCAACGTAGTGTGCAGAGGGGCATTGCTTGCATAGGATGACATACATCGTGCTGAAGAAAGAACAAATGAATATACCTTTGATCTTGTGAGTGACATTATTGGCCCCTGTAGTATTGCTCCCAGAGTAGATGTGGGGACAGACTTGGTATCTGGGTTTGTGGCACCATCTTGTCCCTGTACTACCATCCATGTTATTCCTCTTGTTGTAAGTGAGTAGATGTTTAAGATCTGGAGGGTGTGTATAGGCCAATAAAGGCCTACCTCCCAGAGCTTATGAGAGAGAATTGGTTATAGCTCATTGATGATGCATCTGAATGGTCTCAGCTGGGGACTGTAGGTGAACACTAAGAGTATTCTGTCATTTAGTTTTGGCATCCCACTCCCTCAACTGTGTGAATATGCTTCATATCCTGAAACTTGGGTATCTGTGCTGCATCTGAAGAAGTCAGTTTCTATCCATGAAAGCTAAGGCTAAAATAAAAATAAGTTAGTCTTAAAGGTATTGCTACATTCCTTCTTTTTTCCCTCCCCTTCCTCTCCCTTCCTCCTTTTTATTTTGTTAATAGCACAATAGTAAAGTGTTAATTGTAATTTAATTTTTAAAATGCACAGCTATTAAAAATGGCCAGCCTTCTTCAAAGCAACAAAATAATGTGAAATGTTAATTGTTACTCAACCCGCTAACATCATTAGTATTTAACAATTTAAACAATAACTTTCTAAATAATTGTGTAAGAAGAAAAACCCAGGCAATTAAGGCGAGTGAGGTAATGCTGAACAAAGTATTTCCCCGCTCTTTGGAGACAGCAGGAAAAAACACCTTCTGAAATATGCTACTTCCAAGGAGGAAGAATGTCTTTCCATTATTCTCTACTGAAACAACCCACATTTCCTTGCCTGTGTGGAAAAACTACCCACGGGGAATAGCTGGTGTTGTCTCCTTGGAATACTATTTTTCTACATGCAGAGTTCCCCCTTCCCATCAGCTGTATTCAGATATATAGGCTGCAGCATCAAGGGTTGTATAGCATAAATTGCCATATCTTTGACTACATGTTAATTGTGCTGTGTAGCCCCTATACTGAATGCCAGTGTTCCACAATTGAACCAAGACACCAGATGTGCCACTGAACACACAAAAAATGTGCATATGCATCCATGCACAGTTGCCCTCCATACACACTGTCAGTGCATGCACAGCTCCACTTCCACAACCTTGAATATCAGACAAAAATGTCCCACCGCCTCCTCGCAGAGAACTTACAAAAGCATTAAGACATCAACAGGATTCTATTCACAGATTTCTACCTTTCAGCACTCCAGAAAGTACTTTACCATTTGATTCCTTCTGTAGCATAAGCTGGGTCTAAGTGAATTAAAATGACAAGGAGGGATCCTGATATCATAAATCTATTGAGTTTTTTTTAATCCTATTCTGTTGTTTTGACAGTTACTTTCATGAGTTCTAAGAGACTTGGAAGAGCAGCTATGAAGCAATTAGGCAAGATCTGATGTGTAAAGATATATTATTAAATACCAAAGTTAGGATAATCCATATCATTGCATTTTTGATTTCTATGTATGGTGCTAAAGACTGGATGGTGAAGAAAGCTGCCAGGAAAAGAATCAACTCATTTGAAGTGTGGTGCTGGAGTAGAGTTCCACAGAAGTTATTGACTGCCAACATGACAAACAACTGCATCTAAGAGCAAATAAAATCTGAACTCTCCCTAGAAGCCAAAACAACTAAATGGAGGCTATCATACTTTGGATATAACATGAGATGACACAACTCACTGGAAAAGACAATGATCATAATAATTTATCAATCCAGGCAGAGGCCTTTGAATGCTTGACTCTCAAACATTTGGCTTTCAATCCTGTCTATTCCATTGTCCTTGTGGTGGTGCATTAGGACCACCTCTTTTTTTTCCTCTGTCAGAATTTTCATTTTTGATAATAATTTTCCAAAACCCACTTTTTAAACACAGATCTGACAAAAAAACCCTGAAGACTTAAAAAAATTCAAAAGGAGAAGAAAGTAAAAGGTATAAACTCAATCCTTATTCCCTGTAAGTCTGCCCTGTCTATCTTCAGCCACATGTACTTTATTTCTGGAATATCATCTGCCCAGTTTGCCACAGTCGTACTGATAGTTTTAAAAATCCATGTATCTTTTTAAAGGTCACTCAAGTTCCCCTTGCCATGTTCTACTGGGTAAAGTAGAAGGTAATAGAAAAAAAAGAAGGCCACATTACAGATGGCTTGATTCAATCAAGAAAGACATGGTCTCAAGTCTACAAGACTTGAGCAGGGTTGTAGATGACAGGCTTGCCATAAGCCAAAGCTATTTTTTTAGACTTTGTTTTTGACTAGTGAAAAAAATTAGAAACTATCTTAATTCATAGAGTGGGAAGGATCCCATGATCCATCTAATCCAAGTCCCTGCTGGTGCAGGAATCTACAGCTAAAGCATCCCTTCTGCTGGTGTCATCCAACCCCTGCTTACAAACTTCCCACAAAGGAGATTCCACCACGCTTCAGGACAGTCTCTTCCACCATCAGAGAACTCTTGCCAACAAGTTCTTCCTAACTGTATTAAAAGGTTTGAACAGTTTGTTTGTTTGTTGGTTTGTTTGTTTCTTTATTCTGAGCTCTTATAATTTTGGTATGGTATTTTCTTCTCATAGTTAGAAGGTGAAACACTCTTCTAAAAGGATGAGATGTTAAATGTGGAATCTGGAATTCTTGTTTATTCTGGTCATTTCTTTTACAGGAATCAGTCCTCTTTACTCTCTAACAGAGGCTTATCCAATCAATACAACACTTCCCTGGAATTCACAGTTTTGCACATAACCTTGTTTTCCTGATCATTTTTCTTAGAATCCACATTACTTAAACTCAGTCTTCTGTTCCACACCTTAAGCCTATTCTGTTACACTTTTTGACCAGGTTTTTGTGCAGATTTGCCAGGCAGTTTTAGGGGTTTGCATCAGAATTACTAATCTGTTATCATTTAGATGCAAATTTGTACTGGTATAAGCAGATCATCCCAGTGTATGGTTCCCCATAGCTCATGGGATGCAAAAGAAATGACTGTTTTGAATTAGGCTCCCAGCACCTTTTGGTTTTGGTTCCATCCATATGGTGGACCCCAGAGTTCAATGAAACACAACTGATTCCAAAAGGCTGAAGTCTGCTGAATCCTAGACTAGAAACACAGGCATCTTTGTGTGTGTACGGGGGCGGAGGAGAGATTCCTTCAAGGGAGCTCCCCTCCGGGAGTTCAAAGTGGCACAGTCCAAGTGCATGTTTAACTACTTCATTTCCTGTGTTTGAGACCCAGATCTTACATGAAAAATCTGTCAAATAATAGTTCATAAAGGACTGATGCTGTCCTTTTCCCCTAACAGCCTCCCAGTGATTCTGGCAGGTTCTGATACACATAGTTCTCACAGAAATGCGACAATTTGGGGAGTATTATTATCCATCACTGCATATGGCCCCATATTCTTACATTAATTTGCACTTGCATATGCCAAGAACAAAACGAGAAATTGCAAAGAGTATGGGAATCTACAGAAAGACACCCTACATCTCCTGTGGTGAGGAGAAGATGCATGGCATCATATCATTGTCTTCAAAGTAGCCATCCTGTCCTCCACAAGCAGTGGCTAATGAGGTGAAGTTGGTGGTATCTAAACTCTTGAGTGCAACCAGGTTGTCTTTTTCTATATTTTGCCAAGGAGATGTGGGGATGCTGCTCTTGCCATTGGTCACTTTGATTGAAAGATGGGATTCAATCCTGGACTGAGGGACTGGGATGGGGGACACCTCCCCCAGTATGCTCACTTTGTCATGGGGCTCTGCAGCTGAGGATGCCTTTGAATCCTCATCCAAGGCATGGCATCTTCTGGCTTGACTGACCAATCACGAGGCAACCACCAACCGATATCCTGTCCACAGGTCAGTGGCACTCTGTATTCTTGGTAGGGGTCTAAGAAAGCAAGCAAAGTGTTTGGGTTGTTAAATGGGGAAATCTAAAGTTGTCTACGGGACTGTGAGAGAAACGGTGTGATTAAAACTCTAGCTTCAGTGTTTGCCAAAATCCACTGACTCAGCATGAGCTCAAGCAATCGTGGAGGCATCTGTAGAGGAACTGTGGGCTCAAAGTGCTGCTTCAGTACATGCTGAGCTTTGGGCCATTTCCACACTAGGCTGTTATAGCGCTATGAATCCACTTTCAACATCCTATGGAATCCTGGGGTTTGCAGTTTCGGGAAGGGCCAGCCAGCCCCTCCTGAAACTGCAAACCCCAGGATTCCATAGGATGTTGAAAGTGGAATCATAGCGCTATAAGAGCCTGTGCAGAAATGGCCTTGGTTGGACATAACAGCCTGAATACTGGTGGGCCACAGTTGCTATTATCTCACATCACTGGTAATGCTGGCTGGTGCTTATGAGAGCTCATGTGTCACCAATCAAGGGCCACACTTTTACCACATGTGATATGGGGACATTTCCTGAATCCTATTAGCTTGCCCAACTAGAATAGACCCATTGAATAAATGGCCTTTAACCTAAATGTTAATTCCTCATTTGACAACTGGCTTCATAGGTCTGGTGTAGCCAGAAATCTAAATATGATTCAGGCCAATTTTCCCATACCAGAGGTGGTAAAAATGTGGTCCACCAAAAGTGGGACAGGAATTTTTGTAAGTGCTAGGCAGCACCACTGATGCAGAAACATAATGGGTGATGCAATTCTGTAATATTTGGAGAGCCGCACATTCCTCATCTCTTCCATACAAATTGCTCTTTAACAAGCAGAGAGTTCACTGGCCTTGCAACCACATTTTGCTATGACTC
The DNA here is from genome assembly GCA_948472985.1 of Iguana delicatissima. Lineage (NCBI taxonomy): Eukaryota > Metazoa > Chordata > Lepidosauria > Squamata > Iguanidae > Iguana > Iguana delicatissima. Next base: position 318,145 of record CAOKZL010001198.1, on the reverse strand, counting down.
ACTTCTTCTTGTCCACTAGTTCTGTATCTCAGCTTTCCCTAATACGATATCCTTGGTATATTTTGAATACAGTTCCCATTAGCTCTGGTAATTGGCTCTGATGTTTGGGGCTGAGGGGTGCTTTGTTCCAACAACATCTGGAGAGGCCCAGATTTAGGAAGGCTGCCTTTCCAAAGCATTAAGGAATATTCTGCCCTTGGCTTTGCTGAATCTGTGAACTCCAGTGGTCTGTGTCATAGTTTTAGCCAGGCAGGGCTACGTGAGCAACAAGAAATGCTGAAGCAGCTGGCAAAGAGACACCTGAATAATCAGCTGGAAGGCCATGTTTCAGAAAGAACTGCTAGGCAATTTGGAGACGTGATTTCCTAAGCTCCCCTGTTGTTCAGACTGAAGAACAATAGAAGAACTTGAGCGACCTGCCTACTGTCCCAGAATTTTTAAAGTATCAAACATCAGTTCAAACAAGTTTATTCTGGATCTCACAAGGATACAAAACATGTATTTATTTGTGTGACCAACAAAACAGAAATACTAAATGCTGCAGAGAAATACTATGGCAAAAGAAAGTGGACACCAAAACATTTTGCTGTGGCATTTTAATATTTCTATTTTGTTAGTTGCAACTAAACATGCACACTCACAGGTCAAGATCCTGCACCACAGCATAACATACCACACACACATAACTCTGCACTTCTCCTGCTCTTCAAGGTAGCTCTCAAGCCCTGGGCACTGGTGAATATCTGGAGATAAATTTCAATTCCCCTGACTGCACAATTTCAGCTGGGACGAGCACAACCTCACCTCACCCCAGCTCCTCAGAGTCAATAAAAAAACAACTGTGAGAATGATCTTGAAGTATGAAAGCTGCCTCATGTTTGTGTGTTTGGACATTGTACAAAGAGCTAATTAATAGCTACTTGTACAATCTCCAAAAATATGCACCTGTAACCCCAATTTACTTGCACTTATATCACCAATAGGATTCCAGCCACTGAAATATGAGGTATTGATTCCCAATAAGCATCAGACTTCTACCTTAGAAAGAATCTGCCCAGAGGTGTTGGCCTCCTGTAATGAAGGAAGAAACAAACATAGGGTAACATCAGTCACAAGTAATGGAGAGGCAGAAATTGCCAAGTGTTCAAGGGGAAAAAGGCTCACTGCCATTGGTACAGGTTAGCAGTGATGTGAGTGGCTGCAGTCTGGGGTCCTATGATGCATGATGTTATCCTTCTCTTTGGATAATCCAGAGGTCATTGGGCCTTCATTTTCCAAGGCAATCTCCCAGTGTGTTCTTGGATTATGCATTACCAAGACATGCCACTGAGATCAATCCAGATACTCTCTTGCTCTCAGTCTATACGCTCTGACTTACGACTGTTGACTTCCTGTTAAGGCAGGACTGGCTAGTCTGTGGCCCTCAGCTATTCTTGGGGCCGAGGCTGAGAACTTGTGGTCCAGTGAAAACCAGAAACAGTTTTATGGTTATGACAATAGGTTCACCCTCCCCACTTGCTGTAAGACAGACATGGGCAACTGCGGCTTTCCACAAATTGCTGGAATGTAACTCCATTCAGCTCTAGCTAACACAAACAATGGTAAGGGATACTGGGAGTTGTACAACAACATCTGGAGAACCACCATTACCCACTCATGCTGTAGGGGATCCTAGAGAATCTCTATACTTCTGTTGAAACCCTGTTGAGAGCCACGCCTGCAGAGCTCTTTCACCTACATTTCTTGAGCTGCATCCGTTTGACAGCTTCGCCATACTTATCGTGGCTGCCCTGATGTACAGTGCCATCACACCGGGCTGGTCCTATGGGTGGCAGTTTGGGATAGAAAAGTTCCAGTTTGGGAGATGATGTTCCCACTGAGGATGGACAGAAAGAAAAACAGAATCAACAAAAAACAATATAATTATTCCATGAGACTGTGGTCACAAGGCAAAGTGGAATGGAAACAGCACAATATAAGTCTCCTCCTACAGCTGTAGAGATTTTGGAAGTTATCTGATAGAGTTCCACTGCTGAAGCTTAAGCCAGACCGAACATAGTGGACATTGAGATGTGAGACTACCTAGGAAGTCTACAGCAATGGCTATAATGCAAGGTACAATGTCATACCTTTCAATGGGCTGCAATTTACTTGTTAAGCATAGAGCAGAAATTTGCCCCACCTTTAATAGCAGTCATGAGTTTAGGGATACAAACAGGCTTCCCCCGCTTATCTGACAGGTTAGGCACCAGAGCATTGTCAGAAAGTGGAAATGGTTGAAAAGTGGAACCCATCCACTGTAGAGAATATGGACAACTTGCAGAGGCTTGCTTAGGACCAAGTGTGTGCTGCGTGTAAAGTCTCTCAGCTGGCTTGGCACCCTTTTTTCCCTTGAGCTCACTTTGCAAGCAGCACATGTACAGTCCCAAGTCAGCCTCCACAGGCAAGAACAACTAACAGAAGCCTGTTGTTTTGATGCTTGCAATACAGACAAGTTCTGATATTTCAACCAGGGAATCCATGTGCGGGAGTGGTCTCAAGCAAGCCCCTGTAGGCAAGAAGAACTGACAAAAGAGCAGAACTTGTCCTTAATTTGGGAGTATTAAAAGAGCAAATCATCGGATAACAGGGTGTTGAAAGGTGGGGGCTTTCTCCATGTCTCTAATATGACCATTAAAGATCAGACAATTTTCTAATTTTCAGATGTCCTTTTGAACTCAAACTCAGTGTAGGCAATGGCTCACCATGAGTCTTGGATGTACCACTGCAGATGGGAGACAAGTTGGGTGACAAGCACATATGCATCCAACTGTTCCAGGTCTAGGCTAGAATTCTTTTCTGTGATGTCTATTTAAGTGTCTTACGTATGGAAAGGAATTATATCCTATCTGTCCATTGAAAATGGCTAATAATAATAATAAAATACAAGATAAAAATTATTTAAAAATGGCTGATTTCCCACATCTATAATGTAAAAGAATAAAATCCAATAATACTTTGCCACTAGTGTCCATGCAGATCAAGAATGGGGAACCTTGGAAAATGTTTGACTACACCTTTCCTCATTCCTGCCTGACTTTTGGCTATGCTAGCTGGTTCTGGAGTCCAAAAATATCTGAAGGGCCACAGGTTCCTCATTCCCCTCATGCACAGCAGCTTATGAGCAAAGAGAACACAACTTCCATGATGAGCTGCAGTGAATATCCATTTCTAAATTGGGACACAGTGGTGAGGAAGATAGAGAATGTTCTAGCATTAGGGGAAATTTTGTCCTAAGAAAGCAGCTACAACTTCAAGGATAATCAAAGCCTGAGCAAAGGTAAAACTATAACATGACTGATCCTGGATTGTGTGTGTGGTCAGTAGCCATAGGTACAGCTATTTGATAAAAGTTGCAGTCTATATTGAATGCGCCTTGAACACGTTCTCTTCCAACTATTTCAAAGCACAGAAAGAATCAGTTTGATGTAATCAGTTCAAATAAATAAACCCAGAAATCCTTGAGCCTTTCCTAAGGCCACCATAACACCTGCATTTTATGTATCTGTGCATTAGTTCCACCAAAAATCAATTTTAACCCAGAATATCCAGCTCTCACTTTCTGCTCCTGACTTTTTTTTTTTTTCTGGACAGCAAGCAGGAAATCTTTTGACTCCTATCTCTTGCCTCAACATTGATGTAAACTACAGTCAGCCCTCTACATTTGCAGGTTTCACTTTTGCAGATTTGATTATTCACAGATTATTGCTGTCACCTCCGCTGCCTCCTTATGCCATTTTTAATGAGGACTACAAGCCTTGTGATACTGAGAAACTGCAAACGAGGCTTGTAAGTCCCTATTAAAAATGTTGTGGGGCAGCAGTAAAGGTGGCAGTAAGCCCCACCAGCCACCCACTTCTTCCTTGTGAGGGAACCCTGATGCCTCAAAGGAATCCATGGTGGGTTGAATATTGTGATCATACTTTTTTGTGTGTTAAATATGGTTTGGGAGGGCCTAGAGCTATTCAATTTTTTTCCATTTCCACGAGGGTCCTGTGCCGCTAACCCTAGTGAATGTGGAGGGATGACTGTAGTACATACTGTCATTTGAAGCATTCTGAGAGAGCCATCATTAGATTATTTTCTGAAGAGGAACACATGGACAAAATGGAAGTAGAATAGGCATGCCTACATCAGTTTGCATATCCTTAAGTCAAAGTATCCTAAGAACTGCATTTTGGTAAGATGACTGGGAATTTATTTGTAGGTTCATATCCTCCCTCAGAGAATAGCAATTCCCATGGTTCCCTGGCAGGAAGGAATGAAGTAGCTGGAGTGTTTTATGTGTAGATGTATTTCCAAAGCTATAAGCATTAAGGAAATCCAGGAAGGAAAGCTAACATTTATTTGCTAATAAAATAAGTGTTCCTGGGTAACTTTATTACCTGGCACTTCAAGTTGGGGTAATGTTAGCCTTCTGTCCCGAAAGGGATCCTGGTAGCCCAGAAAAGTTAATCCAAAGAAAGTCATCACCTGACCGTTCTCTTTTCTGCAGGTTCAAACCACAGTCTCCTAACCACAGCCTCCTGCCTCCTGGCTTCTAAGGCATTTGTTTGCCAAGTTGCCATGGAGATCCACAGCTCAACTCAGGTCGCTGGCATTTCTGAGCCAATGAAAAGTGGAGTGTGTAGATGACAACTGTGACTTTTTAAAAATATATTTTTGAAAACCCTGATTACAAAGAAAGGAAGGGAGGAGAGAAAGAGGAGAAAAAAGAGGTGGAAGTGGGAAGTACACAAGGATATGTATGTGAGATAGGTACATACACTAACCTAATGTGACTGTATTTCCAAAAATATATTTTCTTGAAATTGAAATCTATGAAATACACATTCACAGGTAGCTTAAAGCAGTGAGATATACTGACCATTCACTTCTGATGGTAGATGTTTATCTTTTCAACTTACAAGTATGTCTTTTAACAACAGTAAGAGCAAGTAGGATCCAGTCATGCCATCCATTCGTTAAATTCCAAATTGCAGGGATAAAATTTGAAAGGATATGTGTGTCTACAGAAAACTATGGCCATTTCCGCACTAGACTGTTATAGTGCTATTATTCCACTTTCATCCTCCTATGGAATTCTGGGGTTTGCAATTTAGGGAGGGGCCTTTAAATGTCATTAGCAGCAGTAAAGTAATTCCTCTTGGAATCCAGGTGTCTCTGTCCTGGTTGAAGCTACAGGCCTCTTTTTTAGGCAGAGAACATTGAACTTCTCAAGAAGTCTCTGTACTGCTGTTTCTGAGGGAGAAAAAACTTCTAGGTGCTCTACAGATAAAACTTGCCAATTATAGTCCAAATGAAAAAGCTTTACCTTTCTTGGAGGTAGAAACTTCAAAGAGTTAAGCCCCAGTTCATTAGCTCACTCTTGCTAAGTTTGCCCTGTTGCAGTTAAATCCTATATTTTCAAATCCAAAGAAACATATTCAGGGGTGGCTGTGTTGGCCACGCAGCAAAATAAAGCAAAATCCAGAGTCCACAAAAACAGAAACATTTGATACAAAATGTAAACCTCTGACTCCACCATCGCCACTTTTCTTCTCCTGTATGAACATAGCCACACTGGCGGGATAGTTTTATTAAAATAACCCAAACGTTACAAAATAACGAGTTAATTTTCACGTTCTCCAGAACTCCTGGTCAGGCTAGATGCAACGTCATTAAGCGGAAGGGTGTTGTGATAGAGGAATCTCATTATATTGGGAAATGAATGGAAAGCAGGCTCTTTGTTTTGGCGTGGTGGAGTTAGAAAGCCAGGATTTTATTAACTTATTTTATTAACTTATTTTCCTTTTGAACACAGTATTTCTTGCTGGAGCCTGCACGACAACTGCCCAGGATGCTACAAGAATACGGCCATTTCCGCACTAGACTGTTATAGCGCTATTATTCCACTTTCAACATCCTATGGAACCCTGGGGTCTGCGGTTTCGGGAAGGGCCGGCAACTGCAAACCTCGGGATCCCATCGGATGTTGAAAGTGGAATAACAGCGCTATAACAGTCTAGTACTGAACTGGCCTATAACCAACCACTGGGAACGTTGAGACTTTCAAAGTAACACCGGAAGTTTAGGACGCGATACTTTTTAAGGAACAGGAAGTACGCCGCCGCGTAGACTTGGGGAGGCGGGCCTGGGAAGGTCTCGCGGTCGTCCTCCATTGCGCGCTGCGTGCGTCTCGGGGCGCATGCGTGGTTGGCGACGGTGACGGCGGCCATCATGGCGGTGTGTGGTGCGGCGGCGGCAGCGGCAGGAGGAGGAAAGCGCTGGTATTTCAGCCGGGAGCAGCTGGCGCGGAGCCCCTCCCGGCGTGCGGGGCTCGACCCGGACAAGGAATTGTCGTACCGGCAGCAGGCGGCTAACTTGCTTCAGGACATGGGCCAGCGCCTCAATGTGTATCCTTTCGGGAACTAGGCCGCGGCTCCCGGCTGGGAGGGTGGGGAAAGCCGGCTCTGGCTCAGCGAAGAAGGCCCGGCCGGGCCTCGGGCGAACGGCTCGGTTCGGTTTTACCCTTAAGGCTCCCTCCTGGCCGGACACAGGCAATCCAGGCGAAGCCTCGGTGGGAGCGGGGGGAGGCTCCGAGGCGCTTCGCCGGGGCCGTGTGGCCGGGCGATATCTTAGGCCGCACCGTGCAACGTTGTGGGGCTGAGTTTGGGAAAGGAGGTGCTGGAGCCCGAAAGGACGGGCGGCCGGTGGCGGGGCTTGGCGCGTAAGTTCATGAAGGGGTTTGAGGCAAAATACCGATGTTCGGGGGAGGGCAGAGGCTAGGCCCCGAAACATGGAAACATGGAAACATGGAAAGCTCGAGTTAGGCGTCTACTGAGTTATAAGGCCCAAACCTTCAACGATTTTCAGAGCGCAAAGCCACGCTGTTGTGCTAGCAAGAAAAACAGTCATGCAGATGCATTGCGTCTAGGCTAAATCAGCTGTTTATTAGACCAAAGCGGGATATATGATGAAAGCGCTGTGCTTCAGACACCAAGGCATGAAGGAGTTCAAAAGCAAAGGCAAACTGCAAAACAGGTCGTGAGTGTAAGTGTAAGAAGCAAACTTTTAACCAGTAGTAAACCATTCCCATACATACACATTATCTCACCTACTACATGTAAACTACCAGCCATTCTCAGGCTTAGAGTTTTCCCACGGGATAAGACCTCAGGAGACTAGATAGTCAAAATATATGACACCAGCTGTGTTTGTGAGGGCTCTGTGCCCTCTTAGCTCATTTTGATAGAAAAAACAGCTATGCTACTACATACACACACACTAACCCTATAGAATACTCAACCATAAGCCCCAAACCTTCAATGATGGAATAACCATATACAGTCACCTCTCCACATTTGCTAGGATTAGAGGCACAGGACCTCCGTGAAAGTGGAAAAACAGTGAATAACTCTAGGCCCTCACAAACTGTATTTAACGTACACACAAAAAAATATGATCACCATATTCAACCCACTATGGATTTCTTTGAGGCATTGGAGTTCCTCCACAAGGCAGAAGTGAGTGGCTGGTGGGGCTTGGTGCTACTTCCGCTGCTGTCCCACCATTTTTAATAGGGACTTACAGGCCTCATTCGCAGCTTCTCAGGTTCATGAGGCTTGCAGTCCCTATTTAAAAAAAGCATAGGAAGGCAGCAGAGGTGACAGCAAATCAGATCTGCAAAAGTGAAACCTACAAATGTGGAGGGCTGACTGTATTGGGCAATGAGTGGAAAGTATGCTTATTTTTTTGTAGGCGTGTTTGATTCAGAGCTTAGTTTGAGCTAAGTTTACATGAGAGTACCCAAAGGATTATGTATGTATACGGAGAGATACCAAGTTTGAAGAAGTAAGCCATTCCTGGCTCTTGAATATCCTGCCCACTTTGAATGCTTCAGTGCTAGTGTTGTTTTTGCATCATTTTTATTTATCAAAAGGCATGACACGAATGGCTCCTATAGCTTCTTCTGTTTGTAATTATACTTGAATAAATTTTGGTGAGCCATAGTAACACAGTGATGCTTTGTTAACAGATTTTAAAGGTCTCATTTAGGCAAAAGATTTAATATGCTTCAGAATCTGTTTAATGTTTGTGTATTATTTAGTGCAACTGCTTAAAACATGCATACGACCCTAAACCAGAACGCTAAATAAAGCAGTCTACTTAGGTTTACTCAGAAGTAAGCCACACTGTGTTTATTGCTGATTACTCCTTGAAAAACCCTAAAGGTATTTGATTCTGACTGAACGTGGTAGCTTAGTAGGGTCAGCCCTGGTTAGTACTTGGATGGGAAACCACCAATGAATATCTGGTGCTGTAAGCTATATTTTAGAGAAAGGGACAGAATCACCTCTTGAGTATTCCTTGCTTAAGAAAACCCTGTGAAATTCATGGGGCCATGATAAGTCAATAGGTTAGTTGAAGGCACATACACATATAGACGCTTAGGATTGCAGCCCAAGTCTGAATTAGGTTTATGGCAATAGAGCTTTGAGCAATGAATTTTCAGGATGTTGTTGTCTGAAGAGGATTGTGCTCATTATTTTGCACATATTGGGGCTGCTTAAAAGATGATACACATTTTCTCAAAAACATTGATATACATTCTTTTTCACATTAATGTGAAATCTGTGTAATCTGTTACAACCCACGATTTTGTCTGAATTGTAACAAAGCAGATTGATATTTTTCAGTAGGCTTATTTTAAAACTTCAGTCTGGTTTTCCCTTAACCGTAAGCCTCTAGTTCTCAACTGACTATCAACACAGCTATTGTCTATATGCATCGGTTTTACATGGTTCAGTCTTTTACCCAGTTTCATCGGAATGTAAGTTTCCATCAAACTGTTTCTAGTGCTTACTTGATCTATGAGTAGTTTATTACTCTTTTGCCAACAGAGTAAGGGGAAGAAATCATGTTCAAGGTACAGTAGTGGAAGTCCACAGAAAAATATGTTGTAGAATAATCTTCATATTCATTGGCTCCATAAAGTTTACCGAAGACAGAAGAAGTAAGGATAATATCCCTTATTTATTAAAACACTTATTATAGTTTTCTGGCTTAAAGTAATATTCATAGTAATGATTATAGATAAATATCACAAAACATAGACAAATATATTGATTACTGATTAGTCTGTATCAATAGTAAAGTAGTAAGGCAGGAAGAATGGTGAAAACAAATCAAGGGACAAATTCGAAGGCACCACTCAGCACAAATGCTTGTCCCATTTTGGGATGGTGCCTAAAAACACAGAAGAAAGGAGCTATGTAAAATTCTTGACAAAACATATTAAAATCTTGAGACATCCGATCTGGCAGCTCCACCAGCTGCCAGCTTCTTTCACAGCACAAGGCAAAGTGCTGGTTGTGACCTGAGCCGCTGACAGACTGTATTTCCCTGTATGAGGTGGCCCGCTCTCTGGAATCATCAGAAGAGGCCCTTCTCTGAGCCCCACCACCTGCATAAGTATGATTGTAGAGGACATGAGAGAGGGCCTTCTCAGTGGCTGCTCTTAGACTAGAACTCCCATCCCAAGGAGGACAGAATAACCCCTTCTTTGTCCTTCCATCAGCAGGCTAAAACCCTTTTTGATTCCAGCAGGCTTTTAAATGGAAAGTTTTTAAAGAACGGGTGAGAAGGTGCTGTATTTTAATTGTTATTAAGTGCTTTTAAATGTTTTTAATTGCATTGTAGTCTTTTAGTGAGGTGTAATTGTTTTAATACTGTAAATAGTTTAATTCTATTTTAATAGACATTTTTATATGTTTTTAATTGTATTCTTTTAAATTATGAGGTGCTTTGAGTCCCCATTTTGGGAAGAGAGCAGGAAATAAATAAAACTAGTAGTAGTAGTAGTAGTAATAATAGTAACAGTAATAATAAATCTCTCCTCATTTACCATTTACTGTTTTTAGGCAATTTGAAAAGCCACAGTGATTCCCTTTAGATTTGTATCAAATTGATGGTGGGTGTCACAGCAACTTCTGCATCAGGGTGGGCAAACTGTAACCCTGGGATTCTATAAGGCTCCAAAGCTGTTCATGCTGCCACCTAACCTCTTTTTTTTTTTTTTTTTTGGACATTAAAAGGGTGATTTGCCTCTCCTGGAAGCCTCCTATTTAACTTAATGAATTACTATTTTTGGTATCCAAAGCGGGCTTCTTCACTTTTCCTTCCTTTATTTTTGTGGGCATTTTTGAACATGCCTGTGGTCTTTGGAACCATTGAATTTGTGCACCCTATTTCCATTAACCACAAATATCCATGGTTCTTACTTAAAGAGAGAGTTACGTATCTTTAAGAAAAAAGTTAGTCTAGATTCCCCAGAAATATACTCTCTGCATTAAATTAGTATTTCTTCTGTGCATAACCTGTGAATTAGAAAGCCTTGGAAATGTATGTCCCAGTTAATATTGTGTTATGTAATGTTGTGTATCTCTTATTTTGTAAAATGCTCTTTTACAGTGCCGCCTTTGTAGAGGTTTAACAGTTATTTAATGAAATAACATATTTGTTGGTCTTAAGGTGTTGTTAAGGTAGCTTTGCTGGACATTTGAAACCAAAGAGATTTGCTGCCTTTTTGAGGAGTGTGTATTTATATCTCTCTCCTTTGTAAAGTCTGTAGCACCAGCTGCCCTTTTCCTGGCAGCCAAGGTGGAAGAACAGCCTCGAAAACTGGAGCATGTCATCAAGGTCGCCCATGCCTGTCTTCACCATCAAGAGGCTCTTCCTGATACACGGAGCGAGGTAAGTACAAAAACATTTGTGGAACCTGCACAGCGCTCATCAATTGAGGGAGGGAGAAGAACAAATCCTGGCAGTGCAAGTCCCCCATGCATTATTGAATGTACAGTGTTGCGTTCTTTTTAAAACAAGCATGAGTAAATTCCAGAACCATTGTAACTAGTGCTTGAATATTACTGGTGCATAGTACAGAAAGCTCTCAGGTTTTATAAGCCAAATGGCTTCTCTGTCCTGTGTGTCCCTGCTAGAGTGTTGTGAATGAAAGCCAGGTGCGTAGCACTGTTTGCATCATGCGGTTGATGTTGCCTGCCAGGATAACCCTCTTATGGTGACACCAATAAATGAAGTTTGAAATTCAGTCCTGTCCTTGTCATTCAAACAGGAGGATTGTTAAGCATATTATTTTGCATCTCACCACAGCCCTTCCTGACAGGACCAGCACATCTAACCTTGACAACAAGGGGGAAGCTTTATTGTGATGCTAAATTGGAGGACAGGGCCTGTTCTTAGCATGCATAGATAACTTAATGGCAGTTGAAACTATGAAGCCTGTAGAGAATCAACAATAGCATCTCTTGCAAGAAATGTGTCTCATTGGGCACTTGCAATTTTTTTTCCTGGGAAAGGGATGCTTGTATCAGCTCCCTCCACTACTGAATATGATAAAGATTCCCCCTTGCTTTTTTTTACCTCCTCAAGAGAGTGTTAGAAATATGCAGGCTTGATACAGAGTGCCTCATCACAAGTAACCTGCCTGTCCTCTCAACCCCAGGCTTACCTGCAACAAGCCCAAGACCTGGTCATTCTAGAGAGCATAATACTGCAGACCCTGGGTAAGTTTTTCCAAGCGGACGGGCTGCTTCATGAATCTCAGACCCAGGAAAGTTCCGCAGAGTGGAGAGTCTAACCCCAGTCTTCTTCACAGCTGGAGGGCAGAGGCACAGCTGACCAGTATGGGAGAGCATCTGCCTAGGCGATAAACTTTGTCACAACTGCCAGTTATGGCCTGTTTGATATGTTTTGTCTGGGGTGAATCTGTTCACATTTTTTGTATTTAGAAACAAATATGATTGTGCACAAATTGGTTTGAGTCTTTCTCAACAGGATTTATATTACTCAACTTTCAGTCTGTACTCTTAGGAACTGTATAGCCTGCTATCGCAACTCCATTGTCACCTAGTGTGGGAAATTGGTAGCTAGGCAAACCAATATGAATTACTGTTGTTGGGCTCTTGGTACCTACTGGATGCAATTTTGTTTTTTAGAGTATTTTTGGTCAATAAAATTGTATTTGTTCTCCATCTTTAACAGCTACTTGGCATATAGACTTATGTCTTTATACAATAGGTAAATTGATGTGCGTTCATGATCTTCCCTGTTATATCCAAGCATATAACATAAAACATATTTCATTCACTAGTGCGCAAGGACACTGATCCAGCTGTAATTCTTTTAATGAAGTAACACAGTGAGGAAATAACTTGGAGGTTATGCTGACCACTGGATTCAGTTTGGAGTTATTGGTTATTTTTGGTGAATGATAATCCATTGTGGTACGCACAGATGTGGCATGGGTTTCTAAGAATATGGAATCATAGCTGGTCCAAGTGTTTTCCCATAAAGTTATCAAAAAGAATAAAAACCAAGGAGTTAAGACAATCTGAACTGTTTTAAAACCAGTTTTTAAACTTAGTTAAAAACTGTGTTGAAACTCTGTGAACATCTGTTCTCTGGAAAACAAAATATTAGCTTGTACTTTTGGAAATAATAGGATAAACCTCAGGTAGATACTAGAATTTTATCCTGATGTTTTAATACACAATACCTTCTGTTTTAGCATTATTGGATGTATTTCAATATTATCTTTTCAACAGGGAATGAGATTGCATCAAAAACTAGCAATAACTGTCATTTTCTTGTATTGGATAACATCCATTTTAGTCTAGGAAGATGTCCTCCTTGCACCTGAGCACAGAGCAAAATGGGAAGGGGATGGTCAATCTACTTTGCCTCCCAGGATCCAGAGGCATGTGTGGTATGTAGAACCTCAAGGGTGTTCTGTCCATGGCCTAATTGTTCTTTTTTGTCTTAACAGGGTTTGAGATCACCATAGATCATCCTCACACGCACGTTGTGAAGTGTACACAGCTAGTTAGAGGTAAGTAATAATCCACTGTGGCTATGATTCTGGTATAGCAAGTGCCATTCTTCCACATAGAGGTGGCTCTGATTTCTGACTAGAAATTTGTTCCTGAACGGAGCTTTGTTGAGGTTTCATGTGAAAGGAACAAGTTAAGTAAAGAAGAGGTAATCTTACTGTATTACAGATTCTTTTCTCTCTGTGTATCTGCTTCCAGTGATGGCAAATTAGAGACATGTATAATTTCAAAAGGGAAGTATTTAAGTGGGCATTCATGGCAGATGTGTATATAGGGATTCAGAGTGAATTCACAGTCAGTATGCTGCTACAATATCTAGTTACTGCCCCAACAGAAGCTTTTGCACAGCAAGAAGGGAAGCTTGGGAAAACTAACTTTTAAATTTCTCTTTCTTTTTTCAGCCAGCAAGGATCTGGCACAGACCTCTTACTTCATGGCTACCAACAGGTAGATGTTGATTCAGTTTTATCTGTTTCTGTTTTATCTGCATTGAAATCTATTGCAAAGGAACATTCTCCAAGGTTTTGTAGAAGAAATAAAGCCATGCTCAGAGTGTGCATTTAGCTGTCAGGTCATTGTATTAGAGGAACTGTTTGTAAGAGTGATTTTTGAACTTCAAATCAGGAGTGAAAATACTTAGCAAACAGGTTCATAATTTTAATAATACGTACTTAGTTATATTTGTTTGTCGCCTACAGAGGTTAAGAAAAAAACACATTTTGGTAATGTTCCCCTTCCTGTCCACCTAAAATAATTATTTCTTGTTGCAAGTGACAAACTGGTCATATGTCTGAGCAAAAATTATTTTCTTGCTGAGAAATTTGGATGTGCCTCTGGCTAGAACTCAGTAGACAGCAGCTTTAGTGCTGAGATGTCAAAACAAAAGGCCAGAATTTTTATACCATGATTTTCTGTTGGCTTGAGGTTTTTTCCCCGCTTCTTGAAGTCCCCAGAAGAGAGGCCTCCTTAGTACTTAGTTGGAAAGATCACTTTTTTCTACTTGAATTTTAGAGATGTTGCATTTTGTTACTAAAGCTTGTTCTAAAAATCGTACTGAGTTCCTACTTTTCTCAGTTGTATTCCAGACACATTAATGCAAATCTGCTTTGAGTAAGAGGTTGCACTTGTTTGATATATTCAGTTGGTCCACTTCTTTTAATCTGTCCTCTGTGGAGTGCTAGAGAGAATCTTGTGACTGGTGCAGAATTTGGCCTCTTGAGGATTTTATTGTTTGTTAAAATAGCGTAGAGAAAAACTCAGTAATATGTGTAGGGCCTTTCACTGACTAATTGGTGAGCTAATGTCTTATTTTCTCATTGTTCTGGAAATCAGAATTTAAAATACACAGAGTATGTAAAATGTGTTGAGTTGACTTGTAGCAGAGTATAGATTTGGATGGTATGTTGTAAACAGTGTTGTAAGCTAGTTCTCCTGAAAAATAATTGTGTTGGGAAGTTAATGCCTCCATGAAAGAGGAAATGTGCTGAGACCTCATCCCCCTCCCCAAAGAAGGCTGCTTGCAAGTCCAGTTTCCATAGTAGCTGCTACTTCCTCCATACTCCTCTTTCACCTCTAGCAACTGGACGATTGCTCGCTCAAAAACCGTTTGTTTGCCCTGTAAATGTAAAGAATCTCCAGAATACAATTTATTAAAATATAAATATTCCATTGAGTAAGGCTGTCACTTGTTCATCTGTACTAGCGTATCTTGTCAAGGCAAGGATTCTGCGACAAGTTGATTGTAGGCTGAGATAGTACTGCCAGTAGAACTGGCAGTCATTCTACAGTTGGTCAACATCTGAAGGGAACTCAGAATTATCTACAATTTGGTAATCTTAATACATCACTGGACTGTTTGCTTTTGGGTCTAAATACCCTGAAGGCACCAGATCCCATCTGATCTTGGAAACTAAGCAGGGTTAGCCTGGTTAGTACTTGGATGGAAAACTGCCAACAAATATTAGATGCTTTAGGCTATATTTCAGAGGAAAGCAATGGCAAAGCACTTCTTGAGTATTTCTTGCCTAAGAAGACCCTATGAAATTCATGGGGTTGCCATAAGTTAACAAGCAGCTTGAAGCACATGCATACATGCAAGCAGATATTTCCTGCTGTCACTGATCAGATGGACATAACAAGAGGTTTGGAACAACTTCTGACCAGATGAAGCAATTTCTTCTGAAAGACAAAGTTTCCCAAATTGTTTTTTAAAATTTTGCCCAGACATTATTGTGTTGTCCATCTCCTTAATATTGTCATTGGGCTTATTTCAAAATGCAATACCCATTGGCCATTTGGAGGTCCTGGAGCTCCAGGCTGACAGGAGCTTCTGGAAAACCTTGTGGGAAAAGAATGAACCAAATGGTTAACTAGGGAGGCTTGAATATGCAGGATGACAGAAGCTGACGGATGCCCACTTCTTGCAGTGTCTGTCCAGCGGGTGGTTGTGTGTGCTGCTGCCGTTCAGGCTTGGGAGCTTACAGCTTTCTGTTTCTTTCTCCCTGCTGGTGATGTCAGCCTTCACCTAACCACCTTCAGCCTGCAGTACAC
Source organism: Iguana delicatissima (assembly GCA_948472985.1). Lineage (NCBI taxonomy): Eukaryota > Metazoa > Chordata > Lepidosauria > Squamata > Iguanidae > Iguana > Iguana delicatissima. The sequence goes on along the minus strand of CAOKZL010001198.1, from coordinate 302,666 downwards.
CCCTCCCGTTGTGGCCTGTGTCTGCATCCACTTGGCCTGTAAGTGGTCCAACTGGGAGATCCCAGTCTCCACGGACGGGAAGCACTGGTGGGAATACGTTGATGGCACTGTAACTCTGGAACTCTTGGATGGTAAGTTTGGAGCAAGGTCAAATATGTTCCAATACAGAATAAGGGGTATTTCATTTACTTAATATCTGACTTCTAAGGGACTTTCTCACCAAGGTTTCCAGGATGACAGTACACAGTAAAAATAATTAAATGGGATGAATTTTACAATTTGAGCCAGTGGTGGTAGTTGTGGGATTGCTCTGTTTCTAATATACAAGGGGAGAAGTTTGAAACAGCCTACAGACTCTGCTTTCAAATGTTCTGCCTCTAACTATCTGACATGTTTGTGTTTCTTGTACAGAGTTAACTCATGAATTCCTGCAAATCCTTGAGAAAACTCCTAACCGGTTGAAACGAATCAGGAATTGGCGGGTAAGATGCTTTGTGCATTTTTCTGTGAATTGGCAAAACTTTGTATGGATTTCAGTTTGATAGTAATGTATAAAGATCATGCATAAGAAAATATATTACTTAATATCTACCTTGAAGTTAGAAACATTTGGCCTTTGGAGAGTGTCCTATGCTGCCACTGGGGCTCTCCTGAGCATCCTCTGATCCTTCCCTATCACAATGCAAAACAAGATTTTCAGCCAAACTCCCATTCATTTGGGGCAGGTTAGGCCAGTGCAAGCTGTTGGGGGAGATGTTTCCCCCAGCAAAATGTCAAATCTTTCATTATTTTGAAATAGTGTGTGTGAGTGGTGAAATATCACTTCCAGTCTGCCAAAATGGCGGCTGTGATGGGACAATGTGGTGCTCCAGAGTTTTGAAGAGACCCAAAATGGTAGCAGGCCACCTTTGATCTAAGTTGTGGTGTTTGAAAAGGTATGCTGTGGTGATTGTTGTTGTGATCGAGCAGTGATTTGTTTAAATATCTTTTGTATCTTTAAAATAAGGTTTCCCTGAGAGGTCTTTTAAAAAAAATGTTCTCGTTCTGCATGGAATTTTGAGATTCCAGTATTTGTATTTGTTGGCTATTTTGTAAAACACATTACAGTGTGATGTACAATGGCAACTGGTGTGGCAGAGTGGTCTGGATGTTGGATTAGGACTCTGGGAGACCAGGGTTTGAATCCTTGGTTATCCATGGAAACCCACCGGGTGACTTTGGGCAAGTCACACTCTGAGCAGTCTCAGAGGTAGAAAATGGCTGATGATAGTGTAACTATACCTGATGATAGTGTAACTATAAGTCAGAGTTGACTAGATGGTATGTAACAGCAACAAAATACATAACCTAGCGACGTACAGAGTCTATAACAAAATGCAGGAATTAACAGTCTAGTGATTAAGGTAATGTATGGGTTGGGAGTAAGTATCTCACAACGCTCCAGATGTTGTTGATCTGCACATCTCAGCAGCCCAGTCTAATTTAGGTAGTGAGAATGCTGAGAATTGCAGTTCAGCATCTGGAAGACAAAGTGACTCCTGTCTGTTGCCTAGGAGAATAAGAGTGTCTTAGCAGAACATCAAGGGAATAGCCTGCCCTACATATCCATGGATTCAGCCATCCATGGCTCAAAAACATTAAAAAAAAAAGGCAAACCTTGATTTTATCATGCATTGAGCACGAAGCTGATATGTAGACATACCCTGCTGTACCCTCCCCCATTTCACAGATTCTCAGGCTCTCTGCAGCACTTGTTTGAGTTTTTTGCCATTTTATATAAGGGATTCTGTTTTACCACACCACTGTATATAATAGGACTCAAGTATCCATGGCTTTTGGTATACCCATGCAAGGTCCTGGAACCAAACTCCAGCAGATACTGAGGGCCCACTGCATACTAAGTTGGTGCTATTAAGCTTCTGTGGAGAGCATTCTACAAGCTGGGGTGAGGATGAGTGACAGCTGATGAGCTCCTTTCCTCATGGCCAGCTTGCAAACTTAATGTTAAGGAGGCACTCAGGTCTCTTCTCAGGAGAAAGGGGGGTTCCTTGAGTTCAGGAATAGCAGCTTCCCAGAACCTACTGCTGCAGTTGCATCCTAAGATTGGCAGCTGCCACAGTAATTTGTGTGGTGCAGATACATGCCAGAACATCTTCCAGCACCATGGAGCCCTGTGAGGCCACAAAGCAAAATGGCAAAAGAGGGAAGAGGACGCTGTAATGTCTATGGTGTGGATTGGGGTGCTACTAGAGACCGTAAAATATGTGTAGTGGCCACACCCAGTCTATATGTTGTCCACCACTGCTTTAGGTGTTGAGGTCCCAGGTTTTGTAGGGTTCTGAGTTATCTGGGAGCTATTTGGGTATAAGCACTTTTTTTTATAGAATTTGTTAATTAAAATAAATATTATTGAAATATATATGGAATTTCTGGAAAGGTGTATGCCAGGGTTCTTTTCTTTCGGAGACAACATGGCCTTTATGATACTACAGGTTTTGTTTGTGTTTATTTTAGGCCAGCCAAGCAGCCAGAAAATCGAAGACCGATGAGCAAGGTGATGACGACAGCCTTTCAGAACAGACCATTCTTAATATGATCTCCAGAAGTGCGTCAGACACAACCATCGCGGGTCTGATGAGTATGTCGACTTCTTCAACAGCAGGAGCCATGGCTTCACTACCAGCTACAAGTGGGGACTCTCCGGGGGAGCTGGGCAGTACAGAGGCAATGTCGGGAGATAGCTGGATAGCTCCACATTCATCACATAAACTAGATGTCAGCCATAGAGGTAATGAAATCTCAGGCAGTACAGATCACCCACATCATGACAACAGCAGTGGCTCCTTCTCTAAGCAGAACATTAAGAGTGCACCACTAGCCAAAGTGTCACTAAAGGAGTATCGCGCCAAACATGCGGAGGAGCTGGCTGCGCAGAAACGCCAGCTGGAAAACATGGAGGCTAATGTACGCTCCCAGTATGCCTATGCTGCTCAGAACTTGCTTGTGCAGCAGCAGCGGGAAAGAGATGTGCAACAAGAGAATAATCCCTCTCCCATCATTCTGAAAATACCTTTGGGCAGCAACTCAGATGGCTCTGAACGGCCCTCTGCTGAAAAGACTGACAAACACTCATCGGCCCTCAAAGTGCGGCTGCCTGCACCGGCAGACAAACCTGTTTCTTCCTCCAAGCCAGAGGAAATAAAAATGCGCATCAAGGTGCCGACTTCTTTGGATCGCCACAGCTCCTCTGATGAAAGTGGCAAAAGCCGAGGGGAACACAAAGAGAAACATAAGGTCCACTCTTCTAACCACCACCACCACAACCATCATCATTCTCACAAACATTCACATGTGCAACCTGTTGCCAGCACTAAGCGACCAGGAGACTCCAAGCATGGTAACCAAAGTGGCATTGCATCCCATAAAGTTGGTTACATCCCCACTTGTTCCTCCCGTAAGAGACCACTTCCTGAGGATGCCTCAGCTGTGGCACATGAACCCCTGCTGAAAGTCAGTAAGAGTTCAAAAGGGCCTGCTGTGCCATTTCCCTTCCCTCAGCATCAAGGACACAGCTTGGATACGGCTGGTCTGCCTTTTCCCCAGGGCAGCAAAGCCAGAGGGGCTCATGGAAAACTGGACAAGAGCACTGCGGGAGCAAATGGGCATAATATGAACCAGGCCATTGATTACCAGGATACAGTGAACATGCTGCACTCCTTGCTCAGTGCACAGGGCATGCAGCCCACCCAGCCACCCACTTTTGACTTTGTACATTCATATGGCGAGTACTTGAACCCCAGAGCTGCTGCGAGTGTGGATAAACCACGGCCACCACCATTGCCCTCAGAACCTCCCCCTCCCCTGCCACCTCTCCCCAAGTGATCACCCTTTTTAACTACTGAGGTCCAGCTGCCCTCTGCTGGGGGCAGATTGCTCATAGTGATCTCCACTGCCTTGTGTGAATGCCCCAATCTCCCTTTTTAAAATGTTTTTATTATTGGTATAAGAATATGGAGCCCTTTGAAGCTGTGAAAAAGTGTATCCACCTTTCTCCATGTGCTTCCCTCACCCCCTCCAGTCCTGCTGGAAAGAGATGAGGATTATGTTTCCTGTCGTGTTTGCCTTCACTTGTGGAGAATGGGGGGGGGTTCAAAGGTCATGAACCAACAGATGGTGGCACAGGGCTATTTAAATTGTCAATCTTTCTCTTTCTAAAAGACATTTTAAAATAATTTAAAATAAGTTATATGTTCTTAGTGTTGATTTTATTTTTCTAAATTGGACAAAGGAAGGGTTTACAGCAGAAGCTGAAATGGAGGAGGGGCTCTTTCTGCTTACTCTTATGTGCGTTTTATCCTGATGGTGTTCACTTCCCTCTGAATGGAAGAGGTAATGGAGGTTTGAAAGGAGGAGGAAGTGTGAAAATCCCAGGAAAAAGCATGAGTACTGACCATAAGTGCACTGGTCAGGTTGGTGACGAAGCTGTCAGCGGAGACAAATGCAGGCCCATAGTTCCAAAAAGCTTTGGAACCAACAAAGAGTGTGTTGCTAGCTTTGTTCAGCCCTTCCTGCTGAGCAGGGAGGATGGAGGAACATGGCTTTCTTTAATCTTTCACTTCCCTCCTTTAACCACATAGCTTCCATTGGGGTGCCCTGTGATGCCAGCCACCCAAATGCTGTCATTTGAGGATGAATGTTTGCCTAGCTTAGGCACAGAAGTTCTGATAGGACTGTGTTATAAAGGCAGGCAGGACAGTGTGCTCCTGTGGGAACTGAAGTGTGCCTTCAAAAAGAAGAGTTGCTGCAGTAAACTGTCTGGGAAAGATGGGTATTAGTTTGGGAGGAAGAGCCACAGGAAGGGAGGTGGAAAGCCTATGTGAATGTTAGAACAGTAATCGTGATTCTGGGATGCTTTAAATTGTATTTAAACTACATTATGAGATATAAGATTTTCACATTTTGCTGGAATGAGAAAAAGCTTTCAAAGTCAATGTTAAGACAGCAACAAACAAACAGGCAAATTTGGATTCAAGCTCAGAAATTAAAAGAATGGATAAAATGTAAACGAATTCATGGAAACCAACATGTCTTCTCCTTTAAAAATACTTAACGACAATACAAAACTGGCCATTGTGAGCACGCCCTGAATTAGTTAGATTCCTAGTAAAGGAGCATTTGGGAACTGGTTCCCACTGAAGCTTACTCCAAAGAAATATTCCAGTTTAAAGTTGTACAATAAAAGGCATAAGATTCTGTCCTGAGTTTAAGGTTAAATGGGGCTAATCTTTTAAAAGTGGCCATTTGTGGCATTTCTGTAGATTATATCTTTTTTTTAAATAATTATTTTACAAGATTCAGCCTTGGTTTCATAATGGTAGCAATTGGACAGAACACTTGAGCTGGCAGTCTTAAATTCTAGCTTTGTTGTTCTTTGAGTATACACACTCTGGTCCAGCAAAGTCTTTCATGATATTCCCACTACTCTAAAGAAATGTTGAATCTGAAATCTGACAAATTGTTTGGTACAACAGATTACTGGGGTGTTTTTCTAGGCTAAGATTGGATACCTTTGACTAATACACATCAATAGAATCCATTCTGGCATCTTCAATAACAGGTAAAATTGGTGAACAAACTGTCTGGAGTCTTACATGAGTGAAGCTTTAACTGCTGCAGGTTTCAGGGAGTGTATCATGTTTGAAGCAACAGGAAACTCATCTGTGAGTATCTGTTAGATTTTTATTGGAGTGTTTTCTCTGAATTTCGAACTGATTATTTTTCCATCACATCTAGATTTCTGAAGCAGTGGTATCTCAGCTATTGATGGTTGCAAACTTGGACTTAGTTTCACATAATCTTTCAGAAACTGTTTCTAATTCCCAGCTCATATTATTACTATTCTAAGTTTCAATAAATGTACTGTCTCCACATCTGGTTTCATCTCCAGTATTTCAGCTATTCCAAATTTATTTTTAACCACAAATCCTAATATTTGAGCACATTAAAGAAAGTCTCTGTACAAAAAGTCTGGTGAAAGCAACATACAGCAAATAGCTCTGAATTCAGGTTTCTTTAGCTCTTTACTTTTGCCCTGGGATTTTACTCCATTTTCTGATGCATCAGTAGTCTTCACATAGCTGAGCAGGGAACGAAAGAAGTAACTGTCAATTTGATTCCATGATTTTTTTTTCTAAATGGAAATAACCCAATACTTATTCCATAATGAACTAAAAATTCATTTGTAATATGTTTTCTAAAGCTTGAATCCTAAGCAAAATAGAAAGATGGGGTCATTCTAGATTGGGGTGGGCCAAATGCCCAGGGCTCACCGGGGGTCAAACAAAATTTTCCAAAAAAAAATTGCTTTAATTGCTCCCAATTTAAGTCTAGGGGGTGTGAAGGGCATTTCCACAATATTTCAAGTCCCTTGCATCTCCCAGATGCTCTCTAGGAGGTCAGAAAGGCCCTAAAGCATGTGAGAACATCTAGAGAGGGTTGGGGGCATTTGGGAGCAAGTGTGGTGAGGGGTGCTAAGGCCTCCTGGCAGGCTGATTCAGCTATGAGCCTCTCACAGTTGCCTGCCTGTGGTCTTGAGGTTAAGCATGATTAGGAATGCAAGAGCCCTTTGGGTTCAGACGAAACATTCTGTTCATGTAGATGCAAAGCAATGTCGTGGGATGAAAGTGCAGGACACGAGGAATGGCATGCTTGAGAAATGTTTTCAGATGGTTCCTTATCAGTTGCTGACAACATCTCAGTCTGTTGCTGCTGTACAGCCTGTGTTATGTTTCTAAGGAGTCTTCATGTCTAAGCCTCACTGAAATGGATGCCAGTTCCTTAGAAACAATGCTGACTGATCTGTGCCCACTACCTTTTGGTCTGGCAGTTCTGATACAATACTCATGCTTCAAGCAGCTGAATGGCAGAGATCTACTACTGTTTCGTGGCTTTTGGTGGGTTTGTTTGAAGCTTAATGTTCAAATTGTTGGGTGCTGTTTCCGTATTTTACTTGTATGTTACTGTGAACTATTGCTAGGACTATATCTTAAACCTAAAAGATGACAAAAATAAAATGCCGTGTCTGAGCAGTTTACATCACATGCCGAGGAGAGAATCTGTATACATGATGCACATTGAATAAGTGCATAATTTTTCATTCATTGCAAAATTCTGGCTTTGTTTCTTCATGGAACTGGACAGCAAATTAGGCAGGGCAATGAAGACATTCTTCCCATAATTACTAGAAATTTTACTCAGCCAATCCTGGTTTCTGAACATACAGCAGGTCTTGCTAATAAATTTCAGGCACAACACGACTCCTTGGCAACCATAAGATTGCATTAAATATTAACAAATGTTTAGATTTCCAATAAGCTAAGTCATTTGCCCAACACAGTATAAGCATTGCTAGTTGTAGTAGTTGCAGTGAAAACTGCAAGGCCACAGTTCATCGCCTTGGTATAAGACATCATGAGGTCCAGCGTGGTGTAGTTTGAGCAATGGATTATGAGCCTGGAGAATTGGTTCAATTCCCCACTCGGCCATGGAAACCCACTGCATGACCTGGAATGCATCACACACACTCAGCCCCAGAAAACCTCAGGGTCACCATAAGGAAGTGACCTGAAGACATGCAATATAAGACACCCAGAACAGTTGCACTATGATGAAAGCCACAAGCTCCATTAAACTTAGGGCAGTACGTACTTCATCAGAGGTGCCTTAAAAATGTAAGAACCCCTTGAGCTGTACTGCTGGAATGACAGACATCGATGGGATCCTTTTTCAACACACTGGCAAATGTCAGTGACTCCACAGGGAAAGGTAGACCAAAGTGAATGAAGTCATACCAGTTCTGTACTACTCCTTAAGACTATGTTAACACTAGGACATGGATGGGAATAGTGGCCCCTAGAGTCTGTCCCTCAGTCTTTTAGTGATCCAGGAAAGTGGAGAATCATGATTGGAAACTTTCAGGAGGGATGGTTCTCAGGTAAAAACAAGGCCCTTATTCTTGTTTTATCCTCCAAAGTTTTTAAAAATGAAACCAGAAGTAACCTGAGCATGAGAGAACCTGGGAGTGGAATCTGGGGGCTTCTCAGGTGGTTAAAGGCCCACTGCATCTGTTCCACCCCTACTTCGCATCAGACCTGTGCAAAAAATACCCATCTTCTGGTTTCAGCAGTAAAGGTAAAAATTCCATAACTCTTTATCTTTCCTCATATTGTGATGGAGCCAAGGATATGATGTAATTTAGTGTACCACCAGCACATGCTGTTACCAGCAGATTCACACCAATAGATGAATTGTAGAGCACAAGGCTCTCTGGCTCCAGTCTGTATAGGTTTGGAAGACTAATGGATAAATGCTGGGGAAGGCATTTTGTGGAATAAACATTTGAACAGAAAAGAAGTAAAAAAAAAAGTCTGCTTTCTGAGCACACAGGCCAGTTGCAGTGACCAGGATGCTTTCAGATGCCTCCTTGGGAAGTAACAATTTGCTTGTTCCAAGTGGGAGTCTACGCCCCTGCAATTATGGCTAGTTACCCAGTGACTGAAGTTTGTGCTATAATGGACTTTGCTGTGGTGTCAAATTATCAGTGACAATGCCCACTGCTGTATATACAGTGATCAGTAGGAGCCAACATGTGCTTGTCAAGAGCAAGTCCTGCCAAACATATCTTTTTTAAGTCAAGTCACTAGTTTAGCAGATGGTGGGAATGCTGTGGATATAATTTATTTGGATTTCAGGAAAGCATTTGAGAAAGTCTTCTATACTATATTGATACAAACTATTTAAATGAGAAATAAATGGAAACGCTGTCAGATAGGTTTGTAATTCTTTGGAAAACTGTGCTCATAGAGTCATCATAAATGGCTGCACTTCAGACTGAAAGTAGATCTTCAGTGGAATGACTCAAGATTCTGTCCAAGGATTGTTACTCTTCAATGTTTTTACCAAAGCGTTAGAATATAGGGTGGAGAGAATTCTTCTTCTTCTTCGTGGTCTCTGTGCCTCATACATTAGCAGCTTTCGTGCCTGCGCGGTAGCGTTCGGAAGATTCTAGAGCTCGTTAGCTTTGGCGGGAACCCCTCCTCCACGCCGGTGCTGCGCACACTCCTCCCGCCGACTAACGGTCTCTCCTCAGTTCTTTCTTGTCCGCCTCAGCGTACAAAAGGTTCTGCTTGTTGGCTTGCTTTTCAATTTGGTTTTTGGTGTTTTCGACTTCGGATTTGGCTTTTGACTACCCCTCACGGATTTCGGACTTGGCTTGGTACTTTCTCGATCGGTTTTGACCTTTTTCTGGCTTTGACTACGATTTCGGATCTCGGACTGTGTTTGGCGTTCTCGGACTCTTGTTCCTGTTTTCCTGCCTTGCGCCCGGTTTATGTCGGCTCTCTTCAAACGCTGCGCCTCCTATGGAAGGAAGGTCGCTCTCTCTGACCGACACTCTAAGTGCCTGATTTGTTTGGGTGAGGGGCACAACGTTCAGGCCTGCCCCATTTGCAGAGAGTTTACGCATCAGACTCTCCGCAACAGGGCGGCAAGGCTTAAATCCCACTGTTGGGAGGAGTCTCTTCGTGTTCAGAGACCCGAAACGATGGCCGAGAAACGCCCGTCCTCTTCTTCTTCTCCGGCAGCAGCGGCGGCTGCCGTGCCCTCGACCTCGTCGGTATCGGTACCGGGCTCGGTACCGATAAGTTGCCGAGGATACCGAAAATCTCGGCAACTCGGGCACGTGAGGACCCTGCGGGCTCACAGGCCTCAACCTCCTCCTCCAGGCCGTTGACCGCGGCCCAGAAGAAGCGCCCCATTACCGAGGGCCTGGGGGAGAAGAAGAAGAAGAAGAGAAAGGAGAAGCGGCGCTCTTCACCGACGGTGGTGCGACCCCCGACTCCACCACCCACCCAGCCCGCCGAGGAACCTCAACTGATGGAGCTCCCCGAGGAAGAGAAGCCTCCGGAGGAAGAGGAAGTCCTCGAGGTGTTAGACGAGGAACAGGCCGTGCAGGCCTCGCCTCCTCAACCGCCCAAGCTGATCACGGAGATCACTCCGCCAAGTCGCCGTCCACCCTCGGCAGAACGCCGAGAGGAGGCTGTGGTCAGGCAGCGCCCAGCCTCTCGACGCGACCAGTCCCGCTCGCTGGAGCAGCGGGCCAGGCCTCCATCCCCGCGATATCGGGAGATGCGCCTGGAGAGGCGTCGCTCGGGCGAGAGCACCTACTCTCCTGCCTACCTTGGGAGGTACGCCCAGGAGCAGGTGTGGCACGAGCCGGCCGGCTCATACTATTCGTATTCGCCATCTTACAGGGACCGGTACCACCCAGATCCAAGGTACTGGTCACCTCGTTGCTGGTCTCGCTCGCCACCGCGGGAGGCTCACTACTCCCGCTATGAGAGGTCACCGCTGCATCGTTCACCGAGTCGCTGTCGGTCCCCAGAGCCCTCACCCCGCTACAGGGCTGTTTCTCCACCACTGCGGACGACGGCCACAGCTACCCGCCCGACGCCACAGCCCACCGTGGCCCAGCCGGCGGTAGCTGTGACTTCTACCACGCAGGTGGCACACCGACCTAGGCCCGCGGTCGTGCCCCTGCAGGTGACTCCAATACCAGTCACGACATCGACCGCATCGGTACCGACGCAGCCTGCAGCTCCAGCAGTCACCCTGGCACCCCCGGCCCATAGGCCGGCCGAGGAGAAGGAGGAGGAGAGGTCGCCATCACCATCCGGCGACTCTTATGACTTGGACTCTGACTCTGCTGAGTCCACCCCTTCTTCTCACGAATCCCCCCCGCTGGGGTTCGGAGAGCCAGGCCCGGAGTCTGCACCGGAGGACGTCCGCCAGTTTTCGGCGATCCTCCTCCGGATGGCCACAGCCCTTGGCCTGAAGGTGACCGAACCTGCTCCACAAGCCCAGGACCCGGTCTTCCAGTACTTGGAAGCTCGCCCACCATCGACTGCACCGCTGCCGTTCCTGCCAACCCTGGTGGAAGCGATGAAGGAGCCGTGGGCGAAGCCGGCGTCAGCACAGCCTATCCTACATAGGCTTGAGCATCTGTACAGGACACAGAAGGAGAATGCGGAGTTCCTCTTCAATCATCCTGTACCGAACTCTATTGTGGTCGAGTCGGCTCAGACGAAAGGAGGCAACCGAGCGCATACCACCCCTCCGGACCGTGAAGGACGGAAGCTCGATGCCTTCAGCCGAAGGTTCTATTCGGCATCGTCCCTGGTGGCCAGGACGGTAAACACGATGGCATGCCTCGCGGCCTACCATCGGAACCTCTTTGACCGACTCGCTCCACTCCTTGCTGACTTGCCGGAGGAGTCACGCGCCTCAGCCACACAGATCTTTGGCGAGGCCGTTGCCGTGGCTACACAGCAGATCGCCACCTCGAGGCACGCCGTGGAGGCTACTTCAGGGGTAATGGTCGGTGCCGTAGCTCTCCGACGCCACGCGTGGCTCCGGTCCTCTGGGCTTCAGGAGGACAGCCATCGACGGATTGAAGATCTACCGTTCGACGGCGAAGGGCTCTTCCACACCTCCACCGACGAGGCTATGGATCACCTCGTCAAGGCCCGGCTGACAGCGAAGAAGATGGGCATCAACCAGCCTGCCCAGTCTTGCCGCTCTTTCCAGCCGAGGCCTACATGGAGAAGGTCCTCCTCTTCATCGGCGTACCAGCCGCGGTCCCCACGGTCGACCGCGTCGAGGCCGTCAACCTCTTCAGCTTCGAGGAGGCTTCCCAGACGACGCCCATCTTCATCGTCCAAGAAGTCGTCCTCCGGAGCGAAGTCCCGGTTTTGACGGCCTTCGCAGGACTCCACCCGTGCCATCCTTTGCCCTTCCGGTAGAACTGTTCCACCATCCGAGCCTGGCCAGGCACCTCGACTGCTGGCGGGAGATCACTGCGGACTCCTGGGTACTTACCATCGTCCGCCTGGGGTACGCCATCGACTTCCAGGATATTCCGCCACGGGGTGTCTACTATTCCACCCCGGCCAGCTCGGCTCTACTGGAAGAGGTCCAGTCCCTCCTCGAGAAGGGTGCGATCGAGAGGCTCCCGCCTTTCAGCCAAGACCACCGGCTTCTACTCGAGGTACTTCACGGTGCCGAAGGCGGACGGATCCCTGCGGCCCATCCTAGACCTCCGAGGGGTGAACGAATACATCCGCCCCAAGAGGTTCAAGATGGTTACGCTGCCGTCGATCCTCCCCTTCCTCCGCCGAGGGGACTGGTTTGCGTCCATAGACCTCAAAGACGCCTATTTCCACATCTCGATCCGCCCGCAGCACAGGAGATACCTTCGGTTCGCGATCGACGGCACCAGCTACCAGTACCGGGTGCTGCCGTTCGGACTTTCCACCGCACCGCGGGTGTTCACCAAGTGCATGGCTCCGGTCGTGTCCTTCCTGCGGACGAAGGGCATCTCCGTCTGCCCTTACCTGGACGATTAGCTATTGGTGGCGTCCTGCAGACAGAAACTGTACAGGGACATTCATCGGACTTTGTCCCTTCTCACTCGGCTCGGACTCAGGGTCAACCCCAAGAAGTCCCATCTCGAGCCCACCCGGATTCTCGACTTCATTGGGGTGACCCTCGACTCGGTATCGGCGAGGGCCTTCCTCCCAGACGAGAGGGCGCGGACGCTTCGTCAGGCGACGTCCGCTGCCTTCGAGGCCTCGACGGTGTCAGCGAGGAGGATCCAACAACTCCTCGGCTACATGGCCTCGACCACCGCTGTAACCTACCTCTCCAGGTTACGCGCCCGGCCGCTCCGGCACTGGTTCGTCAGGGCCTTCGATCCACTCAGGGACGACCAGCGCCGCCGATACCGCCTGCCCCAACAGGTACGCCGATCGCTCCTGTGGTGGCAGTCGTACAGGAATCTCGTGTCAGGCATGCTGTTCCGCGAACCCAGGCCGTCGGTCACGGTAACGACGGATGCCTCGCTCTTCGGCTGGGGAGCGCACACCGGCGATCTCCGGGTCCGAGGCCGGTGGATGGACGATGAGCTGTTCCTCCACATCAACTCTCTGAAACTGTTAGCGATCCACAAGGCCCTGAGAGCGTTCCGACACCTGGTCACGGGCCGCACGGTGTTGATCCTCATCGACAACATGACGGCGGTCTGCTACATGAACAGGCAAAGAGGGACGCACTCCACCATGCTGCTGGGCATCGCCCTCGAGCTCTGGAACTGGTGAGTCCTGCTCCGGATACACCCTGTGGCGGTTCACCTGGGGGGGCAGGAGAACACCACAGTGGACGCGCTCAGCAAGGACACCACTCCCAATACAAGTGGTCCCTGTCCGACGAGGCCTTCCGGATGCTTCGGGACCGATGGGGTGAGCCGACCATCGACCTCTTCGCGACCAGCCAGAACGCGAAGTGCTGCCTGTTCTGCTCGAGGGCCGGCCATGATCGCCGCTCCATCGGCGACGCGTTCCAGTTTCCGTGGGACGAAGGACTGATCTACGCCTTCCCTCCGTTCCTGCTCCTGGGCTGCGTGATCGCGAAGATCATCGTGGACCGGGTGGACGCGATCCTCGTGGCACCGTACTGGCCGAGGCAGCACTGGTTCGGACCCCTGATCGAGGCCGCCTGGGGCAGGACTCTCAGGTTTCCCACGGTACCAGACCTGCTGTCTCACTCTGACGGACTGGCGTTGCACCCGGACCTGGCGGTGTTGGCCCTCCATGCCTGGAGGATATCGCCCTAGATGACCCAGCCATCGGGAATGTCTTGACCGCGGCCAGGAAGGAATCCACGCGAAGGAACTACCACTACAAGTGGCAGCGCTTTGTGGCCTTCGCCGAGGAACGTCAGGAGCCGGTATCACCTGTCACCCTGAGTACTGTGCTCCACTTCCTTCTCCATCTCCGGCAACAGGGCCTGGCCTTCCTGTCGCTCAAGGTCTACCTCGCTGCGATCGTGGCATACCAACCGCCACGATCCCCATTGGCCGCGCTCTTCAGGGACGGTACCGTCAAGCAGTTCCTGAAGGGCCTGCAGCACCTCTACCCGCCGGTATCGCCGCCGCTACCGCTGTGGTCGCTGTCATTGGTGCTGTCCCAGCTGACGAGGCCGCCCTTCGAGCCCATGGCCACGACGGACAACAGGCTGCTCGCGATGAAAACCGCGTTCCTAGTGGCCGTCACCTCTGCTAGGCGGGCGGGAGAGTTGACGGCGCTACGGTGCGATGAACCATACTTGGTCTTCCATCGGGACAAGGTGGTCCTCCGGCCTGACATCTCCTTCCTGCCGAAGGTGGTGTCCAGCTTCCACCTGAGCCAGGACATTATCCTGCCAGCCTTCTACCCGGACCCGACGACACCTCTGGAGTGGTCCCTCCACTCCCTGGATGTGCGTCAGGTGCTGGCCTTCTACAAAGACAGGACTGCAGCCTACAGACAGACACCCCACCTGTTTGTCTGTTATGGCAGGCGCCGGAGAGGCCACAGGGTATCCACCCAGCGCTTCTCTAAGTGGGTGGTACAGACTATTCAACTGGCGTACGAGCTTGCCAGGAAGCCTCCGCCAGACCTGCTTCGGGCCCACTCCACCAGGGCCGTGGCGACATCTGCTGCCCTCCTGCGAGGCGTCGACCTGTCGGAACTCTGCCGTGTGGCGACCTGGTCCCAGCCGTCGACCTTCGTGCGCCACTACAGGCTCGACTGCCGGTCCAGGAGAGATGCCCGGTTTGGACGAGCTGTGCTGTCTTCTGTGCTCTAGGATCTGGGACCTGATCCACCATCCTACCGGTAAGCTACACAGTCTCCTAATGTATGAGGCACAGAGACCACGAAGAAGAAGAACAGGTTGCTTACCTGTAACTGTGGTTCTTCGAGTGGTCATCTGTGCCCTCATACATCCCCGCCCTGCCTTCCCCTCTTTTTCAGGTCCCATCTGCTTCGGCGGACCAGAACTGAGGAGAGACCGTTTGTTGGTGGGAGGAGCGTGCGCAGCACCGGCGTGGGGGAGGGGTTCCCGCCAAAGCTAACGAGCTCTAGAATCTTCCGAACGCTACCGCACAGGCGTGAAAGCTCCTAATGTATGAGGGCACAGATGACCACTCGAAGAACCACAGTTACAGGTAAGCAACCTGTTCTTAGGTTTGCAGATGACACAAAACTGAGAGGGGTGCCTAACATATTGGAAGACAGGAACAGAATTCAGATGCATCTAGATAAACTGGGGGAAAAGGCAGAAGTTAATAAAATGTAATTTAGCAAGACAAATGAAAAATTCTACGTTTATGCCACAAAAATCAAATGCACAGGTATTGGTTAGGGGATACTTGGCCCAACAGTAATACATGTGGAAAGGACCTTGGCATTATTGTTGATCATAAGTTGAACATGAGCCAGCTGTGTGATGCTGCAGCAAAGGTGGCAAGTGCTATTTCAGCCTTCATTAATAGAAGCATAGGCCATTTCCGCACTACATTGTTATAGTGCTATTAATCCATTTTCAATATCCTGTGGAGTTCTGGGGTTTGTAGTTTACTGAGGCCAAAGAGCTCTCTGGCTGAGAATCCTAAAGGCCCCTCCCTAAACTGCAAACCCCAGGATTCCTTAGGATGTTGAAAGTGGCATAATAGCACTGTAACAGCATAGGGTGGAAATGGCCATAGCTTCCACGTCGAGGGAGGTAATAGTCCCTCTATATTGTACTAGTCAGTCCTCATCTGGATTACTTTCTTCAGTTCTGGGCACCCAATTTTAAGGAGGATATATAATCAGCAATGGTTTAGGGAGGGGCAACAAGGATGATAAATATGGACTACAAAATATTTGAGGAAAGGTTGAAGGAACTGAGCTTGTTCAGCTTGGTGAAGAGGAGACTGGGGTGACATTATTACATTCTTTAAAAACCTTGGGGCAGGTTTGTTCTGACCAGGGGGTTGGACTTGATGGATCAAGAGGTACCGTCCAACTCTATGATTCTATGAGTTGTTGGCAATCCAATACATGCATCGTTCTGTTTTGCCCATATTCTGATAAATAAAGTCTACCGCCGTCCTTTCTGTCTTGTTCCTGTGTTGCTAGGCAGAGATTCATTTCTCACTATCCTACTGTTACCTGGCTTTTAGGTGGGTGGGCTTTGTGCAAATGGCCTCTTTTTCTTGTGGAGGAAGTACAAAGAGCCAGGCCTGACAGGGTGAGTACATAGTTGGAACGAAGTTGCTGCTGAAGCGTAGAAGAGAGTTGTCTTTAACTACCTTCAAGTCGATTTCGACTTATGGAGACACTAGCCATTTTATTATCAACAGTCCTCTAGTCAGTTTGTATTTGAGGAGCTTGTTTTGCTGAGTTGGTACTCTGCACTAAAATCTTGGCTCCCCATCTAATCGCTATGCAGTTGGGATTGGGGCACTGGGTTGTCTGCTTCCAAACTGAAAGACATGCGCGCGCACACATAAGTGGCCACATGTCCTGTGTTCACAGACTGCTGGTAGGGGAAGGTGGTGGCTACGGGCCCATAAACAGAAGCATTCAAATATTTACGGCAAACTCCCACTGGGGCAGACCTCTGGCCATATTAATGCCTGGCATGCTGCTCTCGTGTAGCCAAACAGGTACCACAGATTCACAAAGGGGAAGGAGAAATGTAGCAGTATCCCTGCAATTATGGGAAGAGAGGATCCAAACTCCAGTCTAAAGCATCCCAGACCCAGCTAGGAACATGCAGTTTCTGCACACACAGAACACTGACTGAGGAGAGGCCGCATGGCATCCCGTGTTGCAGAATCTTGCCGCAGTTTCCCCTCTTTGAGTCATTTCTACATCTGCTAACATACTCTAAGCACTGTGCAACGGTGACTGGTACGATCCTGGCCCAAAACCAATTCCTACCAGCAACTGATTTCAAGGGATCGCTTGCGGCTGGGAGGAGTAACTGGATTTACGCTGCAGCTATAAGCCTATTTCTGCATTACACTGTTGTAGTGCAATGATTCCACTTTCATCATAATGTGGAATTCTGGGGCTTGTAGTTTACTGAGGCCCAAGAGCTCTCTGGCTGAGAATTCTAAAGGCCCCTCCCGAAACTGCAAACCCCAGGATTCCATACCACGTTGAAAGTAGAATATGACAGTGTAGTGGAGAAGTCGCCTAAATTTTGGGTTCACCTCTGTTCAAAAGTGGGCTGTTAACAGTTGTATTTGCAACTTTCCTCGTGACAGACTGTGTCTTTCATCTCGATGAGGCAGTAGAGATGATGGGTAACGTTAAACACGCCAGGAAGGCTCTGCGAGCGTACGCACGGCCCACCGCCGGTTCTCACACACGACGCCGATTCGGACTGAAAAAGGGCGCGCTGCTTGCACGAACCTTCCGGCCGAGCGGGAAAGGCCCGCCTCCGACTTACTGTCACTCAACTTCGAGCCCCGCCCCCGCGGCAAGAACTGCGGCCAACAGACCTATCGGACTCTCGCTGCTCAGGCTTGTGATCTTGTATAGTTCGGTGGGCGGGAAGGAAGGAGGGCGAGAAGACGAAATGGCCACCGCCTCCTTAATTCCCCGCCCCATTCCATCCGAGTGACACACCTTTTAACCAATCGAGACGTCGCGTTGGCTGTCCTTGGATTGGCTGGCGAGCAGCGAGCTCGAGGCCTTGCGGAGGAGTGGAGAACGCGAGGGGGAAGGTAAGATGGCGGCTGCGGGGGTCACCAAGGTGAGGCCATATTCTTTTTTTAAAATCCCTTGTCTTGTTCGTCCCCCTTTCGTGGAGAGCGGGGTTTTACGTGCACCCACCCGTCGGGGATGGCTCTGCACAGGAAACGGGGTGGGGATGTTGATTTGTGAGGCCGTCGCGGAGGGAGTTTGGGTGGTGGGAAGAAGGATGCAGTCCGGCCGGGATTATCTGGGTCTGAGAGGAGTTACGACGGCTGAACGAGAGAGGGGAAGGAGGGGAGGGCGTAATTCATTTTTTTGAGAGCCAGGCCACATGCCTAACGTATTATATGCGTTAAAATAACGAACAGCTTCGTCTCGGGGCGCTGTCCCCCCGCAAAAACCCGCCTTATCAATTAAAAACTCACGACAGTAAAGGAAATAGGCAATTAGCAACCCTGGTTTTATAGCACAAAGAAGGGTCAGTGAAGGAAAACGGCCGGTGGAAGAAGAGCGCGATCTTTTTTCCGGTTTCACATTGTTTTAACAACTCCCGCCAAAAGTGGAGGAACGTGACCTTCACGTCCCGTGTGAGTGCATGAGGGCAGAGGAGAGTCTGGAGAATGGATACGATCGGCACAGGCCTGAGTTTAAAATTGACCGAGGCGGGGGAGGGGGTGAATGGAGGCTTGAGTGTGGAAAAGCAAAGTACATGATAAATCAAAGGTATAGTAAAAATGATGATTCAGAGTAGGGTAGGTTACGGTAGACAACGCGTTAATTATGATAAAAGAGAGCCCTGTTCATGGAGTGGAAATGGAGACTAGTTCCCGTCCTCATCGTTGTGTATTTTATTTTAGCAGAATAGGGAATTCAGTAATCTTTTAACTGGTATTCATTTTGTAAATTTACTGCCTGTGTCAGTAGCACTGTATGCATTAATGAAATGCTCCTTCTAGACATTGGCATGAACAGAATTCGCATCCATGTTTTGCCTTCAAGTCGGGGGCGCTTACCCCGTGCCAAGGCAGCAAGAAGCCTTGTCATGTGCCTTTTCTCATCGACCGTGCTCCCAGCCTCGTTTGGAGGGACATGAGTTCTGCATTAAGCACATCCTTGAAGACAGGAACGCACCTTTCAAGCAGTGTAGCTACATCTCCACTAAGAATGGGAAGAGATGCCCAAATGCAGCTCCTAAGCCTGAGAAGAAGGATGGGTATGTGTCTTTGCTTGTATTCTCTCTAAGATATTTTGTAACCTCTAACATTCTCTCATTCTGAGAATCCAGGTGTCAAATAATTTATACATAAGACCGGTACCAACAGTAGGATAATGTAGGTGTACAGTATTGATTGGATTTCTTCGAGAAATTGATAAAAGGACCCACTCCAATACTTGACCTGATAGATACTCTGTGCCTCAAGATAGGTAGCCAGTTGTCATTGTTGTGTGCCTTCAGGTTGTTTGCACCTTATGGCAACCTTAAGATGAACTTGTCATGGGGCTTTCTTGGTACCATCTGTTCGGAAGAGGTTTTACCTTTGCCTTCCTCTGAGACTGAAAGAGTGTGACTTGCCCAAGGTAACCCACTAGGTTTCTGTGGCTGAGTGAAGGTTTGAACCCTGGTCTCTAGAGTCATAGTCCAGTGCTCAGACTACTATATCATGCTGACTTTAATGTAATCAGTAGCTGTGGAATTTTAAGGGCCCTACCCTAATATAGTTGGACCCTTTCCCTCCCAGTTACTTCCTCTCTTTTTTCTCAGTCGTAATTCTCACCTTGGATTTGTTCAGCACACAGCCTGACTGAATTGAGTGGGGACTGTTAAACATGAGCATAGAAGTATGTAATTTATGCATTAGAGTACAAGTGCATCTTGAGTATACAGTGCAAGTATGAGTATCATCTCATTCATGCTTTGAGAATCCTTGTACTTAAAAAGATAGTCGAGAGCAAATTCTTGAACACTCTTGTTGAACTATTGACAGCATAGCCAAAATAAATTGTGTACTTCTGTACAAAGACACATAGTCCTGGGGAAGGAGTCTTAAGACACATGTACCTAGACAGTAGCCACTCGGTTTCCAGCAGATGTAGGAATGAAGTGGGATGAAAGATAGTGAGAACAGATATCATAACCTGAGAAGACCTAGGCTTTGGAGGAAGGCTGTGATGTCATGGAGCAGTGGTGTGTATCAGAAGTGGGGAGAAGTAGATTTTGGGTAGTTATTTAATCATTTTATATAAACTGCTCTTGGAGATCAGTGTTGCAATTTCCATTAGCATTAGTAGGTCAGCGTCTGTAGTCTATGTTCCAAGACTGTGCGTACCATACAGTTGCTTTACTCCCAGAGTTCTCAGGGACATAGCTTAGGAAGGAATGGAGTGGTTGAGCATATTTTAAGATGCAGATGATCCCATTTTCATTCCTTGGCATCTTCAGATAAGTCCAGAAAAGACTTCTGCCTAAGACTTTAGAAAAATGTTGCCCGTAAAGAGATGAATATTTGAAACCCTCACAGCCCAAGAAACTGAGAAGAAACAGGAGGGGAAATAAATGCAGGAGTTGAGAACTCTACTTGGCAGTCAGTCTGTCTTGGTATATAAAGCACCTTCCTCTGTCACTGAAGAACATTTCTACAACTTACTTCAACACTCTCTAATCAGTAAACCAGATATTTCTATTCAGGGGCACACCCAGATCTGTTTCCAAGGTGATTAGTAGCTGTAACAAAAACAAACGGTCAAGCTCTGTGTTGCAGTCTATTATGCAAAGCTCAAGAAATGGAAGATGCAGTGTTTTGAGAACAGGTTATTCTTAGTCTCTGTTCATGTGTAATCTTAAAACTTAATTTACACTCCATGCATGAACGTTTCATGCATTTTCATTCCTCCTTTTGTCCTCCAGCATAGCCACAAGGAAGAAATTGAAAGCTGACACTTCCATTTTCAGCTGACTCATGAGATCCATCCATCGTGTTTATTACTAACCAGGACTTAGAACAGTGACAGGCAGTCTCTTGGTTGCCAGATTTGTTAGACTGTGGTTCCCAGAATTCCTGATTGTTGGCCATGCTGGATGATGCTGATGGGAGTTATAATCAGAGATGTCTGTGGTGCATCAGGTTGCCTATTCTGCTTTAGGAAAACAAGCTGTTAACATAATACCAACTTGCTTTCCTAGACTATAGATAACAATAGCAATGTTTCACATGTACATTGTATTTTATTGTAGTCATATCTCGTTTCCACTAAAAATAGTGTGTAAGGTAAGTAACAATAAAATGAAGATAATTAAAACATTAAAAAATTAACAATTGAAAAGCATTATTGAAGAACTGTGTCTTAAGACCTTTATTGAAAGCAGGAAGAGGGGGTAGTTTTAACTACAACAAGAGTGTATTGCATAATTTGAGTTCAACACTGTAGTAAAACTTTTCCTGCTTGCCTGTCAAGTGGACCTCTCTAAGTAGTAGTGTGTGGACTCCTTTTCTGAGGATGGGAATGATGTGGCCCTCCAGCTCTTGGACTGCAAGTCATAGCAGCCCTATCCAGCATAATTCATGAGGAAGGATGCTGGAAACTGCACCCCAACATCATCTAGAAGACTGTAATTTCCTCTTACTGCAAATCTTAGCTACTGGGTAATTTGTAATAGGTCAAGTCATACCTTAAATAGCTAGTCCTCAAATCATGACCTTGAATTGCACCTGGAAAACAGTTGACAACTTGTGCAAGCTTTCCATATCAGAGTAATACAGTCTTGACACCATGCATTAGCCTAGCAGCTATATCTTACAACAGTTGAAATGTCTAGAAACTGCAGGGGGAGCCTCATATAAGGTTTGGTGCAGCAGTCCATTGCCAACTCTGGAAAGATTATACGTAGTACACCAAATAGAACTATAGAAAAATGTTTCTTACTGCCACCTGGGAGACCAAGAACAGCAAAGAGTAAAGGGGCTGCTCGCTAACTTTGAACCTGTTGTATTGGGGCAGCACAACTCCTTCCAGAACAAATTGGATTCAGTTCCTGGGCCAGACAGGTTCTGCTGACCAGCACTATCTCCATCTTGTCAGTATTGCTAGCTTGCTCACCCTCATCCGGCCTGTTATTGAACTCAGGCAGTGTTCAAGGGTATTGACTGCTGCCTTGGTGGCAGGTGAGAAGGAGTAGGAATTGAGTGTTGTCAGCATATTGATGACACATAAGACCTTAGGGAATGGCCTTATACAACTACTACTCAGAATGACCTTCCCCAGGAATTTATATGTATATTGTATAGCTGGAGTTTGGAGGAGTTACATTTCTGACTACAAATTGAATCTCCTAGTGCTAGGAAAAAAAAACTTTCTCGACTTCTGTGAATAGCAAGAGGACACAATAGGATTGCTGGACACCGTATGCCAAAAGCTGGGACATCAACCTTTGGTCACACAGAACGATTAGCTAGGTATGACCAGATGGGGAAACTGTAAGCCACAATTTTCTAATACAGTTGGCACTCCACAGAAGTTGGGAAAGCTCAGCTGATGGCTGCTTTGTTCTAAGAGGCAGACGTGCTTTGAAAATCTTACGTGCACATTTTCCACTTTTGCGAGGGTCCTGTGCTCCTTACCCTCAAGAAAATGGAGGGCCAACTATACAAGTAGTTGGTTCAGAAGACTGTAATGATTTATGAGGTAAAGAGCCATGCCACTTGGAAGTCCAGTCTGTCACATAGATCATCTAATGAGTGAACCGAAGCAATCTTAGTTTCATATGTGTTTCTAGAAACCTAAATGAAATTGATCTGGATATTTCCAGAGTTGCAGCCCTACTGCTTTCTCAATCACGTTAGCTGAGAAAACTACTAGGTGCGGTGAAACGTTTTATAAAAATAAGTACATAAATGACTAAAGATATTCCTGTTGGGTCTTAAGCAAGAGAGGGCTACCCTTCTTCTGCAGGGAGGCATTAGTCACTGCAGATAACTGGCAGGTGTTTTATCAGCCAGTGAATACGTGGTAGCTCATTATTCTCAACACCCTGTCATATCACCAAAATCTACAAACCCAAGAGAATTTTACATAATTGGATAAACAGGTACCAAAGCAACATTTAATCTAGTATGCTATGGTATTGGAGTTTTAAGTTCAGGCACATCCAAACAATTTGAGACAGATGATTTACAGTAACAAGCTAATTGTTTTGGCACACCCTTTTTTGCAGTATGGGCAGGAAAGCAGTGTATGATCTGGTAAAAGATCCCCAGTATATTCTCTGCAGATGCAATGATGGCAAAAAAGCAAGCATTATTTGCTGTCTGACCCACCATGGTGCAGGTTTTTGAATGTTTTCTAAGCCAATTGTAGTCACATCACAGGCGCATAATGTTAAAGCCAGGGATGAGGAATGTATGGCCTTTCAGATATTGTTGGACTGCAACTTGCAACAACCCTAGATAGTCTAGCCAGTGTTGAGGGGCGGTGGGGTTTGGAGTTTTGGGAAGTCCCACATTTTCTACATTTGCTAAAGCATGGCTTATTGTCACTTGAGAAACATACCTTAATATTACTCAAAAGTAATGTTTCTTTTCTTTAAGAGAGATGTGCCTCTACTTTTAATTCTTTTCAGTTATTTGGGGAATGCTTTTCTAAATATGGACATTTATCATTATATGTGGCACTTAATGGTCCTCTTTTACGTGCTGGTAGACAACAATAGGGAATCAGCTTCCACTTTTAAATTAACCATAGTACCCCATGGTATGCAAACCTGGAAATAGATTTGAAGTTAGCTTCTGAAGCCAGGGGTCTTAAGGAAGAGATAATCTTTTATCCAGGTTCAGATGTAATGCTATATTTTTTTGTGACAGTACATTCCTGATTAGCCACTCCACTTGCAGGAGGAGCACCCGAGGTAATTTGGAAGCATGCATGTGCAGTGTGTTCATGCATGATAAACCAAGATTCTAAGAAATTCTTGCTTAGTGTTTTGTGCAACTGCACCTAGTCTCAAATCTCCTTTTTTTTCTTTGTAATAGGGTCTTGTTTTTTCACAATAGGAGGAAAGTAATTCAGTCCAATAAATAAAAAAAACTGGTTGCAGATTTAAACAGGTCTAAGGCTAATTTTTCTGTCTCTCCAAATCGAAACTTGCAGATACAGTGTCAAGACAAAATGACATAGATGTTCAACAGAAAGTCTGCATCTTGGTTTCACATAGAGGAGGTGTGTGTATATTCTGAAATCTTGTTTGTTTTGTTTAGAAACATGCTCTTTTTTTAAAGCAATACCTTGAGTCCATAAACCTTCTTTCCACAGATGGGTGCATTATAACTTGTTGCTTCGATATCTCATTATAGTAGAATTTAACATATTCTCTATTTGACAGTAGTTGATGTGCTCAGTTCTGCATTTTAGGTTGCCATCAGTAGGCTTTATATTAATGTCTACATTCTGTCTGAAACAAATGAGTTGCTTTTTGTTTGGTGAATTTGAGTCCATAAAATGTTGATTTCTGCTTTTCTTTCATATTTAGTGTGTCATTCTGTGCTGAGCATGCTCGCAGAAATGCCCTGGCACTACAAGCTCAGATGAAGAAATCCAATCCTAGTCCTGTACGAGAGTCTCTCCTCTGTCAGCTGAGCTCCTATGCCAAGTCAGAGTTGAGTTCCCAGACTGCAGAGAGTAGCCGCAGTGAAGCTAGCAGGATACTTGGTATGTGGAATGTGAAATAATAGTAACTTAGGCAAGCATTTCATTCTTGCCCTTAAGAAGTGTAAAGGTTGGGGTCTCTAGTCTCTATTGTCTTCTTATATCAGAGGTTCTCAACCTGTGGATCACAACCCCTTTGGGGGTCGAATGACCCTTTTACAGGGATCGCCGCTCCTCTATCCTGCCCCGCCCCCTTTTGAAACAAGGTCACTGATCCTCCTGCCAAAAGCCAGCCCCTGCTGTTATTTGGTGGCCTCACAGCCAATGGGGGGGCTGTTTCTGAGACCCCCGCGCTGGGAGGAGGGGAGAGGAGGCGGCTGTTGCTCCGGGTGGGAGGGGTTGCACCGTCGGAGGAGTGCCACCCCCTCCTCGCCGCCGCCGCCCCACCAGCGGCCTTTCTTGCTTGGGCTGCCTCCTCCTCTTGCTCCTTGGCGCGGCAGCCGAGCACGGGCGGGTGGGCAGGCTCTGAAGTAGGACACAGCGCCATCTTTTCCTCCCCCCGTGGAGCTGCCAAGGCGAGCGAGCAAGTGCTGGGTAGGAAAGGAGGGCGGTGGAGCCCGCGCCTGGAGCAAGGCCCTCCAGCAGGAGCAGGGCTGCAGGTAAGCAGGGAAGCTCCGGGCGTCCCTCAACGGGAGAAGGGATTGCATTTTGCGCGGAGAGCCTGGTCAGCGCTACCTCTTGCTGGGCTTGCTCCCTCCCTCCGGGCTCTCGGTGCCCCGGGTGGCTTGCATTGCCTTTCCCGCCTGTGCTTTGGGTGAGTGGCAGAGAGGCAGAAGGAGACGCGCCACCTGCCCTCGCGCTGGGTTTGCTATCACGGGAGTGCGGGGGAATCTCCTTCCCTGCAGACATTCAGGGGATGCAGGTGGACAGGGAGAGGCTTCTAGGTGGGGTTCCTCCAGAGCCCTTAAGAGGGGGGTCCTGCCAGGGGATTCCAGGCATCCCAGCGGAGGGATGGAGGGAGACCTGCCAGAGCTCAGAGGGGGATGGAGGGAAGCCCCCTGGCCTGCTACAGCCTTTCCCGCACTCTGCAGACTCTCCTTTCTGGAGGAAACGTCTTTATTTTCCTACTCAGAGACCCGTTCTTCCTTCCTTCCTCCTGTGCCATTTCCCAGCTCCAGCCTCTCCTCCTCCTCCCCTCCCGGCCCCCTCCACCCTCTTTTCTCCCTCCGGCCTCTGAAGTTCAGGGGGTCCCTGGGAAGGCTGTGGGGAGACTCGGGAAGGGCTTGGAGGACAGTCCTCCGAAGAGCAGTGAGCGTGGCTTCCTAGAGAGGCAGGAAGGGAGGGCAGTTGGGGCAGGGGAAGAAGGCTGAAAGAGTGGCACACTTCCCCTCGCTCACTCACTTCCAGAGCAGGTCGCTCTGGTTTCGTCTCTGGTTTCTGCTCTGGGAGGGAAGGCCCTGCGCGGAGGAGTAGAGGTAATCAGGATGGGGAGAGGACCCCCAAATGCCCTCCAGGGCAGGTGGGAGGGAGGGAAGGAAGGAGCAGGAAGAGGGATTATGGGGGGGGAAGAAGCCCCCAGCTTCCCTAGCCCGGAAAAGGAGGGGCGGAGGGGGCTCCTTGGTTTCCTGGAGGAAAGGGGGGAGGGACCAGGCACCCCAATCCTGGGAAGGAATTGCCCACTCCTAACGAAAATAGATCTTTCTCACACATCCATACGCAGGCCCATATGGACCACTTCGGTCTCCTTACGCACCTGCTTCCAAAATGGCGGCCATCTGCCCTGGAGGAGGAGGAGGTCTGTGCCCCCTCCCACGTGTCCATGGTACAGGGAAGTGAAACCGGGCTAGCGGGCTTCGCCAGGCTTAAACTGGGTGCTCCCTGGGCTGTCACGGGAGCGCGGGGGGGGCAGTGGTGTTGGGGAGGGCTCTGAGCCCCCAGGCCCCCTCCCTCTCTCCTGCATGCGCGCTGAGCATGACTGCCAGCTTCCAGGGCTGTCATTTTGTCACCGGTATCACTGACTCAGAAGGGGGGGCAGAGAGCTGCAAAAAAACCCCAATCGGGTGCCGTTCGCACGGGCATTGGGCGGGGAGGGGGGCAGGGTCGGTGGGTTGCAGGGGGGGAGATGTTTTGACAGAGGCCTTGCGTGGGGAGGGGGGCGGGAGCGTCCATCTGCCAGGAAAGAGCTGCGGGTTGGAGCAGCTTCCAAGCAGCCTGGCGCTCCGCAGGGTTTGGTGGGTGGGCTGGGCGGCAGCCCGGCATGGGTCTCAGCCCCTTTGGCGGAAGCGGGGAGCTCGTCATGCTACCCCAGGGATTCCTGACCAGGCCTGTAAGAGGAGTTTATTTCAGAATAAGGGGGAGACCTCCTTTGTGGGCAGTCTTCTCTCTCTCTTTCCAGCCTACTTTTGGAAACTTCTTGCTTGAATTTTGCCTTGCAGTTACTTGCCCTCTTCTCATTTGCCCACCCACCTACCCTCCTACCCAACGGTAGGCCCACCTTAGGGTCAACATAAGTCAGGAACAACTTGAAGGCACACACGAGAAGCTTGTGTAGTCCCCCGAGATGTAATTAGAAATAAATGTTTCACACTATATAATTACGTATTGTTTTTGTGATTAATCACTATGCTTTAATTATGTTCAATTTGTAACAATGAAAATACATCCTGCATATCAGGTATGTACATTACGAGTCATAACAGTAGCAGAATTACAGTTATGAAATAGCAACGAAAATAATTTTATGGTTGGGGGTCAGCACAACATGAGGAACTGTATTAAAGGGTCGCGGCATTAGGAAGGTTGAGAACCACTGTCTTATATCCTAATAAAAAATTTTCGTTTTGCACTTCGGGGATGGGGAAACCCTGGTTCCTAGATGCTGTTAGAAACCACTCTCATTCCTGATCATTGGCCTTGCAGGCTAAAGATGATGGGAACTTGAGTCCATCAGCCTCTGGAGAACTCACTTCTCTTGTAGATGCAAAATTTGAAAAAAACTGAAGGAAACTGGCATCTGCAAATGGTAGACTTTGCATTTGATGCTGCTTTATATTGCTTTAGTTGCATGTTATTGTGTTTGAAAATGTTTTGAATAATACTTTGGGGAAAGCATTGGGTTGGCAGTTTGTTTGATGTTCCAAGTCATTTTAAAAATGTAACTCTAGAGCATCAATCATTTGTATATTGGCAAAGAGCATTGACCTACTAGGTTCAGAAGGTGGTTGATCATACAGCAACATTTTTAAAAGTTAGGAGACATCTCTAGCCTATATTGCGGTTGCTTCATACATATTTTATACAGATAGAAGGCCAAAATCTTGTTGGTGCCTCAATCCAGTGTATTTTTTAATTTGATTTATATCTTGCCTGTCTTCCAACATGGGATTCAAGGTGGCATACAGTTTAAAAGCAGAATGCAGTTAAGGAACTGTTACTACAAAAGTTAAAACACAGTGTAATGGTCCATTATGTGCACTTCTTGAAGCAGAGCAAGGAGCTGGTAGTAGAGAAAGGAGTCTCCATAACCATACAAAGCTGCCCTACTGGTTCCTGAGCTGATTCTGAACCTACAGAGCAACTTTCTCTCCTCATAGAGACAGCTTTCAATGTTGCACTGCCTGGGACCATTTTGCTGTATATGCTGCACCTGCACTGCCACTGCTGCGTATGCCAGCATGGTTCCAACAAGGTTGTGAGCAGCACATGCTGCAGAGAGCAGTTTAGGTTTCTACAAGTTAACTAGAGTGCCATTGAAAAGTGTCACACTCCAGGTAGAGTTTTGCTAGAGACTCTTGACAGTGCAGTTTCCTGAATAATATGTCTTCAGTGTTTGATATCAGGGAGTGCCCTACATCCAGTAACATCAGTTGTTGCTGAACAGTTAAAGTGAGACTTGAAAAACATAATGAAAATAGACTGGTGGTTTCTGTGCTATCATATTTTGTGGGCACTCATGGACAATTGTAATTAAGGAACAGTTAGTCTCTTCTGCTGAGTATGATGACAAAATAAATGTAGTAGGAAAAGGGCAGAATGATCACGTGGCTTTCCAGTACCACACTGTCATATACAGACATAATCCACAGCTCATTTACTTGGAGTATCAAAGCTTCATCTCCAAAACAGATTGGACAAGTCACAAGTCAATTTATACATAATTCAGATGGAATAGGTGTTATACAAATAGCCCTTTGTATCTTCTCTTGAGCCCACTCTAATCGCCGTGTGAAAGAATACATTCAGGTTTGACAAAAGTATCCTGCAAAGCTTGATTCCCCTGACAGCTTGGAGCTAACAGGTTATTTCTGCTTGCAGCATAGAGTTACATATTTCTCTGCTAGATAGGTGGGGGATACTATTCCCTATTCAGTTTATGTTCTTGAGACCATGCTGACATCTTCTATAGCAGGATTTAGAGCCTGATCAAAGTTTTCCCCAGATAACAAATGTAATGAGTTTCTCTCTTTCCAGATGAAGACAGCTGGAGTGATGGAGAGCAGGAACCTCTTACTGTGGATCAAACGTGGCGAGGTGATCCTGACAGTGAAGCAGACAGTATTGACAGTGACCAGGAGGACCCACTGAAGTGAGTTGTGTGAATGGCGATCCTTGTTTGAATTGCAGCTGCAGAACAATACAAATTAGGAGCCTCCTTCCAGAAGGCTTGAAGAGTAACTGAAGCTTCCACTCCAGAAATTTATTCGACTGTAAGCTACTGATCGGGGAAAAAGTGGTGGCACTGGTGTGACATACCATGAAATAAAGTGGTTGAGTGGTAGGAAGCTGGCTTAGTCATCACTGTTGTAGACCAGAGTTACTCAGTCTGCCCAAATGTGGGCTGTTCTGATAGGTTACAAAATGGTCTTGAGGAATTGTATTATCCAGTGGCATCGTTAATAACCATCCGCTTTCCATCAGCTGACCACTGGAATATAAAACAGCTGAAATTAAATTGGTAGCAACCCACAGGGGGCAAGTAACAGAAGACGTAAGGAAGTATATGTTGGCTTCATAGCCTCAGTTGTTTTCAAATGTAACAGTAAACAGCCACCCCCTAAAAAGCCTCACAGTGTTTCCAAAAGTTCTTGAGTTTGGAAGGTCAACTTTTTGTTTAGTCAGTGTGACTATTGGGCTAGTTGGGTGATGCACAACCAAACAGAAGAACGGCTAAGACATTCACAGTTGTGATTGGTTATTAAGAGCAGATTTAAGTAGAGCACATTAATAAGTGTCATTTCTCAAGT
The DNA here is from genome assembly GCA_948472985.1 of Iguana delicatissima. Lineage (NCBI taxonomy): Eukaryota > Metazoa > Chordata > Lepidosauria > Squamata > Iguanidae > Iguana > Iguana delicatissima. The sequence continues at coordinate 273,163 of CAOKZL010001198.1, read as the reverse complement.
TGTTTTGTTCTTTATAGTTGATGAAAATACCCCTGGCAGCTACTCCTGTCTATGGTAGCAGACCTGGGAGCATTCCTAATAGCGTGCGGTTTAGTTGCAACTGTCTGGCTTTTTAAGTGACCTATAGGAAATCATGTTCTTTGTATTGAAATGTGCCAAGTTTGCTTTTTCTCTGCAAAGATTCAGAAGAAAATGCTTTACAAAGTATTTCCTTTTGAAGATCATCAGTCTATCTAATTGATTGATTTTCTCTTAAATAGCTTCCATTTCTTACCTCAGACTACTTTTAGCTAATTTGTCTGTGTTAATGATTGGAGAAGTTATGCTTCTGCTTACTTCCTCATTTCGGTTCTGTTTTTGCAGACACGCTGGTGTGTACACTGCTGAGGAAGTGGCACTGATCATGCGAGAGAAACTGATTCGGCTTCAGTCTCTGTATATTGATCAGTTCAAACGGCTTCAGCACCTCTTGAAAGAGAAGAAGCGCCGGTACTTGCACAGCCGCAAGGTGGAACATGAAACCATAGGTAAATGGCCACAGTTCTCCATATGGACCGCTCTGTAATGCAAGGCAGAAGTTTTGCTAAAGCTTATCTTAAATTCATTTATGTCAGTCACCTGAAGGCAATGTACCAAGACCTCTAATGCTTTGAGTTTGAAAACTGCTGTTTCCATGCATTTGTTCTGAATTCTTGCTTGCTAATATTCACTGATACAGTACCACAGTAGTCTTTAAATTAAGAACTTGCTAGAAACTATTTTAAAATATTGAGCACCCTCTGGTCCTAAAGGTGGAAAGCCACATTATACTTACAAGTGTGGGATGTACTTCATAGGACATAAGAACTCAGAAACCTAGTGTAAGCATCAAGGGAGAGGTATGAACAACTGATGTACCATTTCATAGATTATAAAAGGTAAAGAGCATCTTCTTTGATTAAATAAAATTGCCTCGTAGGATAAGCAAAGTAACCCTTTCACCACTGTTCCAAAATATACAACTTCCTTCTGATGAGCACTACCCAGCCACAAACCTGTTTTACACTATTTGATTCCAGCCAGCTGTTTGAAGCATATTTCTATTGATCAGGGTGAACTCACATTTTTGTAGGCATTCTGTGTTCACTTAGCATTTTTCATCTGTGTTAATGACTTTAGAGTGGCAGTGCTGAGCTGAATTTTTTTAAGAAATCATTCTGTCAGGAGATTAGGGTGACAGAGGCACTCTGATTTTGCTCTGCTAAGATTTGCAACAGACAGGGTAGTACTTTGAGTCTGCCTTGAGGATGCTTCCTTGGTGTGTCTTCCAGGCAGCAGCCTCCTGACAGGCCCAGAGGGACTTCTGGCTAAAGAGCGTGAAAACCTGAAGCGTCTGAAATACTTGAGACGATATCGGCAGCGTTATGGTGTGGAGGCTCTTCTACACCGGCAGCTGAAGGAACGCAGAATGCTGGCCACTGAGGGTGCTGCCCAGCAGGTATTTGAGCCAGAATGCAATTTGGTACTCATGTAGTTTAGTGCAAGGGAGAGAAATTCTGGGCCTAGAAATTTTTCTTCAGGAAGCCCAAGGAATTGTAGAAAAATAAAATAACAGTGAAATGGTGAAGATTTTCAGATATGAATGTATTTTGTGCCGCTATGCGATGTTCAGAATACAACAAAAAGCACTTGAAATAAGATCTTGAGATCTGCTTAGGAAAGTAAATGGTTTCGTGACTAGACACGCTCTTAGTCCAATTTTTATGCTGGCAGTTTAATCTATTTTACCAGCTCAGCCTCTTTTATGATTATGAGAAACAGGAAGAAATATGGCAATGATGTTTAGTTTTGTGGAGGTGGGTACAGAGAGTGATTTTTTTAAAAAATGGGAAGAATCTTCATAACAACCACTTCTTCACCAACCTCTTTGGAAATTCTCTTATCCTCTGATCTGTCTTCTTCAGGCACATACTACACGTTCCAGCCTGAGGTGTTTGGCTTTTGTGGATGATGTCCGATGCTCAAACCAGTCCCTCCCAATGACAAGACACTGCCTTACTCGTATCTTTTTACCATCTCAAGCTGTCTGTATTATTATTCCTGGCACTGGTGTTATTATTCCTGGCACCCCGACCACTTGAATAGCTTTTGTTTCTGTTTTTCTTGGCCCTGAATCAAGGCTGGTGGCTTGCTGTAGCCTCTGGTTTCAAGCAGGAGCCCAAAGAAGTGTCTTCCTGTGGTCTGTTGGCTGTTCCATAACTTCATACTGGAACAGTCAATTCAGTTGGAAGCAACAGCCAGCCCTTCCAAAAGTATAATAAAACCACAGTCTGAAACAAGGCCAAATAACTTTGATCCTTTCAGAATCCAGTTTGTGGATGTATACAAATATCGGGCTGTTTTAGAACACTTACTGTAATATTTTTTTTTAAGCAAGCTGGTATGGAATCTGGCTAGCATAGTATGCACTAGTTGAATACTTGTCCTTAGTTAAGTTAGTACAAAGGTGGTACTGGAAGATCCTGTTCTCAACTCAGATTTATGGTAAAACAAAAGGCGACAATAAATTGTCATGGTGTCCTTTTCTTGCCTATATGCAACTGCTGAAGTCTGATTACTAGATGTGTTATTCAAAGGAAAATGTCTCCACTGGGATTTAGGGCCCTTTGTGGAGTTGATAAACTTGTATTTACTTTGCAGTTAAAGTTAGCATCATTCCCTCCGCACTACATTGTAGTCTATAGTAAATTTTAACTGATCCATTATGTACAGTTTATACTATTGTGTATGGATCTCTCATGTGCAAAAATAAAACCTGGAGAAGACAACTTGTCACTGTTTTTAAGATTCCAGTTCCCAAATGCTCAGACTTCCTGACTTGCTAAAAGTCATCTACTTCCTCGTAGAATTCTGGGATGTCTGACTTTGTTTTTGAAAAGCAAACTCTTCCCTGTTTCCTTTGACTACATCTTTAGATATTTGCCAGGATAACAACCAGCTTCTCTTTAAGCTGTGTCAAGGATCAGACGAAGCACCTTGCAGCAAGCCAGTTCCTGTAAGCCTCTCTGAAGATCCCTGCTGCCCGCTCCATCTCCAGCTACCACCTCAGATGTATGTTCCTGAACAGGTGCTGTCTGTTCCAGAGGAGCTCGAAGCTGCTTCTGCGGATCTGTACTTGAGTGCAGCTGAACTCCGGCCCACAGAGAGCTTGCCACTGGAGTTCAGTGATGTAAGTGTATTGTAAAGCAGCATCTGTTCGTGGCACTTCAGAAGGCGTGGTAACCTGACCTGGGTATAAAGACTTCAGTAAAGACACGGCTTGAAGCTACATGTAATACAAAGTAAAGGGGAGAGAGATGATAAAAGTATTTATGTAGGAAACGCTGAGAAGCAGGCCCTACGGATTTGCAGAACACAGTTAGTGGAAGATTAATCAATTAAATATTCAAAAATTTGAAGAACAATATTTCTGGGACTGTCACTTAAAAACACAAATAGCTAATGTCATGACTGAATTAGTAATATATCACAGAGGCTTACCTAGCTTTTGGTGCATAAAACAAGGCAGGCAGACACTACCCTTGGCTTTAGTCTAAATTGAGGATGAGCACCCTTGTGTCTTCCACCTTTGTAGGACTTCAACTCCCATGAGCCTCAGTCATAGTATTTTGGGATGATGGGAGGTATCATCCAAAAATACTGTATAGGTGTCAGGTTGCAACGCCTGGTCTTAAGTAGTAGACTAGACAGAGAATGGAAAAGGAGTGAAGTTTCAGAGTTGAAAGGTCAAACAATTACACTGAAGATGTTTTTCTCAGCCCTTTAAATAACTAACAGAAGGAATCAAAAGGCTGTGAGGAATATAGTTCCAGTGAAAGGAACCAGTGACTTTATTGGGAAGTGATTCAGTCCAGGGAGATGTCTTATGTCATGTGCTGCCTCTGAATGTGTAGCTCCATTTGAAGTGATTTCCCTTGGAACTGAGGGATCCTCAATGCTTGTTTGACCAAATAGTTATCATTTTAATATAGAACAATGAGTAGATTGGTTGTTGTGGATTTTCTGGGTTTTGAGGCCGTGTCCTATTAGTATTTTTCTCCTGATGTTTCTATACTAATAGAACAGGGACTCAAAGCCCAGAAAACCCACAGCAGTTTACGGATTCCAGCTGTGAAAGTCTTTGACTTTACAATGTGTAGATTGCCTGAATTGTGCTTTGCTCCTAATGTGGCTGTTCAGTGAAATCATTTAGACTCATAGAGGTTTTTTCATATAAAGGGCTGGAATACAGGAGTTAGGCTGGATCTCTTCTAATAGCATTTTTGAAAAGAATCAGACCATTAAAACCTGTATTTAGAAGTTTTCCCCCCCCAAGCAGCTTTTTTTCTTGTACATTCCATAATGGTTGGATGGGGAGCTATAATCTATAGATTACTAGGGTGACCTACATGAAAGCTAAGTTTGTGTATTTTGAAATCCTTTAAAAACACATATTCCAAACACAGCAATCTGATTTGACTGAAATGTGCGTCTTTAAAAAATAATCTTAATGATGCAAAAGCAGTTCCATTCTAGGACTAACTTGGAAAACAAATCTGAAATTAGTTGAGAATACCAGATCATTGCTGAACATAAGGGCATCTGAAAAGACAGTGTTAGGAGAATCCATGTCACCTTCCTGCCCTTTTTTCCCTGCATTGCATTCCTTGCCTCAGAGAGGAGGTTTCAAAGCTTTCTCAAATAATTCTTTAAGGTCAGCTGGAGGTCTGGATATGTTCTGTGACTGCTGCCACCCTGCCAAAATGCAATTGTTTCATAGTCTCCTCCTTCTGCCAAGACTAGGAGTGACCAAAAGTTTGCTTCTAGATGTCAGAGTGTCTGGGAATACTCAGTAAAGCAAAGCCCTGTGCTTCTCTTTAGAGGAGAATTGCTATTCCTGAAGGTTTCTGTGAGTTGCTTTTCTCATTTTTGGTTTGTGCTTTTTTTTCCTCATGGGTGCTGGCTTCAGGAGTGGCTCAGTTGTTTGCCCCTAAGGCCTTGAGGGCATGAAAGCAGTATGATTCTCACCCCTGTTCTACTAAGTTAGTGAGCACTGAGTATTTTAGTCTTTCACACATAACCTTATGAAGAATGAGCACTGTAATGGTGGCTTCAGCATGTGATTACAGAAACAGATGTTTTCTGAAGTTGTTCAATGAAGTTTATTAATAACAGCTTTTGTCTGGGCCTTTAATAGCTTTTCCAAGAGGAATTCTAAAGCTTAATCCTTTCTGTCTTCTGGGTTACATCTATTGGATTCCAACTGCAAAGCTCAGACAGCTTTGTACCAGCTGTGATGACGAATATGCCATCATCTGGCTGTTCCACTTTTTATAAAAAAGGTATCCCTGAGTAGTAGAGCCCCATAGTCTTCATGAAGTAATCTCATGGAATTTACATTCTAGGTGTCAAGTCATTCTTTTTGTGAGGTAGACCTGTCGAGAGAGGAAGGTGGACTCCCCTTCTTAGAAGGAAAGTGGCTTGCTTTTTTCCACTACTCTGAATTAGTTTCACATTCCTTTCTGAAATAATTAAAGACAATCAGTGTAGTACAGGGTTCATTCAAGATGAGAGGACTGCTATGAAACTCATACAAAAAAAAATATTGAGAGCCAGCGTGGTGTAGTAATCTGAGTGTTGGACTACTACCCTGGGGATCAAGGTTTGATTCCTGCTTGGCCGTGGAAACCCACTAGATGACCATCACATGCTCTCAGCCCCCAGAAAACCTTGTGATAAGGTCACCATAAGTCAGAAGCGACATGAAGCCTCTCGACAACAATGAACTATAGATAGGCTCCAGTTTTCCTGTCCAGCTGTATTCATGCTGTGTCTCTTTCTCTGCAAAAGGAAGCTCACTTCTACAAAGCATAGCTTTTACTTCAGCATTCCAGAGGAAATTAGACTTTGATGGGTGCCTAAAAGCAGACTTTTGTTCTTTTTTATTTTTTAAGGAAAGGGGTGTTAATCTCTGCATATATGCACATTGAATTTGTTTTCTCAGAAGCTAGGCAGTTGTTAGAGTCAACTTGGAGGATGAAATTGAGCACTTCCTCTTTCACCAAATCTCGAACAGCTTCCTTGTTTTGTTTTGATAGGATCTGGATGTTGTTGGGGATGGCATGCAGTGTCCCCCTTCTCCCTTGCTTTCTGATCCATCTACTGTCCTTGACAACCAGTTGAACAAAAGCATTGCTGAAGGTGCCATAAATGTGCATTCAGGTGAAGAATCTACTCAAGAAGGATTTCTGAACCAGGTGGCACAGCCAGGCAGAGCTGGCTTTTCCAGACAAACAGCATCTTCTGCTTCAGAGTCACCGGAAGAGATCTTATCACAGGTATTGAGCTGGGGGTTGGAGCCAGGGGAAAGGATTCTTTTGCTGAGCACACTGAGGGTGTAGTTCACCCACTGAGGTCCATGTCTATAAAGATTTCCTTGAAACCAGCTGGGTTTCCTGTGTGTGCGGGCAGGCCACAAAGTAGAATGTAACCAGTGGTTTGAGGGATTAGCCATCTGCTCAGTGTACATGTTGGAGAGATTGGGAAGAGGATCACCCTCTCCATACAACATTGCACAGCTGGCCTGGAGCATTAATGCAGAGATGGGGGTGGTTAGGAGTTCGCAGGCAGCTGAAGCCTGTTAATTCATGTTACTAGAGTTAATACAGGGAAACATTCTTAACTGTTGCCTTCAAAGCTTTATTTGGTGGCTTACTACATTTTGATTAAATGTACGTTCACACAGGCGTTTACCACATTTTTTTTTACCTACCTTGTTCTTGCTTCCTCTCTTCTTCTCCCTAAAAGATACTGTGCTTTGCATTTCTGAACCCCTTCTCACTGCTATTCAGATTCTTTTTACCTAAAAACCTCAACCCGATCCACATCCAACTCATTCTGCAGGCCCTGAATGAAGGCTAATGGTTTGCTGTAGCCATTGGTTTCAAGCAGGTGCCCAGAGCAATGTTTTCTCATGGTCTCTTGGCTGTTTTGAATTTCAAAGTGGAACAGCCAATTCATTGGGGACTAACACTCAGAAACAGAAGAATTCTGACCTATGTCCAAGCACTAAGGTTTTAGAGTTGCAATATTATATATTCCTTATGACCATTGTCATATCATGATGAAAAGCCAGAGTACAGCTTTAATTTTACCTTTTCTCTCTCTCTCTCTGCTCCTTCCTTTGCTAGGATATTCAGCATTTTGTGACAAGTGGGTCTGGGCTGGAAGAGGGCAAAAAGGAAGAACCTGCAACCAATGGGAATTCAGAACCAGTCCCCATCAGCTGATAGACAAACAGATGGAGATCTACCGGGATGATGAAGTATTTGCTACTCTTGATCTCCTCCTGACTTGTGTTTCTCAGTCACTCTTTCAAATTAGTGGAAAGTCTGTGGAAGGCCACTTGCCAGACAGATTTCAGAGGGTTTTCCATTGGCCATCAGATCTTGTTCATTGATTGCCTTTTACATGTTTTAAAAAAGTTTATCTGGTGTAAATTCAGAGACAGCATGGGAAAGTCTTTGAGTGTTTGTTTAATACACACATACAAGGAGGCTGTGACTAATTTATATTTGTGGTAACAATGATAGACTCCAATAAGAAGAAATTACTTGGAAATTTTTCTATAACTGGGTTATTGGGAATAAGCTTAAAGCCATGAGCTTCATGGTGAAGACAAGGTTATTAGCTGTACTGTATACTAGCCCGTTAATGTATAATTGTGCAAAGGCTACACGACTGTTCTTTTTTCTGTTTTTTTCCCTTTGACACTGAAGTCTGTAAACAGATTCCCACTTGTAGCGTTAACTTCTGTATAAATCCCATGTAGTATACAAATAAATACTAGATAAAGTTTATGTTTGGCTATTCTGTGTGTCTAATTGGTTCCCTTTCCAGAAAAAAAAAGGTAGAGTCATTAAAAACATCTCTCAGTAGTCCAAGTAGGATGCTGGTCAGAAAAGACAAGCAAACCACTTGCCTTGGACTGGAATTGTTTTGAGCTAACAGCAGCAGAGGAATGTAGTTTCTCTGTTCATACTTGGTGCAGCATTGACACCATCATGTAAAGATTTGGTGCAAATTCAAATTCCTTCTCCCTGCTGCCTTCTGAAGTTCATCAGAACAAGATATTTTCCGGAGATGGAGTAAAATTTCTGTTCTTGGAACTCTTAAAAATAAGATGCTGCTCAACAGGGACAGCATGAGATGATTGCTGTGTAATCATAACTATTAAATCCTGGGCAAATGCAAACTTGTGTGTCCCCAGGTGACTTGAAAACAGACTGCTCAGTGCATTAGATGTGGGGTGTGTGTTTAACCACTGTAATAAATGACTTCTCTCAGGGCTGTGGAATGTGGATCATGTGTTCTTGAGCTGTCCAAACGCTGCAGCATTCAGTAGAAACGCACAGGTTCATGTTTCACTCCTTTTTATTAGGCTGAATATCATCAGCTGCAGCTGTCAGCCAGCTTGGAGGAAAGAATACTGATGGGTGATCAACAAAGCTTACCCCCTTTCTGCAGGGGAATACTAACATTTTAATTCTTGAATCTAGTAACTTGGTTTGTTTGTATTTGCATTCAAATGTGTGCAACATGTTGGTGGGATAATTTTTTTGTATTTTTACAGATGTTACACTTCAAAAGCAATTTTTAATGCTCTCCAAAAATGAGAGGGTTTATGTAGGATTTCATTTCTATATACTCTTCAAGATTTAGTCCCTTTTGAACTCGTTGTTTGAGTAGATGTGTATGTATGAGATTCTTCTTCGTGGTCTCTGTGCCTCATACATTAGGAGCTTTCGCGCCTGCGCGGTAGCGTTCGGAAGATTCTAGAGCTCGTTAGCTTTGGCGGGAACCCCTCCCCCACGCCGGTACTGCGCATGCTCCTCCCGCCGACTAACGGTCTCTCCTCAGTTCTTTCTTGTCCACCTCAGCGTACAGAAGGTTCTGCTTGTTGGCTTGCTTATCTCATTGTGCTTTTGGTGTTTTTTGACTTCAGATTTGGCTTTTTGACTACCCCTCTCGGATTTCGGACTTGGCTTTGTACTTTCTCGATCGGTTTTGACCCTTTTCTGGCTTTTGACGATGATTTCGGATCTCGGACTGTGTTTGGCGTTCTCGGACTCTCTCTTTTTGCCTTGCCTTCGGTTTATGTTGGCTCTCTTCAAACGCTGCGCCTCCTGTGGAAGGAAGGTCGCTCTCTCCGACCGACACTCTAATTTGCCTGATTTGTTTGGGTGAGGGGCACAACGTTCAGGCCTGCCCTATTTGCAGAGAGTTTACACACCAGACTCTCCGTAACAGGGTGGCAAGGCTTAAATCCCACTGTTGGGAGGAATCTCTTCGTGTTCAGAGACCCGAGACGATGGCTGAGAAACGCCCGCCCGCCTCTTCTTCAGCAGCAGCGGCAGCTGCCGTGCCCTCGACCTCATTGGTATCGGTACCGGGCTCGGTACCGATAATGAAGTTGCCGAGGATACCAAAGGTCTCGGCAACTCAGGCACGTGAGGACCCTGCAGGCTCGCAGGCCTCCTCCTCCTCCAGGCCGCTTACCGCGGCCCAGAAGCGCCCCACCACCGAGGACGTGGGGGAGAATAAAAAGAAGAGGAAGGAGAAGCGGCGCTCTTCACCGACAGTGGTGCGACCCCCGACTCCACCACCCACCCAGCCCGCCGAGGAACCTCAATCGATGGAGCTTCCTGAGGAAGAGGAGCCTCCGGAGGAAGAGGATATCCTCGAGGTGTTGGACAAGGAGCAGGTCGTGCAGGCCTCGCCCCCTCAGCCGCCCGAGCTGATCACGGAGATCACTCTGCCGAGTCGCCGTCCACCCTCGGCAGAACACCGAAAGGAGGCTGTGGTCAGGCAGCACCCAGCCTCTCGACGCGACGAGTCCCGCTCACCGGAGCAGCGGGCCAGGCCTCCATCCCCGCGATATCGGGAGATGTGCCTGGAGAGACGTCGCTCGGGCGAGAGCACCTACTCTCCTGCCTACCTAGGAAGGTACGCCCAGGAGCAGGTGTGGCACGAGCCGGCCGGCTCATACTATTCTTACTCGCCGTCATACAGGGACTGGTACCATCCAGATCCAAGGTACTGGTCACCTCGTCGCGGGTCTCGCTCGCCACCGCGGGAGGCTCACTACCCTCGCTATGAAAGGTCACCGCTGCATCGTTTGCCAAGTCACCGTCGGTTCCAGGAGCCCTCACCCCGCTACAGGGCTTTTTCTCCACCCCCGCGGACGACGGCCTCAGCTACCTGCCCGACACCACAGCCCACCGTGGCCCAGCCGGCGGTAACTGAGACATCTACCACGCAGGCGGTCCTAGGCCCGCGATCGTGCCCCTACAGGTGACTCCGATACCGGCCACGACATCGGCCGCACCGGTACTGACGCAGCCTGCAGCTCCAGCAGTTACCCTGGCACCTCCGGCCCGTAGGCCAGCCGAGGAGAAGGAGGCGGAGAGGTCGCCATCACCATCCGGACTCTGACTCTGCTGAGTCCACCCCTTCTTCTCACAAATCCCCGCCGCTGGGGTTCGGGGAGCCAGGCCCGGAGTCTGCACCGGAGGACATATGCCAGTTTTCCGCGATCCTCCTCCGGATGGCCATAGCCCTTGGCCTGAAGGTGACCAAACCTGCTCCACAAGCCCAGGACCTGGTCTTCCAGTACTTGGAAGCCCGCCAACCATTGACCGCACCACTGCCGTTCCTACCAACCCTGGTGGAAGCATTGAAGCAGCCGTGGGCGAAGCCGGCATCAGCGCAGCCTATCCCACACAGGCTAGACCATCTCTACAGGACCCAGAAGGAGAACGCGGAGTTCCTCTTCAATCATCTTGTACTGAACTCTATTGTGGTCGAGTCGGCCCAAACGAAAGGAGGTAATTGGGCGCATACCACCCCTCCAGATCGTGAAGGACGGAAGCTCGATGTCTTCGGCCGAAGGTTCTATTTGGCATTGTCCCTGGTGGCCAGGACGGTGAACACGATGGCATGCCTCGCGGCCTACCATCGGAACCTCTTTGACCGACTCGCTCCACTCCTTGCTGACCTGTCGGAGGAGTCACGCGCCTTAGCCACACAGATCTTTGGCGAGGCCGTTGCGGTGGCTACACAGCAGATCGCCACCTCGAGGCACGCCGTGGAGGCCACCTCAAGGGTGATGGTCAGTGCCGTAGCCCTCCGACGCCACGCGTGGCTCCGGTCCTCTGGGCTTCAGGAGGACAGCCGTCGACGTATTGAAGATCTTCCGTTAGATGGCAAAGGGCTCTTCCACACCTCCACCAACGGGGCCATGGATCACCTCGTCAAGGCCCGGCTGACAGCAAAGAAGATGGGTATCAACCAGCCTGCCCAGTCTCGCCGCTCTTTCCAGCCGAGGCCTTCATGGAGAAGGTCCTCCTCATCATCGGTGTACCAGCCGCAGTCCCCGCGGTCGACCACGTCGAGGCCATCAACGTCTTCAGCTTCGAGGAGGCTTCCCAGACGACGCCCATCTTCGTCATCCAAGAAGTCGTCCTCCGGAGCGAAGTCCCGGTTTTGACGGCCTTCGCAGGACTCCACCCATGCCATCCTTCGCCTTTCCGGTAGAACTGTTCCACCACCCGAGCCTGGCCAGGCACCTCGACTGCTGGCGGGAGATCACTGCGGACTCCTGGGTACTTACCATCGTCCGCCTGGGGTACGCCATTGAGCTCCAGGATATTCCGCCACGGGGTGTCTACTACTTCACCCCGGCCAGCTCGGCTCTACTGGAACAGGTCCAGTCCCTCCTCGAGAAGGGTGCGATCGAGAGGCTCCCGCCTTCAGCCAAGACCACCGGCTTCTACTCGAGGTACTTCACGGTGCCGAAGGCGGACGGATCCCTGCGGCCCATCCTAGACCTCCGAGGGGTGAACAAATACATTCGCCCCAAGAGGTTCAAGATGGTTACGCTGCCTTCGATCCTCCCCTTCCTCCGCCGAGGGGACTGGTTTGCGTCCATAGACCTCAAAGACGCCTATTTCCACATCTCGATCCGCCTGCAGCACAGGAGATACCTTCGGTTCGCGATCGACGGCACCAGCTACCAGTACCGGGTGCTGCCGTTCGGACTTTCCACCGCACCGCGGGTGTTCACCAAGTGCATGGCTCCGGTCGTGTCCTTCCTGCGGACGAAGGGCGTCTCCGTCTACCCTTACCTGGACGATTGGCTATTGGTGGTGTCCTGCAAACAGAAACTGTACAGGGACATTCATCAGACTTTGTCTCTTCTCACTCGGCTCGGACTCAGGGTCAACCCCAAGAAGTCCCATCTCGAGCCCACCCGGGTTCTCGACTTCATTGGGGCGACCCTCGACTTGGTATCGGCGAGGGCCTTCCTAACGGACAAGAGGACGCGGACGCTTCGTCGGGCGGCGTCCACTGCCTTAAAGGCCTCGACGATGTCAGCAAGGAGAATCCAACAGCTCCTTGGTTACATGGCCTCGACCACCGCCGTAACCTACCTCTCCAGGTTACGCCCAAGGCCGCTCCAGCACTGGTTCGTCAGGGCCTTCGATCCACTCTGGGAAGACCAGCGCCGCCGATACCACCTGCCCCAACGTGTACGCCGATCGCTCCTGTGGTGGCAGTCATACAGGAACCTCCTGTCAGGCATGCTGTTCCACGAACCCAGGCCGTCGGTCATGGTAACGACGGATGCCTTGCTCTTCGGCTGGGGAGCGCACACCGCCGATCTCCGGGTCCGAGGCCGGTGGATGGACGACGAGCTGTTCTTCCACATTAACGCTCTCGAGCTGCTGGCGATCCACAAGGCCCTGAGAGCATTCCGACACCTGGTCACGGGCCGCACGGTGTTGATCCTCACCGACAACACGACGGCGGTCTGCTACGTGAACAGGCAAGGAGGGACGCACTCCACCACGCTGCTGGGCATCGCCCTCGACCTCTGGAACTGGTGCGTCCCGCTCCGGATACACCCTGTGGCGGTTCACCTGGTGGGGCAGGAGAACACCACAGCCAACGCCCTCAGCAGGGACACCACTTCCCACCACGAGTGGTCCTTGTCCAACGAGGCCTTCCGGATGCTTCGGGACCGATGGGGCAAGCCGACCATCGACCTCTTCGCGACCAGCCTGAACGCGAAGTGCCGTCTATTCTGCTCGAGGGCCGGCCACAATCGCCACTCCATCGGCGGCGCATTACAGTTTCCGTGGGACTAAGGGCTGATCTATGCCTTCCCTCCATTCCCGCTCCTGGGCCGCGTGATCACGAAGATCATCGTGGACCGGGCGGACGTGATCCTCATGGCACCGTACTGGCCGAGGCAGCACTGGTTCAGACCCCTGATTGAGGCCGCCTGGGGCAGGACTCTCAGTTTTCCCATGGTACCGGACCTGCTGTCCCATTCCGACGGACTGGTGTTGCACCTGGACCTGCCGGTGTTGGCCCTCCATGCCTGGAAGATATCGCCCTAGACGATCTGGCTATCGGGAACGTCTTGACCGCGGCCAGGAAGGAATCCATGCGAAGGAACTACCACTACAAGTGGCAGCGCTTCGTGGCCTTCGCCGAGGAACGTCGGGAGCCAGTATCACCTGTCACCCTGCGTACCGTGCTCCATTTCCTGCTTCATCTCCGGCAACAGAGCCTGGCCTTCCCGTCGCTCAAGGTCTACCTCACCATGATCGTGGCATACCAGCTGCCACGATCCCCATCGGCTGCGCTCTTCAGGGACGGTACCGTCAAGCAGTTCCTGAAGGGCCTACAGCACCTCTACCCGCCGGTATCGCCGCCGCTACCGCCGTGGTCGCTGTCATTGGTGGTGTCCCAGCTGACGAGGCCGCCCTTCGAGCCCATGGCCACGACGGACAACAGGCTGCTCGCGATGAAGACCGCGTTACTAGTGGCCGTCACCTCTGCCAGGCGGGCGGGAGAGTTGACGGCGCTACGGTGCGATGAACCATACTTGGTCTTCCATCGTGACAAGGTGGTCCTCCGGCCTGACATCTCCTTCCTGCCGAAGGTGGTGTCCAGCTTCCACCTGAGCCAGGACATCATCCTGCCGGCCTTCTACCCTGACCTGACGACACCTCTGGAGCGGTCCCTCCACTCCCTGGACATTCGTCGGGCGCTGGCTTTTTACAAAGACAGGACTGTAGCCTACAGACAGACACCCCACCTGTTTGTCTGTTATGGCAGGCGCTGGAGAGGCCACAAAGTATCCACCCAGCGCTTCTCTAAGTGGGTGGTACAGACTATTCACCTGGCGTACGAGCTTGCCAAGAAGCCTCCGCCAAACCTGCTTCGGGCCCACTCCACCAGGGCCGTGGCGACATCTGCTGCCCTCCTGCGAGGCGTTGACCTGTCAGAACTCTGCCGTGTGGCGACCTGGTCCCAGCCGTCGACCTTCGTACGCCACTACAGGCTCGACTGCCGGTCCAGGAGAGATGCCCGGTTTGGACGAGCTGTGCTGTCTTCTGTGCTCTAGGATCTGGGACCTGACCCACCATCCTACTGGTAAGCTACACAGTCTCCTAATGTATGAGGCACAGAGACCATGAAGAAGAAGAACAGGTTGCTTACCTGTAACTGTGGTTCTTCGAGTGGTCATCTGTGCCCTCATACATCCCCCCCTGCCTTCCCCTCTTTTTCAGGTCCCATCTGCTTCAGCGGACCAGAACTGAGGAGAGACCGTTAGTCGGTGGGAGGAGCATGCGCAGTACCGGCATGGGGGAGGGGTTCCCGCCAAAGCTAATGAGCTCTAGAATCTTCCGAACGCTACCGCGCAGGCGCGAAAGCTCCTAATGTATGAGGGCACAGATGACCACTCGAAGAACCACAGTTACAGGTAAGCAACCTGTTCTTTTACTGCCAATTACGGCTGTCTCTCATGAAAATAATTGGCACAATTCATTTTGTCTAGTGCATCAATTCTTAAATCTAGCCTTATTCCTTTCATGTTGTGAATCTTTCTCTTCACCTGTCCAGTCAGAAATAAAAAAAAAATTAGAACTGTGATACATCTTTGAAAACACAGTATCACATAAATGTATTTCTAGCCTTTTTTCAGGTACATTTTCCTCCTATGTGTAGTGCAAATAGAATTTTTCCTTAATGCTCTCCATTCTTTTGAAACTGGCACTGTCATTTATTAGTTTAGACTTAGAGGGGAAAAGCAATCATGTCAATTGAATTTCAGCAAGGTGAGAAAAGTATGTCTACAAGGTGACTTGCATATATGGACAATTCTTTTCTTCGAGCACTGGCTTTTTGGAAATGGGCAACAAGTCAAAACATGACACAGTACTGTAACAAAGGGCCATCCCTATGACCTATGAAGACTTCGTCATTTTCAGATCTCCATGAAGAACCGGCAGCAGCACAATTCTACAAAGGCATTTTACTCAGATATTCCTGTCTAGGAGTGTCTGAAATCCATATGAAAGCCATATAACAGGGTTCCTACAGTGTAAAGCAGACCCTCAACCTTTTTGCCCTTGAAGAACCCTTAGAGCAATTTTCAGGTCTCAGGGGACCCCTGTGTAAAAATTATTGCATTTCTGGCTCAAAAATTTTTTAACCCAACAAAACTTTGTCAACATTCTTCTGAGATAAGAACTAAAAATAAATTGAGAATGCACAACCCAGATGGTTTGTACAATGGCATGTCCAATTCAGTTATAAAAATTACCAACAGAGCAGGCTTTCATTTTCTTGATCAGCCTATGCTTTGACTTATGTCTGGCCCTTTTCTACCCAACTTTTCTCACTCCACTCTAAAAATAATCTTGTCATAGGGGGAGGAGGCCTGGTTATAAATCTTTCTGCTATTAGGGAAATATGTCACTATATCACATCTTGTTGCAGCAATACTACATACAGTCATGGTCTACTAGAGAAACATGAGCTGTTGTTTGTTTTCAGTGGAGAAAGTACAACAGGCAGAGTTGTAGTAATAGCTTGGATAAGCTTAAATGGAACCACATGGCAATTTTGTGGATGGGGTTTTTTCTAATTGCCCATATCTCTTTGGGAGTGCTGTGCTAGACTCTTAACACTATTACAGAGTTAAAAATGGCACTTGCTTTGGTCCTCATGTTTTTTTCTTTAAAATGCTGCTTTTTCACCTGAGAAAATGACCAAACTGAACCCAAAATATTTATATGGCTCATATGCTTATTGTGGATCTCTAGCAGCTGTCTTTAACAATTTGGGAGATGTTTTTGTTTGTAGTTAGAACTCCTTCATAATCTGAGGCTGTAAATTCTAGTTCACCTACCTTCTGCATAAATCCAGCCCTGATTCTACTAACTAATGAAGAATTAGAGACTTCCTAGCTGTACAGCATGGTGTAGTGGTTTTGAGTGGTTGGACTATGCCTTAGGAGAGCAGGGTTCGAATCCCTGCTCAGCCATGGAATCACATTGGCTGACCTTGGGCAAGTCAAAGTCTCTCAGCCTCAGAGGAAAGCAAACACAAAACTTCTCCAAACAAATCTTGCAAAAAAACAAAACTCATATGATAGGTTCACAGTAGGGTCATCATGAGTCAGGAAAGAATTGAAGGCATGGAACAACAACCATCTGTTTACAGATCCATGGTCATTTCTGTTTCTTTTTGGTAGAGCAAAAGCAAGCTTAGTCTTCATGGCAAGTGAACCTGGTCTCATGGGAGAAAAAGGAGGAAATAACCTTCATTCTCTCTGAAGACCTTGGTAACAAGGCTTAGTGTAAGGTTTAAATATACTAAAGGGCTCCAGAAAAGGAAAAATAATTAATTGCAACTCTTAAAAGTGTACAAATTATTAGCAAAGCAATGGGTTTGACACACACATGCACAAAAAAAGCCTCATTCTGAGTTCAAAGGGTATCTAAACGGGTGCTTGCCAATTCAAGAAAAAAGGACAGATGAGGCTAAAGCTACACTGCTTTGTCTCATAAACTACAGGTGGTCCTTAAGATGTTTTTTTGGATGACAACTTTCACTAGCCCTAGCCAGCATAGCCACTGGTGAGGGATTATGGGAGCTACACTCTATCAACATCTGGAAAGTTATAATTGCCCAGAGAGCCAGCATGCTGTAGCTGTTTGAGTGCTGGACTAGGACTCTGGGAAACCTCTCAGTGAAGGAAACACACTGTATGACCTTGGGGAAGTCACACTCTCTCGGTCTCAGAAGCAGGCCATGGCAACCCCTCTTTGAAGAAATCTTGCCAAGAAAACCCCGTGATAAGCTTTCCTTACAGTTACCATAAATTAGAAATGTGACAACAGCATTGTTTCCCACCCTTGCCAAGAAGATTTGCTAGCCATACAAACTCCACAAATACAGGCAGGAACAGAAGGATGTGATGTTGTTTTAAGATCAGTTGAATTGATTTAAGAGTTATTAGTAAGTATATAACAAAAGACCCAGTACTGAACTCCTACTGACCATACAAACTGCTGCTGGACTTACTTCTGGAGAAGTGTGTAGCAAAGACAACCAGCATCGTGTAGTGGTTTGAGAGTTGGACTATGACTCTGGAGACCAGGGTTCAGATCCCTGCTCAGACATAGAAACCCACTGGATGACCCTGGGCAAATCACACTCTCTCAGCCTCAGAGGAAGAAAATGGCAAACCTCCTCAGAATAAATCTTGCCAAGAAAACCATGTGATTGGTTCACCTTAGAGTTGCAAAAAATTGGAAATGACTTGAAGGCGCACAACAAGTGTAGCAACAGCAGCTGACCAAGGTCCTTTCTGCCCTACACTGTTATAGGGCTATTATTCCACTTTCAGCATCCTGTGGAATCCTGGGGTTTGAGAATTCGGAATTCTCAGCCAGAGAGCTCTTTGGCCTCAGCAAACTACAAACCCGAGCATTCCACAGGATGTTGAAAGTAGAGTAACAGCACTGTAACAGTGTAGGGTGGAAAGGCTCCTAGACTCCACTGTTCTATGGATGTTACAGATGCCTCCAGCAGATGTAGGCACAGCTTGGAAACAGGAGCACATGATCAGAAAAATGGGGAAATGAAGCAAGGATGATGGAGAGCCTTGAGAATCAACACTTAAAACGAGGATGTTCCAGACAATGAAAAGCTGAGGTTGCAGGTTCCTCAATGATCTCATTGCCCTTGGCCAGGGAGGAGCCAGTCATTCTTTGTCTCACTTTTAGAGGCACTGCTCTTCCATCAGCTCCTATAGTCAAAGTTAACAACACGCAGAATCGCCAGTGCCTGAACAAGCCTTTATAGCTGTGCCCTTAACAGAGCTGTCGGAATTAGGCGGTAACGTTTTATCTGCAGGTTATGAAAAGTTGCTTTGTTCTCTTGCAGCTAGGAATTTGCATTGACGGTACAGGAACAGCTGGGCTTTGCTTTTTACCTTGCAGACAGTTAGCAGCTCCATTAAATGGAGACGGGGGGGTGCACTGGCACTTTTTGAATCAGTGCAGAAATACCTCAGGGAGAGGCTGCTGGCTTTGCTGCACCCTTTCCTCAGAGGGAGCAATCTACTGAAGATGTGGGCAGGCCCAGGAGTCATTTGTTGCCAGTAAGGAGGCACTAACAGTGCTGGGAAGATTTCACTGAGCCCTTTCTCATTTGCTTCAGTGTGTGCAAGGCAGAGCTGGTCATGGTTTGCCGAGTAAATTTGACACAGATGTTGAAGTTCAGAATTGTAGCCTGCATGAAGCTATCTCTTCCCTTGTGTGTTGAAACTTATATCCTGCCTTGGGCCTCAAAAAAAAAGCTCTCAAGAGTAAATAAGTATATAAACACTTATTCTCTTATTTTTATAAGGCCAAAGCAAGCAATACCCAAATTATACCAAAAAACACAAAAACATGGCAACATTGGAAAGTTTCAATAGAGAAAGTCCAAAAAAGGGGGGAAAGTTAAGCAGGTGTTGGAACAAAGTTATTTTTACCAATTTCCAGAGTGCCAGTGCAAGAGTGGATCTGTTGCATCCTCCTGTGCAGGGAATTCCATTGTGAAGAGGCTACTATTGGGCTACCTAACCTGGCCCAAACAAGTATAGCATTGGGAACAGAGGCCCACTTACAAGTGTAAAGCTGTAGTGGGAATGATTGAACCTCCAGATGTTGAGTGATTGCAATATCCAGTGCAGCATTCCTCACAATTAGCAGTGATGGCTACAGGTCCTGATCACTGATCCATAGACCTAGAAGGCTTTGTCTCAGTCCTGCCACCATCCCAGGCTTGCCTGGTGAGTCCACAGCAGACAGCCTTCTCAGTGGCTGATCCCACCCTTTGGAACTCTCTCCTATGGGAGGCTAGGCTGGCCCCTCCCTGCTTTCCTTTCATGGGCAGGCAAAGATATTTATTTTTAAGCAGGCATTTAATGGGTGAGCTGGATAACTTTTACTTATGTATTAGCTTTTTAAAAATCTATAGTTTTATAATTGTATATGTTTTGTTTTTATGCTTGTAATTTTTTTAACCTTTTGGAAGTTGCCTTGGGTCCTATCTTGGGAGAAAAGGTGGCATATACATTCAATCAATCAATCAATCAATCAATCAATCAATAAAATAGGTCTGCTGCGACTTGTAACCCAATAACATCAGGCAGGTTATGTCACTCCCACCCCTAAGGTAAAGGGTGGAATTTGGACAATAACCCTGAAAGTAGACCCAGAGTGCATCCACATTGCCTAATTAGAGAAATTTCATCACACTGTAACTTTCCATAACTCTGTCTGACGGAATCCTGAGATTTGTAGTTTGATGAAGGATTTAGATGTAATTCAGTTCCTGTGGTCTACAGTGCTAGAGCTCTCCTGAGCACAGAATTTGGATAACTCCATCAACCAAGCTTCCCTAGGATGGAGCTTTCTTTGGCTGTTAAGGTGGTATCAAAGTGCTATAATTCTAACAATAATGCTTTGGCTTAATTTGTAAATATCTGTGGATTGAGTATATTGATATTTGATAAGATATGTATAAAGGAGAAGATAGATTCAACTGGAAACTTTTGATATACAGAAGCGGGGGGGAATAGAAGAATTATAATAATGATACACATATTTGTGTCTATATATGCTTTTATGTATTTTGAATTAAAAAAATGCTCCAAAACCCCCCACAAAGTGCTATAATTCTGCAGCGCAAAATATTCCCCACTGAAATGAGCATGCTCTAAGTTAAGCATGAGTGTCAGTGGGTCTTGCAAAGCTTTCATTTGCACAGGGAAGAAACTCTGGCAGCAGTGCACGCTGAATGAAAAACTGGGGAAAGTTCCCTCTCTACAGTAGATGCTGAGGGTGGGTACTCCTTGCTCTCTCTCAGTATTCAGCTCGCACTTTTCGGTCTCGTTTGTCACAAGGCTTGGCGTGGAGGCTACTTACACAGGAAGCTCTGATGTGGGTTCCTGCATGGCAGGGGGGTGGACTGGATGGCCCCTGTGGTCTCTTCCAATTCTATCATTCTATGATTCTATACAGTGGGCCCTTCGGAGAGCAACTCAGCTGTTTCTACTAGGTGGGGAATGCGAGAACGAGAGAAAGAGACCTGGAACCAACTTTCTCAGACCGTCCTTTCTGAGAATCCACCGCGACCTAACTTGCGGTCTTTCCCTCTGTCGCAGACCCCCCGATCTCTCCGCCCCAGCCGGGCCGGGAGCAGGGCGCTGAGCTCGGCCTTGGAGAGTCCGCCGCTCCTCAACCAGAACCCTCTGGCGCCAAGGCGAGCTTGGACCCAGCGCCCATTGGCTGCCGCGGGCCGGGATGGAGAGGGGAGGAGCCGCGCCCGCCCGCGCGCCCGCCCGCCCGCCCTTTTAAAGCCGTGACATCATTTTCCTTCCTAAGCGGCCTCGGGAAGGAAGAGCCAAGCGGCCCCGCTCGCGCCACCGCGCGCCAGGAAATGCTCGTGCCGCCGCCCTCGGCTCCACCTCGGCATCCCCCGGCGCCGACCTCTGGGTGAGTCCTCTCGGCCTCCCGCGGGCTCTCTCCCCGGAGCTCCCTGCCTCCCGTCGTGGCCGTGTCCGCACTAGCCGCTTATAGCGCTGTTATTCCACTTTCAGCGTCCTATCTGTGGAATCCTGGGGTTTGCAGTTTCGGGAGGGGCCTCAAGGCCGCGGAGGATCTCGGGCTAAATCGTGGCGGGCGGGTTTTAACCCTTTGGTGCCAGAAAGAGGTGGGGAAGAGGATCTGAAGAAAACGTTGTGTCTATTTTTTCTTTCTTGGAGGGGGGTTAATTTGGACGTGTGGATTTAACTGGAGCCTCTCACTGAGCACATGGGGGGTGTTAACTTCTGCTTGGGCTTAGGTTTGCTTGTCAGCGGTGGGGTTTACTTTTTTTTTTTCCATACTGATCTTTTATTATGATCCCTACCGATCGCGTTCCAACATAGCTCTATTCTTTACTCAGGCCATTTCCGCACTACACTTTTATAGCGCTATGATTCCACTTGCAACAGCCTATGGAATCCTGGGGTTTGCAGTTTCGGGAGGGGCCGGCCGGCCCCTCCCGAAACTGCAAACCCCAGGATTCCATAGGATGTTGAAAGTGGAATCATAGCGCTATAAAAGTGTAGTGCGGAAATGGCCTCAGTGGGGTTTACTTTTGAGTAGGCGTGTAGCGGATTGCAGCCTAGAGCAGACTGCAACGCGCGAGCAGCACAAGAGAATTCCATTTGGCTTTGAAAGAAGCTGCTGTGAGTACCTGAGACTGAGCAACTACGTCCGCACGTTGTGCTAGAGACATCAACGCGGGACACTTCAGCCAGCCAGAGGAATAAAAAGTCTTTGTTCTGCAAGATTCCTGAATGATTTGCAGTCCATAGTTCAGGATTTCTGACCTCCTTTCAGAAAAAAATAGTAGCAATAAAGTGACACCTTCGGTCTAAATTAAATCATATTCTTGAAAAGAAGAAAGGCCTCGAGGAAACCAGAGTGAATTTTTGTGGAACTAAATCCACTATGAGCCCCATTCAGTTGAGGTGCTCAAGACGCTTTCCTGGGCTCAGAATTCTTTCATTCTAGCTGTGCGCATCGGCTTTGGGTTGGTGGATCTCATGTTTCTAATGAAAAAACATGCTGAGTCCTGCAGCCTGAAGTCACTTTCTCTGCTCACCCCCATTTTTTGTGTCACTTACACCCTCCACCCTCTAGAAAAACATCTTTGCTACAGCTGCACTGGAAACGCTGAGGACAAAAGTGTTTTGCTTTCCCCGGTCTGGGGTTTTGCTTCCCATATGGAAAGAGAGGGATTTAGAAACTAAAACCAAAAACAACAACTCATATTCTCTCATCTCTGCTTCATCGCGCTCAAGGCTGCTTATTTTGACAAGACTGGAGTAAAGCCAAAACCTTTTCTTGGCTGCTGTAGCCTGTGGAGAGGCTTTAAAGAGGCAAGCCCGTACCAGCGCCTACTTGAAAGTAGGTCCTGCTGAGTGCAGCAGAGGTTGCTTCTGAGGAAATAAGTAGAGAATGTGGCTGTAATCCTATACCTACACTATCTTGGGGGATGATGCCCTGCTGTAGTTGGAGGGACCTTTGAGTAGACAGATGTAGAACTGAATATCAGCTACCATTTCTGCTGTCCAGATTCTGGAGCCATAATGTGCCCTACCCTCATCTTTCCCTTCATCCTAAACTCTATGCATGCCTGAACTTCTACCTGCCCCCATCATAGCCTACTCAGCCCCTCCTAGAAAAGCTTCTGGCTGTATGGCTGCAGGATTGCAAGATCTCCGATGTACTGAGAATGCTGCTGCTTTGGCAGGGATAAGAAACAGCTTTTTTAAACATCTACTTTCTAGGGCAGTGGTTCTCAACCTGTGGGTCCCCAGATGTTTTCAGACTTCAGCCCCCAGAAGCCCTGAGCATTGACCATAGTGGCTGGGGCTTCTGGGAGCTGAAGTCCACAAACATCTGGGGACCCACAGGTTGAGAACCACTGTTCTAGGGTTTCCTGAAATAATCAGCTTTGAATATTTGAAGTGCAGTGGCCAAATCCTTCCTCCCTTTCGCATCGCCGTAGAAGAAAAGAGCTGGTTGTTTCAATTTGTGCAATGGTCGTAATCATACCCTTCGACATTTCGGAGATGAAAATTGGGACAGTTGGCCAACCAGCATCAGAGTGTGATAAAGACAGTGAAAGGTATTAATGAGGAAGATCATCTAAGTTCGGAAAGGCTGCAGCAGTTGATTTTTGCCTGAACCTACTGCGCCTCCTCCTCTGCACCCCCTGGGTGGGTTGAGTGTAAATTACTACAGCGCTTCAAACTCAGGCCATTTCCACACCAGACTGTTATAGCATTATTATTCTACTTTCAACATCCTGTGGAATCCTGGAGTTTGCAGTTTCTGCAAACCCCAGGATTCCATAGCATGTTGAAGGTGGAATAACAGTGCTATAATAGTCTAGTGCAGAAATGGCTTCAGTTTGTAGAAATGGAAGTAAGCTGAGGACAAGAGTGGAAAGCGGGAGGAGGAAAGGGAAACTCTGACATTTTAAAAGCAGCTAAAAAAGTGGGACAACAGAAGATGAATCAGGACTGTCCATGCCTCAGTACAGAAAGGAAGTGCATGAGAGGATAGTCCCACCTTCTTGTTCTGTGCAGATGTATCCTTTTGCAGTGCAGCCAGTGATTTCTGTGAAGAAACACAATATGGCCTGTTCATGGACTGCTGAAATACTTCAGGAATGGAAGCTGGTTTAGCAAGGAAGATGCAGGAGATACAACTGCCTGTACATTCTCTGCAGTTGCTTTCTGCAAGCTCTACTGCAGTATTTGTGTCCCTACCCACATTTTCTTCCCCCTCCTCAGTTAATTTGTTTATGATTCTTTGCACGTGTGTGAAAACTTGCACAAGTAGCATGAACGGATTGATATGCTGAGAATGCATGATAAAGGAAACTGTGTGTTGACTGGCTGTGCATATGTGTTATCTATGCAAACTGAGCATCTAGTAAAATCATAGAAAGGCAAGATGGTGGTGCGCACTGGATATAAAAAGGAGAGGCAGTGCCATATTGATGTGGTGCCTCCTTCTAGTAAATCTGTTTTCAGGAACTTTCCAGGGGCAGGGAGGATTATTCTTTGTGTCCAGAAGATCCCAGCTTCATCAGGTTTTGTTCCATACTTCTCATCTTGCTAAGATAGCAGCCAGACCGAAGTGCATGTCTGCCTCTGGTAGCCAAGGAGTCATCCATACAGCACAATTATAGCAGTTTCACGCCACTTCAACTGTCAGGCTCTGTCCTCTGGAATTCTGGGGTTTCTAGGCTGATGAGGTATTTAGAATTTTCTGCTAGAAAGCTCCAGTCCACTCTCCCCAACAGAACAATTCCTAGATACTTTGATTTAATCCTTAATCCTTAATCCTGCTGTCCTCAGGCTACCATGGGAACTATCGTTTAGTCCCCTAGAGCTCTCTAGCAGACAGTTCTAAGCATCTCACCAAACTAAAAATCCCATGATTCTGTAAGATGCAGGCATGGCATTTAAAGTGGTATTAAACTGCTGTAATTGTGTACTTTTGATGTGTGTGTGTGTGTGTGTGTGTGTGTGTTGAAATGGATATCTGCCTAGAAGAAGCAGAACTCTGTGTGCAGGGCTGGATCAAGACATTTTGCTACCTGAGGCAAAAGACACAATCCCGCCCGACCTTTGCAGCTCAGTTACCATGTGCTCCATGGGGGGACAGCATCTTTCACTGTCACAGCTGAGGGCAACCTAAGGAAGAACAGCGAGGGTTGTGTGCCACAGACAGCTCTGTCCTGCAGGACTTCACCACCTCTGTGTGTCTCAGAGCATTTACCACTAGAAGTGGCTGCTTTATTCTTCCTGAAGGTGGAACTGTCCATGTACTAAAGGGAAAGTGGGGGTGGTGTCTCTGTGCGTGTGTGAGAGAAAGACTTTTTAATAGGGAGAGATGAATGTCTGATAAGGGGCTGGATTAGAAATGATGAGAAGGCAAAGCCAAGTGAGTGCTGAGTGTAGTGCTAATGAACGGCCGTTTTAGGGCCCCCAAAGGGACCGTGTGTGCTAATTTATAGCTGTGTGGCACAAAGAGGTTCAGCAGGCGCCCCTTGAGAGGGCCAGTACTTCTTGACGCTTCTCCCTTCCTGCATTTGCTGAGGGAATATAAGAGTAAGAAAACTGCTAACATGGTGCCTGGTTTCATATATGATGTGCAAGAGCAGAACACATTAGGAGTCTTTGGGACCTATTCTGAGGAATCAGGCTTTTCAGCAACATGTGTCAGCCTGCCCATTTGAGAAGGAGCACAGAGCCCTGTTAGGGGTGTGGCTGCTTGGTTTGGACACACTCCCCCCCTTGCCGCCTTTCTCAAGCTCTGGGAGGTAGGGTAGAGCTCCGGGAGGCCGTTCTTGTCTTCTCTCTGCCTTAAAGCTGCTGCACCCCCAGCTGCTGAATCCAAGGCTTTAAGCCATGACCTCCTTTTGTCTCTGACATCTGTCAGGAAATCTTCACCCTGAGCGGGGCTGGGCTGGGGGTTGAAAGGCCACTGCTGTGCAGCAGGAGGTGAGCTTAGTAATCACCATGGGCCATGACAATCAGCCTTCCACAAGCCGGCATGCGCACTTGCACACTTTTCATGCTACAGGTATTGCTTGGTTTACAAAGCAGGTGTGTTCCTGGGCATGAATTCTTTAAGAGAAACTTTGGTACCAGAGGCAGAAATAACATGGAAAGAATAGGGACAGGTTCCTGAACCACAAAACAAGGGGTGCTTCGACATGTTTTAGCACAGTGGTTCTCAACCTGTGGGTCCCCAGATGTCGTGGACTTCAGCTCCCAGAAGCCCCAGCCACTATGGTCAATGCTCAGGGCTTCTGAGAGCTGAAGTCCACGAACATCTGAGGACCCACAGGTTGAGAACCACTGTTTTAGCAGATTTTTTATTCAAAACTAACAATATGCACATGTGAAATGAAACAACCAGACGTAAAGAAGCATAGAATAAGTATAAATAATCAAACTCCTTTTGATCCTTCTAGAGATCCCCTAAAAACTTATTCTAAAATGTATCCAGAAATGATTTTCTTTTCTTTCACCAGCCTCCATTTTTCCTATTATTTCCGTTTTGGTAGTCACCACGATTTATGATTTCTTAAACATCGTGGGGGTTGCTGGTGAGGCAGGCTCTCCCTTTTTCTCTGTTTTGCTGTTCACACATATACAGTAAGGGAATCTGGAGGCAGCTTTGCCTGTTGTAGGCAGGGGCATATGGTTAGGATAGGATCAGCTACTTACCTTCATTATTTACTGCAGACACACTGCTACAAATTGACACTAAAAGCCTGTGTTTCTCCAGCCTTTTTCACCATCCTGCTAAAAAACAAACAAACAACTTCTAGCTAGAGAGAGGACAAAAAGGAAAATAGGGCCTGGATGGCCTTAAAAAAACTTTGTAAAAAGGAGTTTGTCAGAGTCTTTGTTAACTGAGGTATGCCTATATACAGTAATAGTACTATGATTCTAATTTGACTGCCAAGACTGCATCCTATGGAATCCTGGGATCTGCAATTTTAATTTCCCCTAAACTGCAAATCCCAGGATTTCATAGGATGGAACCGTGGCTGTTAAAGTGTAATCATAGCATTATTATGGCATAGTGTGAAAGGACCCTCAGTGGCAGGGCTGACCAAAGTGCCTGGCATGGTTTGGAGACCACTGAGAACCGCCAGCATAAATATCCATTTATACTCATGTGTTAAGACTATAAACCCCCTCTACCATGGTTTTGATGGGGATGGTAGTTGGGGAAGACGGCAGTAGTAGTTCCAGCAATCCTCCTCAAGGAGTCCTATTTCTATCCATTTCTTCTCTGACAACAAAGGGACCTTGTTTGCAGTCCAACATGCATACACACATGCGTGCAAGCACACATGCTGCCCAACCACAGATCCTTCACTCCATGCATCTGATGAAGTAGGGCCAGTCTATGAAAGCTTATGCTACAAACGTCTTTCTCTCGGTTAGAACCAAAAGGTTCTACAAGATCATTTTGGATGCTGGTAAAGACTAACACAGCTGTGTCTTTGAATATGGCTACAGCAAGGGCAGTTGTCCTCTATTTATTTAAGTGCCTGTTTTCAAAAGCTATTAATCCGTTGAAAATTACAATACAGGGATGACATGAAACAGCCTTCCGGGCCGTGTTCTTCCATACTTCCCCAACACTTCTGCTGCAAAGGCCAAAGTTAAAGCAGTGTCAGTGCAGTCGTGGCTCAGGGACTGAGATAGGAAAGCTTAACCCAAAATAGTGAAAGAAGTATTCCCCCGCCCCAGCCTTGGTCCATGAATCGCTCTTGTCTGGAAGGGTTGGCAACTACTTCTGTGCAGTGAGCTACACCCACTGATCTCACACGATGATCTGAGAGAATAACCCAGGTATTCTGGCTTGCAAACATGTGTTCTCTTCCACTCCATTCCCCACCTGATCCCTTGTCATTGACCAGAAAAGAAGTCAAGCACTTGCAAATACAAATAGATTCTTAATCACTGTGCATGTATATATGACTACATGGATAGAAAAGCAAACAAAACAACCACCACCTCTGAAGATGCCAGCCACAGATGCAGGCGAAACATCAGGAGAAAATACTAATAGAACATGGCCTCAAAACACGGAAAACCCACAACGACCTATAAAAACAACCAGTAATGAAAAACTCCTATTTTCCATTTTACAGATAGCCATCCATATATGCAGTAGAAAGAGGTGGCAGAGTACTAACTTGATTAAATGACTCTGAAATTTACACGCAAACACTGCCCTGCAGGAATGGGCTGGAGAGGGTTTTGGTCTGAGCTCTTTCCTTGCTTTGTTAGACTGCTACCCGTTCTTTAGCAATCATGCAGCCCTCTGGATGTTGCTGGACTGTATGTTCAAGCAGCCACAGCCAACATAATTAGGGATCAGGAATACTGGGAGTTGTAGTACAATAGCATGTGCATGATTCCCCTCTCTTGACTTAGAGGGGTGTGTGTGTTACAACATTACATAGAGTCAGTGTGGTACAGCGGTTTGAGTATTGAACTGTGACTCCAAAGACCAGGGTTCAAAGCACTGCATAACCATGGAAATTCACTGGGTGATCTTGGGCAAGGCACACTCTCTCAACCTTGAAGAAAGGCAAAGGCAACCCCCCTGAACAAAATTTGCAATCGAAACCTAGTAATGGGTTCACCTTAGAGTCGCCGTAAGCCAGAAATGACTTGAAGACATGCGACGACAACAACAAATGTTATACGGAGAATATTTTAAAGTGGAACTCTGTGTATGCACAGTATAAGATTATGCAGCCACTCTCTATCATCTTGTAACTTGAGTTTCCATGGGTGACCCTAACATCTGAGGCCAGGTTTTTAGCCCCAAATTTAGCCTTTCGTTCACTGAACCCTCTCTGTCCAGTCTTAGCTGCTTAGATATGCAGAAATAACTAATTCTTTGTAATGAGCCAGCGAAAGGCACGAACAAATAATGAGGAAAGTCAAATTACAGCTGCAGTCCTATCCATGTTTACTGGGAGGAATTCTCATTGAAGTTAGTAGGATATTTTGTGCATTTTTAAACATTTCTTCAGGCAATATATAAGAGTTAACATTATCCCCATTTTGAGAAGTACATCCCTTATGTTCCTCCATGAGTGACAATCTTTACATGTCCCCTGAACTGGATGGAGACTGAGGACCGGGTAATGATTCATGCAGAGACACTACAGGCACAGCCTTTGTAAGTGAGTTCTGCAATATTTCTGAATCAAATGTGTATTTCAATTATCCAGTTTTCCAGTCATACATGATGCAGAAAAGTGACCAGATCTTAGCTGGATTGGAAGAAGATAAGGCCTAGAGCAGAGACTCATACAGAGATGCAGTAGGCAACATCTTCTAGGCATATATTCTGTGAGTGCATCAAGAAGAGGGCAGGGGTGGAAGACTGGTTCCTTCCTGCAGCCAGAATGTAAGCTGGTGCTTGTCGGTTTTGATTCACTCTTGAGGCCTCCTTGTGTACTCCTGTGCTGTTTGAAGGATGCTTAAAGCACTCTGCAAATCTCTCCTGTCTTGCAGCCATGCCATGTTGTATCTGGCTGGGCTGAGTCTGAATACTGACTCCCTTTCAGATCACAGAAGCCAGGGTGGGAGAAGGACAGGGAAGAGAGCAAATCTGCTTCTCCTTTGGTTAGGTCACAGGGAGCTGGGCACCCCACTTCCTTCCCAGCTTCCAAATCCTGGTCCCCTCTCACACTGTTGAGTGTGGGGGCCAGGAGGGAAGGGGGCACCCTCCTTTGATGCCATTGTTCTGTGCACAATGGCTGGCTTTCCTTTTCCTCCCAGACAGCATCTTACTTCCTTGGGTCTGTGGTTGATGTAGTGCCATTTCCTGCCATTGCTGCAGGGTGGGGTGGGAGTGTGTGTGCATCTTGTATGCGAATGTTAGAACAACAAGGGAAGAAGAGATGAAAAATCGGGGGGTAATGTAACCAGTGCCAGCAGAGGGGCAGGCTGGAATGATGGGCAGAACTGCAGTGGCAAAGCGCTCGACTCCACCCAATGAATGCAACAGGAAAAAAGTAGCAAAGCTCAATGCGTCATTTCTAATGTGAGCAGTGCCATAGCTTACGGCACAGTACAGGGCAGATGGGACTTTCTGAATGAGTTAACCTAATAATTATTCTTATAGCTGATTGTGAAGACTCCAGAGCTTTGTTAGTAGAGGCATTTTTCACTTTACTCTCGGTCTTATGTGCAAACATGTAAACTGGTTTCAGGACTTAGGTGTTGCATCTGCTTGCTGTTTTTTATGACAGTGGCTTTTTTTGGGCAGGGGATGTTTATTCTCTGTTTGCCTCAAATGCATGTGCTCTATAACTAGGAAGACCAGATGGTGTCTGCTCCATGGCATTGACTTTCTGGTGGGGTCTCATCCATCAGCAAGGGCTGTTCTGATATCAGAGATGGTTCCAGCTACTGGGAGCTATATGGAGGATAAAGTCCTCCCCTTTACCGTGAGCATACAGAAGTTCCAGCTAAAGACATGATATAGTGTAGATTTGCACGCCAGCAAAAATCTCTTTTGCAGATAATCTTTCTACCTTTTCTGTGTCTCTTCTTGTTCCTTCTTCACAGTCAAGCAAATGACTGCCACTTTATTTAAGTATTAAATCCAGTTCCCTTGATTCTTTATCTGAGGGGCTTAGGGATGGGGGTTGCCTGTTTTCTGCAGGGAATAGAAGAAGGATAAGCAAAGTGCAGCTTGACTCACTTGTTTGAGCTATCTTCTTTGCCACTTCCTTTGAACAATGCAGATAATTCACTGCTTAGAAGAGTTAGGGCAGCTTAGCCATTGAGGGATTCTGAAAGTTGCAGTCCAAAAAGTGGGGAGGGGAGAAGAAATGGTCCCTGTGACACACTGTGCTTTGTGAATAATAAAATGTATGAGTATAGTGGTACTATGACATGTGTTGGGGATTTTCTACTCCTGTGCTTTGTCTGACTGTGTGACTTATGAGCTGTGGAGCATGTCTGTACTGAAGGACAGGGCTTGGACGAGGAGTCTGTGACTTCCGGTTCCCTCCCAGGAAGGACCATGGAGAAGCCATAGGGATGCTTAATTTAGTTTTCTTTCGATTTTGCAACCTGCAGCTTGGGGACAAAGCTTTAAAATGTGTGCCGTTGCTGTTAAAAGTCTTGCCAGAATCTGAGCAGCTGGGTGGGGTTAGGAGAGGGAAGGAAGGACTGGCCATGTGAAATGTACAGGACACAAGGTGCAGCTGCTCTGGGCATGTTGACATTGGAGAGGAGGATTTGCAAGTATCAGGACCTGTGTTCCAGCTGCGTGGGTGGGGAGGATCACTCTCTTGCTAGCAGTTAACTGCATCTTTGCTGCAATGGTGCAGAGTTTCATGTGGAGGCAACAAGAGCTGGACTTCTCTTGCAGATGGCCTTTGCTATCTGGCTTCTCACCAGTTCCCAACAATTGATTGCTCTACTGCAGGCATGGGCAAGTTGTGGTCTTCCAGGTGTGGTTGGACTTGAGCTCCCACCAGCCTTATGTGGCATAACTGATGGTGAAGAAATTATGGGACTTGCATGATTCTCCTCCCGCCTAGCAGCATAGAATCACAGTGTTGGAAAGGACCACAGAGGCCGTCTAGGCCAACCCCCTTCGTACAGGAATATATAGCTAGAGCATTCCTGAGAGATGGCCACCGAACCTCTGTTTAAAGAGTCCACCAACTTCCAAGGCAATCTATTTCACTGTCAAACAGTTTTTCAGTAAAGAAGTTCTTCCCAGCATTTTGTTGGAGTCTCTTTTCTTGTAATTTGAATCTATTGGTCTAAGTTCTAGTCTTTGGAGCAACAGAAGACAAGCTGGCTTCATCTTCTGCATGGCAGCCCTTCAGATATTTAAAGACAATTCTCATTTAACCTCTTTCTTCTCTTCTCCAAGCTAAACATACCCTTAAACATCTGAAGCACCACATTTGGTCTTGGTGTAACCTGAGCTCTGGTGTGCACCCCCTGCTCAGAATCCAAGATGGGGCTGTTCAGATAAGAGCAGGCCTTGTTGTTATTTAATGGGGACAAGCCATGGCGCAGTGATGGACTACATGCTTTGTATGTAGAAGGCCACATATCCAGTCCCCAGCATCTTCCAAGTAGTTCTGGTAAAGACCTTTACTAAAACCTGGGAAACTGCTGCCAGTCAGGGGAGACAGTAATGACTGAGGACTGGAGAAGGGAGGCCAGAGATCTGCCATCCCTATTTCCCTAGAATCATGTCCAGGAAATTCCAGCTCCCATTGCACTAAGACTGAGCAGTGCTCAAGGCAAGAAGCCTGAATTCTGAACTTGATGCAGCACTGAAAGGGTTGCCTGGGACAGGGCGGTGTAGATGATAGTTGGCTTTAGGCCCTGGCCGTTGGAGTTCAATTCCCTGCTGACCCACAAAGCATGTTCTGTGACCCAGGGTCACTCAGTAATCCTACAGTCTTACCAAGGTAGTTGTTAGGATAAATTGAGGGCAGGGTATATTCTACCCTGACTCCTTGGAGGAAGGGTGGAATAAAAGCACAGTTAAAAACAAACAGGAAAGTTGGCAGTAAATAACTGAAACAACCTTAGCCTATTTTGTTTATTCCTTTCCATGCTTCTGTGCTGTAACAGATGCAGAATGGTGGTGAAGAAAACAACAGGGGTGTGTGTCCAAGACACCATATGTCCAAGACACTATTTCAGATTTTGCCTTTGAAATGAAAAGCCTCTTAGAGTATCTGCACTGTAAATAGTTACAGTGTTTTGATACTGCTCCAGCTGTCATGGCTCCATGCTGTGGGATGCTGAGATTTGTAGTTAGGTGGCGAGGTACTTGGAATTTTCTGCTGGAGACTACCACTGCGTTCATCCTGAACTTCTGCACTAGATCTCTCTTTAGCAGAGAACTCAGAGTCCCTCACCAAGTTATGAATACCATAGGATGGAACTATGGTAGTCAAACCAATTTCAAACTGCTATAAACTGTACAGTGCAGATACATGCCTAGACAAGCTATTGCTCTCTCAGCATCTGCCCCAAACCTCTCTACAATATGCAAGTAATAAGGACTTACTTTGCAGGGTTGTTATTAGGATCCCTGGGGGAATGTCTGCAAGACAAAGTGCTGTATCGATGCTAATGGGAGAGAACATCATACTCTCCAATTGTCCCGATTTGGCAGGGATAGTACTGATCAACACTCTGTCATCAGCTGCTTTTAAAATGTCCCAGTTTCTGTCTCCTCCTCCCGCTTTCTCCCTTCATCCTCAGTTTACTTCAGTTGCTGCAAACTGCGTTCAAAGTGCAAAAGTAGTTTTCACTCAACTAATTCAGCAGCTGAAAGAAGAGAGAGCATGAGGGGGTGAAATCTTGCCATTCCCAGTAAACTCAGACAAAAGGAAACTGCTGTAGTCTTTTCTAGCTCTTGCTCATTAATAACTTTTGCCATCTTGACCACATGTGTCAGTTTTCATTTGTGAAATGTTGGAGGGTATGGAAAGTGTGGTATTGGATTGCAGCTCCCACCAGTCCTGGGCAGCATAGGCAACAGTAAGGAGCTTTGGTCAACAGTGCCAGGAGGCCTACCTGCTCCCTGTCTCTAAACATGCCTTCTAACTGTGAATAGCAGAAACCAAAGGCTAAGAGGTATGTGAGAAATAAGAAGGTCTGAGCTGTGCATATGCTTCTCCCTTCCTGGTCCGCAGTGTCCCTCCACCACCACCTCTTGCTGTGCGTGTAGACATGCCTGGTGACCAGTTGCAGCTATAAATAAATGGCGTAAATAAACGGCCGTATCTTTGCCTGAGGCTCTGCTGCTATTTTTGCTGCTCTTGCTGCTGCTGCTGTTGTGTCTGGGCATTCTAAAGTTGGCGACAGATGCTTTTTTCGTGTTTGATTTTGTTTTATTGTGCATCCTGACCCAGCCTCTGCAGTTTGAGTTCAGCGTGGAGCATCCCAACCAAAGGCAGAGCTGAAGTTTCCCTTGTCTCTTTGTGCTTGCAAATAAATAAAGCTGGTCATTTGTTAAAAACCAACTTCCTGCCGTGGGACTTTTCAGCAAATATAATGATGACATCCTGGTTGAGTTTCTTAATAGTCTCTCTCTTTCTGTCTCCCCCTCTGGTTGAATGATTCTCTTGTATCTTTGGCCAAGTTCTGCTTAAGGGCAGCCATCTTAGGCTTCCTTTTCAGGTGTGCGATTTCCTCCTCTTAAAATTGCTTAAAAGTTTTCCCCCTAACTAGACAGTTCTAATTATTACGAAGGAGCTGTCTTTGGATGTTAGATGACAAATTTTACCACATTGCAATCTCTGGAATGTAAGAAACTGCAAGAGAAAATTCTGTTTCCTCCAGTGTCTCATGAACTTGTGGGCTGCATTTCTGCAGGACTGTGGCAACGAGGTAGCACAAAAGATAGGCTAAACGAATTTAGATGAGTACCAGAGGACAGGGACTGAAGGGGGGGGGGGATGTACATCTGACTAAACTAAACCTTGTTGGGAATTAACAATGACAAAAAAAAAGTGCTTGAGCGTTTCCCTTTGATATCAGACCGGCCACTGCTGTGTTTGCAGAGAAAAAGCTGCTGAGCTAGAGGGACCTTGGGTCTGACTCAGCACAGCAATTCTTATCTTGTTGGAATGATCTTGAGTAATGGATTTTTCACCACAAGAGACAAGCAAGCCGTAAGCAGAAGGCTTATGTATATACATGATGGGAGCAGAGCTGAGTGCGTACAGAAAACATATTTGTGATTCACGCCAGGATGTGAAATGACATGAGAGAATTCTTTGTGCCCTCAGGACTTTGCTGGGCACTGTCTTTCATTGGTGTTGCTACCCTTTCAGTGCAAAGGAGGAAGTTCCTAGTTGGGAGGGGTGAGAGTGGAGGAGGCTTGCAGTCCTTTTTTCAGTCTTATTAATGCTATATGTTGGGTGGAAGGACATCAGCGTGTACATTGTCATTCTTGCAGCGTGGAGTTTTGAGTCCAGAGGCTGGTGGCGTATGTTGTTGCTGTGTGCCTTCAAGTCATTTCAGACATATGGCAACCCATTAGGCAAATCTGTCATGGGGTTTTCTTGGCAAGGTATGTACAGATGGGGTTTGTTGTTGCCTTCCTCTGAGGCTGAGAGAGTGTGACTTGCCCAAGGTCACCCAGTGGGTTTCCATGGTCAAGCAGGGATTCAGACCCTGGTCTCCCAAGTCTAACACTCAAGCCACTAAACCACATTGGTGCAGGCATGAACCAATTTTAGCTTTCTTTAAGTGGTAAGACCTCTCAAACTTGCCATGGAGGAAGAGTGAAGCTTATTTAATTCCTGGTTACATTTATACCACACCTTGGATCTGACAACTCAGGGTGGCATATAGATCATTTCTTCCCCTCACAGTAACCCTCTTAAAGTAGGCTGTTTAGAATGTGTGTGTGTGTGACAGAGAGGGAGTGAGTGAGAGTGAGAGTGAGAGAGTCCATTTCCACACTGCTCTGTTATAGTGCTATTATGGGGTTTGCAGTTTAGGGAGGGGCCTTTAGAATTCTCAGCCAGAGAGCTCTTTGGCCTCAGGAAACTACAAACCCCACAGGATGTTGAAAGTGAAATAATAGCACTATTAACAGTGTAGTGTGGAAATGGCTCCAGAGAGACAGGATGTTCCAAGGTCTCCTAGTGAGTTTTATGCCTCACTGGAGACTTGGATCTCCCAGGCCAAGCCCCGCCCTGTTTCCCATCAGGCCTGTTTAAGTGGCATCCCATCAGCCATCCCAGGTCAATGAAGGCAGAGGCCTATACAGCAAGTAGACGGACCAGGTAAGGGGGAACTCAGAAACTGAGTCAGAAGGTAAAGCAAAGGTTGAGTCCTACAAGGAAGCCAGGTAGAACAAGGGAGTGGGACTCAGAGCCAGAGTTTAGCAGCCTCTAATGTTCAAAAACCAGTCAAGGTCAAGCAACAAGCAGACAAGGGTGGTCCAAGAGCCAGGCCTAGCACAGTCCAAGGTCAGGCACCAGCCACTGACTCACACCAAGAGGCAAAGAATACCAGACTGCCTGGTAAGCTCTAGAGCTCAGGATAGACATTCCCCCCGCCCCCAGCATTGCTCTCCCAAGACTGAGGTCTGTATGGCTGGATTGCCTCTCCCTCTTCCAGAGCTCAGCAGCTTTTTTTTTAACAGAGGAAGGCCCTTCCCTTGAAGATTCCCCTGCTCCTGCCCCCTACTCTTCCTTGCAACACAGCCCTTTCAGCTGGCTGACTCAAACCAAGTCTGTACCCTTACTCAGCTTCAGTCTTGTGGACTGGGAAGAGATCTAGCCTCCTCTAATGACTCTGGGGCTGAACCACCTCTATCTAGGGGTATAGTTGCTTGTAGTCCTGGGGGTCCTGGGTCTCAGTGCCATTGGCTTCTTACTGCCCTGGAGTTAGGGGGCTTGAACTCATTTTTGCAGGAGAAATAGTCCACTGGGGACATCCTAAAACATGACAGTGTTTGATCAACCCTTAAGGATGGCTCAGTGTATGGCACAGATGGCATCCCTCTCACATGTGTGAAGGAACTTCAGAGCAGCACAGGTTATGTCCACTCCCTTCCATTCGTGCATGTGCAGTGGGATTTCACATGTCTGCCAGCATATATGCATGAAGTTCTTTCATGAGAGGGAGATTATGGGCCAGTCAGTATCTCTGCTTGAATGCAATGTTGGTATGTGCATAGAGCTCTATTCCGTTTGAGAAGTGTGAGAGATAGTAGTGGATCTCTCAAACAAAGTAATCAGATTGACAAAGCAGAAGCTGAACAGCAGCCAGTCCCATGCCCGCCCACCCACCCTGCTCACGTAGAGTCTAGCAGAAAAAGAAAGAAACCCAGCTTTCATTGTACATCATATAAAAATAGCTTTACTTATTTTTTATATTATTTTTATAATCAAACATAATGTCTAATGGAGGAGAAAAGGGGAAAAGATGAAAGCAGGGTGATGCATGAAGAGTGGATGTGGTAAAACAAGGAAACAGAAAGTTACTATAATGCAAACCAGCAGTGAGTGTAGATGCAAAAGTTGATAACATTAAAAATTTCAACATGGAAGGTAGAGATGTGGCCACTGAACGTACTTAGATTACATTTATCCCTCTTTGAATGCATGAGGGCTGGCTCTGCTAAATACCCAACAGCAGCTCTCCAAACAGCAGTGTGTCTTATGATAAGGAATCATACATTTTAAAGGCATAAACACAGAGTGAACTCTAGCAGATGAAAAACTATGCCTTAATAAAATTGTTAGCCTATCAGATGTCCCCAGGTTCTGCTGTTTTTGCTGCAACAGACTAATACAGCTGTATCTCCAAAGTAGGCACTCAGTAGTCTACAAATCTTTCTAGAAAAATCCTATTTTAGCCTTTCCCACAATACACATCTCATCCCTTCCCTTCTGTCCCTCTGTTCTCTGTTCTCTAATTCTGCATTTATTCCATTTGAAGTAATCTGGATTAGTGCTTTAATTCTGTATGTAGTAATTATTCTGGACTTGCTTGCGGGGTTAGTTTTTTTAGCTGCAAAATGCATGGAATAGAAAGTTCTGATGAATGCCTCATAGGAAGCATCCATACAGAAGACAGGCTGTTAGGACCCTTTTGCATTTTATTCCAAGTTTTTGGTGACTGACTCTTTGAAAGTCTTCTTTCTTCTCACTTTCTTCAGCCTTGCCTTTTCTCTCTATGCACTTCTGTCCTCCCTTTCCTCCTCCCACATAGGATAACAGATGTCCTCTTTCCTCACCGCCAGTTTGAGCTCTTGGCCTGAGAAGTGTTGAAGGCTATTCTGAATCATGCTCAAAGCAGCAAACTCATCTGGTTCTAATTATCCAACCATTCCTCTCTGCTCTGCCAGTTTTTTTTCCCTTTATGGCTTTTCCTAACCCATCTGATTGGTGGGACACACCCATAAGTGTTCGTGCCAGAGGCACCTTGTGAATCAGAATTTGGTGAGGGTAAAAAGATAGATAGAAAGAGAATAATTGCACATACATCCATACTTGCAGCAAAGATTATGGTAGCTTCTTCCGACAGCTGAATTCCAGGCAATCCATAGCAGAGTGTTTCTTCTTGCAGGGGCAATGCAGGAGGGGTCAGCTAAATTGTCATTCCCACAGTTGAAAATAGGGCAGGGTTTGAAGCTTCCCAATTATCTTGTCAGCTGTTCATACATCAGGGTTGGCAACATGGGGCCCATAAGTTGCACGTGGCCCTTGCATGCCTGTTTTGTGACCCCCATACCACAGAACCCACAGTAGTGATGACCATCAGCCACACTACCTAAATTATGCATTTTTCTTTCCTCTCCTCTCCTCTCGGTTCTGGAAGAAAAAGAGATGGTCCATCCGCTCCCTGCAACAGTTCCAGTTTGCCAGGGACAGTCCACTTAATCGACTTTCATACCACTTTTTCCACCTGTTTTCAAAATGTACCAGTTTCTCTCTCCTCTTCCCATTTTACTCTTCTTATTAATTGTGGTCAAGTCAGTTTTAACTTATGGCAACCCTATGAATGAGAGATCTCCAAGATACTCTGTCATCAACAGCTTTGCTCAGGTATTGCAAGCTCAGGGCTGTGGCTTCCGTGATTGAATCCATCCACCTGTACTGTGTTCTTCTTCCTTTCTGACCTTACCAGACATTATTTTCTTTTCTAGTAAATCATGCCTTCTCATGCTAAGTCATGTCTCCTAATACATGAGTCCTTTGTCCGGAGTTCAAAATGCAGAAGTAGTTTGTACCCAGTTAACTTGGGAGTAGGCAGAGGAGAGGAAGGGATGGTATGTTGCCCTTCCTGGTAGGCTCAGGAAAAAGCAAACTGCTGTACCCTCTCCTAGATGGTGTGTTCTTCTTCATAACTTTTGCTATCTTGACCTCATTCTGATGTTGTTTGGCCACATGTATTACCGTTTTCTTCTGTGAAATGTTGGAAGTTATGATGCTCTGAGCCACAGTTTGGCAAGATTCTTTGTTGAAGAAGGTTGTTCTAACATCCTCTTGCACCATGGAGAGTGGTTGTTACTGCCTCCAGTTTCAGCAGCAATTGAAGTAGTGAATTCAGTGGTATTGGATGAATTTTGGTAGTGGCAGCAAACTTACAGCACCCCAATGGGTTCTGGGGGTCTAATTTAGCTTTTCTACTCCTGAGAAGTTGATATCCACTGCTATAAAAACAAGGCAAACCATAATTGTTTATTTTTCTAGTTTATTTGCTGTACCACTGCCAAATGGCTTCCTGTAGTGCTTCCAGACAAGGCTTTTATTGTGCAATTGCCTTGCCTCATTAATGGGAATTTTATGAGAAGGGCCTAGATATCATTGTCTTCCATTTGTAACCCTCATGTGTTTTCTCACTGCTTCCTCCAACACCCCCAAATACATTAAGAAGGGGAAGACGAAATAGCTGTAAAATGCCTCTTGACTACTAGCGCTAGGAGGCTTCCTCCATCTGGAAGTATCCTTGGAGTCTCCAAATTAAATTATGAGGTTTCAAGGGGACTGGCAGTTTTTCCAGCTGCACTATAAATGGCTTTTCTAAAGTTGCACAAGCAATCACAAGTACTGCAAAAACTTGTGGTCTCTGAGGACAAATATTATAATCTATTCCAGTGTTGGGAAGGGCATCATGGTTGAGGTATGTCAGGGAGTCTTGCTACCCTTTTTTGCCATGGCGTGTTAGTGCTAAGGAAAGCAGTTTGCTCTCAGTGGTCAACTTTTGTCTAAGGCTACTGCAAATGAAACAAATCATGCCTCCAGTTGCTGCAATACTGTGGGTGGTTCTGTATCACTCTTCAGCACTGGTGAGAGAGACTGGTCCACTACTAGCCCTCCCAAACGGACTAGGTTTAAAACAAAGGGAAAAGAAACCCAGCATAGTTCAGAGTCAACATGACTAACCTTACTATGACATTGGGGACTGAATGTGATTGCAGCAGTAGAAAATCGATGTGAGTTTTCTGAGAGGGCTCCTTGGTTTTCCTCCCAGAGCTCTGGGTTAATATGGTTTACATCTCAGTCACGTTAGTTTCCAGTGCACCCTTTCAGCCACCACTCTGTGTGTTTTGTCTGTTTGCTCTGCAGTCTTGTGTTCATTGACAGGCTTCCCGTCTCCTTGGTGGAAGGAGAATTGCAAGCTGGGGCAGAGTTTTATCTTGGTACAGTGACTTTCTTGTCATGTTCAGAAGGCCAGAGTTTGGGAAATGCTGGCTGGAGTTGCAGCATGCAAGAGTCATTTGTCCAAGCTCTGATGAGAACATTGGAGTTCCTCCGTGAGGAGATCTGTAATGGTACATCGGTTTCCCCTACAATCTGAAACCACAGAGAGGATGGTGTGTTGGATACATTCTCGGATGTGAGATGATCCAAGAACCATGGCCTGGCAACTTTTACTCCATGTGATTTGATGAGTGTGTATACCTTTTATAACGCTCTTCTAGAATGCATTACAGCACACAGTGGTTCCACAGGAGGCAAATGGATGTGAAAAGAGTTCCCTGATTATTTGTAGCTGCCAGATTTAGTCATCACTAGATTTTGGAGAGATTTAAAGGAGGATGTCTGTGACAACCTGGTATAATAAGGTATGGCAACTAGGTCCAATTGAAAAATTGACCAACAAGCTTCAAATAGCCAAAGGAAGAAAAAACCCCCACAATTTTACTGTGATTTGGAACTGTTTTGTTGAATGTATTGGACTGGGGAAATGATGGCATTCAAGTATTTTGGTTGACTGTGTAAGGCAGAGCTTTCCAATTGTGTGTTATGACATGTTAGTGTGTTGCCTGCAGTGTGTAGGTATGTCACACAATTGTAAAAGGTGGAGGGGCTGCCTCTTCCGCCATTCTGGGCAGGGGAAGACCCTGGCAAGGGCGGAAGCAGAGGCTTGGGTGGAGGGGCTGCCTCCACTTACTGAATTACTATGTCACAAAATGATGCATGTCTAAAAAGTGTGTCACCAACATGAAAAGTTTGGAAAGCTCTGGTGTAAGGAAATACTTTCAACACCCTTTATTTTGGAATTACAGCTGTGTAGCTTAATTGTGAAGTAATTCTGTGTACTGTTTTCAGAGGATGAGGAATGATGTTGCAATATAAAATCAATAAAAATGATATTTAAAAAGAGAAAAGAGTTCCCTGAACGCAGACCATCTGAGAACAACTGTCTTGCTTTTCTGCCAAATTTTCAGAGTGGGGCAGATGTGTTGCTTATGTGCCACATATTCAACACATTGAAGCTTGAGAAAGTTGAGTTGACTTTCACACCAGACACAGATTTAATCCATCTGTGGGAAAATGTATCCATGGATTTAAAAAAATATTGGAGTGACAGTACTCAGAGTACAATAGTGAGGCACCCAGCAGGATAGACATGCGTGGCTTGGCTGGAAACCTTTTTTGCTAGAGTGACATTGCCCTTCCAACTCTCCACTGTATTGGTTCTTGATGGCTTCTGATGTACTTCTTTTTTGCAAGGAAAGAGAAACCCCTCTATAATGGTAAAGATTACCCAATCTCTGAGCCACTGCATGCCCTCCAGTTGTCTCAGTTTGGCAGGAACAGTTCTGATTAATCAGCTGCCATTTCACTTTTCCAGCGGCTTTTAAAATGTCTCAGTTTCTCTCTCTCTTTCTCCCACTTTCCCCCTTTGTCCTCAGCTCACTTCAGTTCCTGTAAACCGAATTCAAAGTTCAAAAGTAGTTTCCACTTAGCTCACAGCGGGGGAAGAAGAGAAGTGGGATTAGAGTCTTGTCCTTCCCAGTAGTCTCAGGCAAAAGCAAACTGTTGCAGGCCTTCATAGCTTGTGTGTTCTTCCTCATTAATAACTTTTGCCATCTTGACCATGCTCTGATGTTGCTTGGCCACATGTGTCCTGGTTTACATCTGTAAAATGTTGGAGGGTATGTTATAGTGTTTCCCAAATGTACTAGTTACTAGTAGCCAGTAGCAGCTGAAGTCTTCTGTGGCAGTGGAGTGATGAATCTGAGTGAGTCTGAACTTCTAAAGAGTCCTCCCAAATAAAACTAAATACTTTACATTGAATAGCTCCTTTAAAGATGGGTTGAAAAGCTGGAGTGGATTCACAGTCTTGGGGG
Source organism: Iguana delicatissima (assembly GCA_948472985.1). NCBI lineage: Eukaryota > Metazoa > Chordata > Lepidosauria > Squamata > Iguanidae > Iguana > Iguana delicatissima. The sequence continues at coordinate 231,524 of CAOKZL010001198.1, read as the reverse complement.
CATGAGAGCTTCCAGCTGTCACTGACAGAACCAGCTTGGTATGCACAAGTTGACCCTGGCCATGCAGCTCTTTCCCAAGGGCTCTTCTTAGCAGTAACTGCAGGTGCACTGCCTGCTGTATAATCATTATTCAAACATGTCTGCCCTATTTTGTTTTCTGCCATACTTTCGTCCTTCTCAAATGTGATATATTTTGACAAGTATTTGTTTATTGGGACCTCCCTTGGGAACTGTATGTTGCGGAAAAGTGGCATATAAATTAATCATTCTTTAAAAAATATATAAAAAACATTGAACTATTCAACTACATAACAGTAAAACTACAGAAAAATAAACCTAAAATTGCAAGCACTACTAACCATCAAAAAGACATAGACAAATCTTATACCAAAAACCTACAAAACACTACATAATAAAAAACACAGCTAGCAAAACAATGCAAATATTTAAAAAATGATTTCCGGCTTTCCCAATGTAGACTCTTAAGTAACCTATAAAATGAGAACTTCTCTAATTACAGATAACCTTCTTATACTTCTCCACTGCTACTCTTCCAGATACGAGTGGCGAAATCCTACAGTCAATGTGTTATTTTCTTTTTCTTGCAGGAAACATAAATTATATTAACCATTCTAACTTCCTTAATCATTTTCCTACACAAGGATTTGGGGTGTCTTGAAGTAATTTCTGACTTATGGCAACCCTAATCTTACTCCATCGCTTAAGACTTGCTCAGTGGGGGGTTGCCACTGCTGTTCTCTGAGGCTGAGAGAATGTGACATGCCTAAGGGCATTTGTGGCCAAGCAGGGATTTGAACCTTGGTCTCCCGTTACACCATGCTAGATCTACAAAGGAATCTCTGTATCACTTTGATATCAGGGGAAATGTCTGGAAATTAAAATATAGAGATATGGCCCTATCCAACACCTGGCATGTCTTGATGAAAACTTTTATTTGTCTTTAGCAATTTTGGTAGTTTAATAAGGTATGAACTCAACTTTTAATTAGTTAGCTTTTGAATCAGCAAAGTAAATTGCATTATGTTTGCAGCTTAGGAAAGAATAACTTCCTTTTGAGATACAAGTATAAATTTTGAGTTACCCTTATAATGAGGGACATGTGCTTTTCTAGATGGTGGAGAAGGAATATTACATGATTCACATGCTGGTCAGTCTGTGCCTCATGCTTCTGTCTTGTGCTCTGTGGAGCAAGACAGAGAAGTAGACAGGAGGAAAATACACTTTCTATCACAGGCCAGCAGTTTTTAGTGCTCAGACTTGTTTTGAAAGGGACTAAAAGTGAATAAAATTAATTTGTTTTGAGAAACAGGAAAGCAAAAACCTACTATTTCAAAAATTCATCTATAATAATATTTAACCTCCGGAAGTGGCTTGCAACTATCACTACCACTAATTACTTTTTTAAAGTAGCATTTGCAGCTCTATTTAAGCCAATGTTAACAGTGTGGAAGCCATCTGGCATTGTTTTCTTGTCATAAGTGAAGTGGTTTGCTGTGTTAGCTTGCATATCCATACCAAGTGTATTTGCTAAGATATAGCTGTTTTTAATTCACTGTACTTTTGCTTTTTGTTTCTGCTGGAAAACATTTGTGTGTGCTGCTTGAACACTTGCATGCTATTTTGCGAACATATTGGTCCAATAAAGCATGACCATAATTATTTCCTTCTTGGGAAAATCAAACATTCTTTGCTTCATTAAAAAAAAATTAATGCACATTTTCTGAAAGAGCAGCTACTTTTGTGCCAAATATTATTGCTTGGTTTGGCATACTTTGTCTAAAACTTCCCCAAAAGCCCAGAATTCCAGCTGCTAAGATAACACAGGAAAATAATCTATAACTCCTGCTTCACCTAAAGACACAATTTTGATAAAGTGCTGAACACATCAGTGAGAACAGAGGCTGCTGATTCATGTTTCAACTATCCTAAAGAACAAAACTAGGCTAGAATTGTTGAGTGACCTTTTGGGAGGAAAGTGACAGTGACATTCTATTATCACACAATCTGTCTACAAAATAACACTATATTAAGATTATTATGGTTTTTTTGAGGAATGTAAATAATTTTATATAACAAAATGTTGAAACCTCATAAAATCAAAGATGTTTTAAAAACATTATTACTAAAAAGCAAGTCAGTTTTCTGACCAATTCTCTGGCTAATATTTTGCAGAGCAAGCAGACAGTGAACAAGAAATCTGCATACAGAAGGCACTTTACTTCCTTCTGGTACAGGACATAAATTGTTTTGGATGCATTTTGCTAGCCCTAAGAAGTTTCATTGAGGAACTACATGGTTTCACTTGAGAGAGGTAATTCTAATTGAGTGATGCCTTTCCTTCCATACTTGCAGTTGCTAACAATTATATTAAACTCCCTCATTGCTTATATATGCATGACAAAAAAAACCCCCTTCCCTTCCCCAGTTGAATACTGTAATAAGATAGTATTTCGGAATGTAACTGCTCTGCACTGATTTTTAAGATTAAGATTGTGTACCTTGAAAATGAAGCTTAATTAAGCCATGGTCAACCCTGGGACCAGGGATCATTATTGAATTGGATTACAAATTAATTAGCTTAAGGCTGAATATGTCCCAGACATTTGAGGGGCAGCCCTGTGTGTGAGTTTCTTAAGTGACATAGAATACTGTGGAACTTTCTTTTGGAGATCAGAGGGAGTCCACTTCTCCTGATTTGTATGTATTGGTCTTCACGTCACCTGTTGTCTTCTGAACTCCCGTGAATATCATAAGATATTCTTAGGCAAGGAACACTCAAAGTTGGTTTACCATTGCTTTCCTCTGAAAGATATCCTATAGCAGCTGGTGTTGCTTGGTGGTCCCCGCTTAAGGTATAGGCATACATCAAAAATGCTTGTTTTTACAATTAATGCCTACCCATTCCCCACCTTTCCTCCTCTTCCTCTCTGTACATAGAAGCTTTGTTTGTTTGTTTTTACCCCAATTGGCACTGGAGAAATGGTGAAGGAGAGCTGGAAAAATGCAGACCTTCAGTTTACTGCAGCAAATAATGCACAGCTTAAGCTGGGAAATAGCTGATTCTACTGTAGCCATGTGTGTCTGCCTGCAATAGGCAAGGCAAATAGCAGCTGCCTCCGGTCCCTTGTTGAGCATCACTGAATAGCAGAACAGAGATAAAGAGAAAAGCAGAGAAGCCTGGCTCATCAACTCCCCCCCCACCAGCATGTTACAAATAAGTAGATCAATGTTTGGCTACCAAAATGGAAATCATAAGAAAAATGGAAACTGTTGAAATCAAAAGACAATCCTTGGTTGTTTCATTTCCCATGTGCCCATTATTAATTTTTGTTAAAAAGTTTGCTGAAACATGTTGAACTGCTATTCTTTTTTGTGATGTAGGAACTTATTCTTTCCATGTTATTTCTGCCTCTGAAACCAAATTTTCTGTTAAAGAAGTAATGCCTAGAAATACATATACTTCATTAATTGAAGTATGCCTGTACCAGGCCTGTTAAGCAGGCCTGACCCTACTTAGCATCCCAGTTTAGGTAAGATCTGATGCCTTCAGAGTATTCAGGTGTGGCGTATTTCTCCTGATAGTGATGGCAACTTCTAAGGGGCAGTTTGGTAATGTGTTGGGTGACAGAGCATAGTCCTCTGTTTTTCTTGATGTACCCATCAGAGCCAGAAATTATGTGTGCCAGATAAGTGGTGTAGTAATGGTGACAGGAAGGAGTTAAATCCTAGGAAGTGGCAGCTACCGCTGACTTCTCTCCTCCTAAAAAAGTCTAAACAGATTTTTTACTCCTCTGTTATGAGACACTAAGCAAGCTTTCAGGTTCTCTAGAATTTTTCAGTGATTGGGATGTTTTATATAAATCTGTAGGTGCAAGTAGGAGAAAAAATTGATCTCTGTTTTTTGAAACAGTGTTTAGGAAGAGACAGCAGACTTAACAGGACTATAGTGAAGCAGGTATGGTGCAGGTTCCAGTTTTCATCTTGGATAGTCGGAGGCGAGGAAAGAAATGGCTGGCTCCAATTTTTTTAAAAATACAAATTCAGCAGTTATCTAGACCTGTGGGGTGCTGTCAGACAAATTTCTTCCGGCACTATGAGTCAAAAAAAATAAAAATACTAAGTGTAGTTATCCTGTATTTCACTCTTTAAGAATTTTTCTTTGCTAAGAAAAGAGATGAAAGAAATGGAAAAACAAAAGAGGGTTAAGAGTAGAGTGTGACGGCATCTGGACACCCCCCCTTAAAGTTCTCTGTTTGAGTCACAGCAATTGCGCAACAAAACCTTCACTTGGAAACACTGTATTTGTAGCCCTAAGTGAAACATACAGATTCCTTTTAGAGCAGAAACCAGACATAAAGGAAACAGGGCAGTTTTTATTTTAACAAGAACAGATATTATTTTTCGGTGGTGTAGTATTAAAAAAAATAGTGGAAATCACATTGGGTTACCTTACATAGGGGTTAGGGAGAATTAAACTTCTAAAGGCAAAACATCATCTCCAAGTACTAGCAAATGCTTTTTGTTTTCAGCTAAAATCTTCATCACGGTTTTTAACTGCTATCAAGTGAAGTTCATCTTATGGCAACCCTATGGATGAGAGACCTCTAACTCACTCTGCCATCAACAGCTCCGCTCAGGTCTTGTAGACTCTGGGCTCTGGTTTCCTTAATTAAGTCCCTCTATCTGTAATGCAGTCTTCCTCTTTTCCTACTCCCTTCTACTTTTACCCAGTGAGTCATGTCATCTTCTGATGTGTCCAAAGTACAACAGTCTCCGTTTAGTTGTCTTGGCTTCTAGAGAAACTTCAAGCTTTATCTGCTTTTGGGCCCATTTACAGTATTTGACTTTTTAGCAGTCCTTAGTATCTGCAGAACTCTTCTCCATCTCTGCATTTCAAATGACTTGATTTTCTTCCTGTGCATCTTCTTCACTGTCCAGCTTTAATGACTATACATAAAAACTGGAAATAAGATGGATGAAATAAGATAAAATAAAATAAAATAAAATATATATCTTTACATTTCAGGATCTTGTTCAATTCCTTTGTAACTTGAACTCCTTCAGTATCTTCATTTTCTGCTATAAAGTTAAATAAATCATCTGTGGTCATTATTTTTGTTTTCTTAAGGTTCAAATGAAAACTTGCCTTTGAACTTACTTTCCTGACTTTCTTCAGTAATTATTCCAGGTCTTTGCTATTTCCTGCTAGTAGGGTATGGTGTCTCTTCCATCTCTCCGTCCAGTTTTCATACCTCCTACCTCTGAGTCTAATCCTGCTGTACATATGGTATGTTCACCACACAAGTTAAACAGAAAGGGTGATAAAATGCAGCTTTATCTGACCCTCTTTCCAATTGGAAACCATTTTGTTTCTCCATATTCCATCCTGAAAGTAGCCTCTTGAGTACAGGTACACATCAGACAAGCAAATGTTGTGGCACATCCGTTTCTTAAACCTGTAGTTTTTCATGATCTACACAATAAAAAGGCTTTGCTATAATTTATAAAGCACAGGCTAATTTTCTTTGGTGCGCTCTGTTATCCAACATATGTTTGCAGTATGATCTCTTGTGCCTTTTCCTTTCCTGAGCTCAGCTGGGGCATCAGCTCTGGCATTTCTCACTCCATATATAGAAAAAGTCTTTGTTGTAGAATTTTGAGCATCACTTTGCTTGCACGGGAAATTAATGCAATGGTCCTGTGGTTACTGCAGTCCCTGGTCCCCCCTTCCTGGGGATTAGCGTGTACTTTATATTGTTTCCGATCTGTGGACTATTGTTTTGTTTTTCATATTTGGTGACAAATTTTAGTTAGAACTAAAGTAGCATGAAGTAACGCCATTGGTATGCCATCTGTTCTTGGGGATTTATTGCTCTCTAATGCTCTGAGCGCAACTTCCACTTCACTTTCTAAAATAGTAGGTTCTTCTTGAAGTGGTTCTTCCTTGAATTAATTTGTCATGTTTTCATCTGTTTTATATAATTTTTCTGTGTATTGTTTCCATTGCCTTTTTATTTGTACTTGGTCATATAATATGTTCCTCCACTGGTTGTATAGCATCCCCATTCTAGTTTAAATTTTCCTTTTATTTCTAAGACCTTGTGGAAGAGGTCTGTTATTCTTCCTTTTTTGTTGTCATCTTCTGTTTCTCTCCACTGATTATTATAGTAGTTCTTGTTGTCCCTGCACATAAGTCACTGAACAGTTGCATTCACAATTCTGACTCCATTTCTGTCACCTTTTACTTTTGCTTCTCATCTGTCCATAACTGTTGAAGAGTTTCATCTGTCATCGATTGAGGCTTTTCTTTCCTTATTGGCTGCTGATAGTGTCTTTTTGCATTCCTCCCTAAAAACTTCCCTGTCTTCAGTCCAGAGTTCTTCTGGCTTCCAGTCAATTAGGTTTAATAGTACAAATCTATTTTTTGCATTATCTTTAAATTTTATAGGAATGTTACTCAGGTTGTATTTCGGCACAATGATGGGTTTAGTGTTCTTCTTCAGCTTTACTCTAATTCAGTGGTTCTCAACCTGTGGGTCTCCAGATGTTTGTGGACTTCAGCTCCCAGAAGCCCTGAGCATTGACCATAGTGGCTGGGGCTTCTGGGAGCTGAAGTCCATGAACATCTGGGGACCCACAGGTTGAGAACCACTGCTCTAATTGTTGATATTAGCAGTTAGTGGTCTGTGTGATAATCTGCTACTGGTCTTGTTTTCACAAAGAGGATGGAGCTTCTCCATCTTCTGCTTCTAGTCTAGTCTAGTCTGATTTCTATATTGGCCATCAGATGGTATCCATGTATACAGTCACCTCTTTTGGTTGCTTGAAGAATGTGTTTGCAGTAAAGAAACTGTTGGCCTTTCAGAATTCAATGAGTCACTCTCCTGATTCATTTGTTGATCCTAGACCAAATTTTCCTACAATCTTTGATTCTACTCTGCTTCCAACTTTTGTATTCTAATCAGCTGTGATTAACAAGAAGTCCTGTTTTAGTGTGTGATCAATTTTCCCCTGGACTCTAGCATAGAATCTTTTAATTTCTTCTTCTACTGTAGTTGGAGCATAAACTTAGCTTATGGTTATTTTGATGGGTTTTCACTGAAGTCTTCTTGATATTGATTTGGTCAGACTTTGCACGATATCCTTTGACTGCTTTTGCTGCATATCTCCTCACTATTAAGGCTACCCTATTTCTTCTTAGATTTTCTTTTCCTCAGTAAAGCACCATGTAATTATCTCACTCAACATGTCCCTTTCCTGTCCGCTTTAGCTTGCTCATCCCAAGTATTGCAACGTTTATACGTTCCATTTTTTGTTTTATTATTATTTTCCCCCGATTCATGCTTTTCATGTACCATGTTCCTATAATACGTGTTGTACAGCTTTGGGCTTTCCTTTCACCATATCAAGAGCTGCATCATCTTTTGGCATGAGTCCAGTTATGTCATTAGCCAGGGTGCTACTTTTAGTTGTCCTCTGCTATACTCTAGTAGTTTCATCATCTGTCACTATTTCTTGTTTCATTTTGGTTTGTCTCATCTTAGGATTTTCATGATAAGAGACATTCAAAAGGGTTTTACCAAGCATCCTTCTGCATACCACTAACAAGCATTAGCTATGGTGCCACTGCCACTGTCTCTGAGAGATCCTGTGCCAGTTCATTCCCCTCAACACACAACCCAGTAGCTGGTTAGTCTGGCTTCTCAGCAAAAGCCTGGCTGACATGGGAAACCCTACCAGCAGCACATCAAAGAGGCCTCTTGCCTCACAGGAACATTCAGTCCACCACCTGTAGAAAGGTGATGCCATTCTTGGGGTTTTAATTTAACAAAGGGAATTTAGGCAAGTTTGCCAGACAGTACCTGCTTTCAAAAATTCTGTCATCCTGGTAATTTCCAAGATAATTGAAACCAGTAGTAGCAGGAGAACTGATTGTTTTTGCTGTGGTTATGCAATAACATTATACTTCATGACCCTTGATAAGCAACTAATTGTACTAAAGGTACCTTTGAACTGGAAAGGTGGGAAAGTTCAAAACCCCCAACTATAAGTTGCCTCACAAAATTTCCTTTTTTATGGCCACAGCTGGGTTATCAATGGTCCAGTTGGTGCAGTGGATCCAGGTCCCTTGCTGTTGAAGAGATAAAAGTGTATTGCCCATTCTTCATCAGTCACATCTGGAATCTCCCAGTGTCCTCTTATCCTCAGCATTTTGTGTCTGACTGAATAAAAATACAGGGCTGGAAATGGCTCACACAGGATGATTACAGGACTGCTGTGCTAGAGGAACTCACAGATAGGGCACAAACGTTGTTGTGCACTTTCAAGTTGTTTCTGACTTATGGCAACCCTGAGGTGAACCTATCATGGAGTTTTCTTGGTCAGATTGGTTCAGAGAGTGGTTGTTTTTGTCTTCCCTTGAGGCTGAGAGAATGTGACTTGCCCAAGTCCACCCAGTGGGTTTCTGTGGCAGAAGAGGGACTTGAACCCTGGTCTCCAGAGTTGTGGTCCAAGGTTTAAACTATTACGCCATGTACAAAGGGAACCCTATTTTGGGAACCAGTCAACCACTGTAATCCACACTGGCTTAGACTTCTCCCTCCACCCCACCCATGTTTTCTGTGATGGCAAAACAGTGAGGGCAGGGCAGCCAAGATCTCTGTCAAGTGGTGAAATTGGTTGATGCCTTTCAGAGAGTGACATTGTTTATGCAGCGAGTAATGTACCAGTGTTGTGTAGTGGCTTGAACATTGGACTACGACCCTGGAGACCAGGAATCGATTCTCTGCTTGTCTGTGGAAACCCAGTCGCTGACCTTGGGCATATCACATACTCTCAGCTCCAGAAAACCCCACGATAGGTTCACCTTAGGTTCGCCGTAAGTCAGAAATGACTTGAAGGCATGAACCAACAACAATCTGGAGCGAGCCAGCATAGTATAGAGGTTTGAGTGTTGGACTATGGCTCTGGAGATCATGATCTGAATCCCTGTTTGGCCTTGGAAACTCACTGGGTCCCCTTGGGTAAGTCACACTGTCTCAGCCTCAGATGGAAGCAAAGGCAACCCTTTCCCACAAATCTTGCCAAGAAGACCCCGTGATAGATTCAGTTTAAGGTCACCAAAGTCAGAAAGGACTTGAAGGCAGACAACAATAAATGATTTGGCGGAATGAGTGTACCATATATACAGTGCAATCCTAAGCAATCCTGTTTAATCAGAAGCAAGTCTCACTGAGTTCAGTTGGTCTTACTCCCCTGCAGAAGTGCTTGGCAGTGTAGCCTTTAAAGTATAACCACTTTATATTTATGAAAATATTCCTCAGAAGAGAAAAAATTTGCACAAATAAAGCAGCATGCTCTCTACCTTCACATACTCACCCTCCCTCCCTGCCTCTTTCAGACTTACTAGAGTGTTTCAACTTCTAATTTAATTTTTGAGAGTAGGAAAGGAAAATAAAATTCTTGTCCAGGAAGGTTGACTGAGGAGGAAAGATTGGGGTTTTCCAGACTTCTCAGCTGGTGGGCGGGTGGGCTTTGAGCCCAGATAGTTCTTACAATTTAAGAGCAATCCCTGTGAGGCTGAAACTAGTTTGTAGTTAATTTTAATTCTGGAGTGATAGACACAGCCTAAATAAGAAACCTGGATATGAACTTAAATAGAACTTGAGTGGTGCTCATAATCATAAGTCCATGGCAACTGAAATCATTTCTGTGCCTAAACTGGGAAACTATTTAGTATGGGATAGTTCCACTGTTGAGCCAGTGTAGTGTTGTGGTTTGAGCGCTGGACTGCAACATTGGAGATCAGGATTCCCCCCCCCCGCTTGGACATGGAAACCCAGTGGGTGACCTTTTGTGAGTCACACAGTCTCAGCCCCCAGAAAACCCCAAATGGGTTCACTTTGGAATCGCCGTAAGCCCCCCCGCCTCTATTCGAGTAGGAAAGTAGCTTATCGGTGGAAATTTTCATTACTTCTTTACAGAACTAGGCGTGTTTATGTGCCCAAACGGTTTTTGGGGAGAAGGAAATGTGAGTTGAATATCCCTTGGCCTTTATCTCATAATCTGGTTTTGTGCGGAATAGCTTACCCTTTACCTTTTGGTACCAGGACAGGGCGAAACATACATATTAAGAAAGCGCCATAATATAAAACCACAGCAAACGCCCAACGACAATAGGAACATTGGGCTCCGTGCCCCCAATGAATGCAGCGAGTCGCTGGGGCATTTTCGTGCTCTCCGCTGGAAGGAAAGGACTCGTCCCTTTGCCTCGCGTAGTGCAAGAATGGCATCTTCTCTCCCGCCTTTCCCCCCCCTATATAGTTTAGGTCGAAATGCAGAAATCCGCCTTCAGACGGACGGGGCTGAAGGAAGGACGGAGGGAGGGAGGGAGAGGGGCCGGGGGTCGCCGCTGCTGGGCTGAGCCGCGCCGAGGGAGCGGGGGAGGCGGGCAGGGGGGGCGGGCGAGCGAGGCGGAGCTGAGGGCCGCGAGTTTCCTTCTGCCTCCGCCTCCCGCCGCCCAACAATAGCAGGCCCCGAGTCGGGCCGTCTGTCGGGCGGGAGGATGCGCAAAAGGTGCCGAGGCCTCCAGCGCAGAGACGGGCTCCAGCCTCGCTTCCCCGGGCCCCCCTCGTTCCCGGGCTGGCGGCGGTGGGGCCAAGTGGGTAAGGCAGGGGCGCTGAGGATGGTAGGACTCCGGATGGAACAACGCTCTGCGGGGAGAATAGAGGTTGTCGCTGAGCGAGGGGGAATTGGGGGGCTGGGGGAGCTGAAGGAGGATGGCTGATGGGAGGGAGGGAGGGAGGGAAAAAGACAAGGAGATGTCTGAGGATCTCTCTGAGGCATAGCAGGGCTTGGGGGGGGGATTTCTGAAAATGGAGGCCGTTTGGAGTAATCTGAGGAGCAGTGTGTGTGTGTGTGGGGGGGGGGTGGACATAACGTGAGAGGAGCTCCTCAGCTTTGCTCTGTGCAGCCCTTGAGGAGAGCAGCCCTACTGAGGTTGTGGACTGAAAGGTATTCGTCCTTTCTAGGTTTTGTGGAAGTGTGTGTGCATGTGTATGAGAGGAAGCAAGAGAGGAGTTGGGCAAGAAACTGAATGAACCAGCATTGGATAAGGTGTTAAAGTCGGTGTGAATGGGGGTTTGATGCATCAGTGTGTGTGTTTGGGTGAGATCCTGTAGGAACTGTGTGCTCCTAGTCAACATTGCCTAAACAGGGTTTTTTGTGCGTGTGGGGAGGAATGAGAAAGGAACGTCTGCTTCAGTAGGATCCTGGTTTTCTTGTGTTCTGTTTGACCTCCTTGTCTGACTTTGGTGTCTACCAAGAAAAATGGAAGAGTGTTGTCTGGAGTGAGGTGGCTGAGAGAGGAGGATATTGGATGCTCTGAGGACCCTTTGCTTTTAGGATAGCTGTCTCCTCCTGGCTACACTTTGGGGATTCAGCCCAACAGCCCTCCGAATGTCTGCATTCCCTGCAGCTTGTGAGCTGGGGTTAGTCTCTTTGTGCTGAGCCATGTAGATGTTGGCATTACCCAGTGGTCCCCCCCAAACCAGGAATGCAGCCAAGGAAACGCAGTCCTCCCAGCACACTGCTTTGAGTCAGCTGAGCGAGCGCCCTTGGCTGCAATCTCGCCGGGAGTATCGTGCTAGACCTTGGCACGGCTGGTATGTACGCAGGAATGTTTGCTTGGCATGCAGCACCGTTTGCTGATGCTAAGGAGTGGCTAAGGAGGGATGTGCACGACAAGTCGTGGGTCTCTCATCTGCAAGGGGTTCTGGGAGCTAGGGGGTGGCGGTCAGCTTGGCAAGGGGAAATAGGGAGCACCCTTTACTTTGGAAGACTGCAGGAGCCAGCCTTTTCAACAGGAGAATCCTTCGTGCTGCTTATTGGAGCATCTCAAAGCAGCCGTTGACCCAAACATCCCAACTGCCAGGTTTAATTAGACCCTCTCTGTGTGTGTCACCGAGGAAACCAGAGATACAAGGGGAGGTGGGTGTTGCAAGGCTGTCACTGGAAAACCGTGGGCTCAGAGTTCTCTCTTATGGCATCTTCTTCCTCCATGCTGTGGTAGCTAGACCATTGGTTCCAGTTCCATTCTCAGAACTGGGAGGCCTTACCCAGGAAGGTTCAAGCTCCTTGGGGGCTATTTTGGAGCCAGATCTCAGCATGGGAACCAATTTAGGCTTAGTCTTAAAGCACATTAATCATCTAAGAAAATAAATGCCTAAGGTGTCAGAACACACCTCTGAGCCACAATGTGACCTAAAGTGCAGTGTAGTTGCCATATAGGTATTTGTTAAAATAATTAAGATGTGATGTGGGTTCCTAAACGTATGTAAGAGCTGAAGATGGGAGTTGGGTCTGGCAAAGCTGAAGATCTAAAGTACTCTGAGCATGTGGGGAATCGCTTTTCTTCATAATTAGATAACGGCAGATATTTCTCATGAATCTAAGTTTGGGGGCAGAGATGTTTTTTCTGTGATAGGCAAGTAACTGAAATCCTGGCAACTTTCCATAACAAAAGAAGTACCAGTTACTTTTCTGTTTTTTGTACCAGTTTTGTGCACTAGACTACATTGTCTTCCTGGAGCTGCAATGAAAACTAGAAATTCTCCTTCATAATCCTTTCCCACCCTATTGGATTTTTTTTCCTTCAGAGAAATATAACTCAGACATTTTGGACCATATCTCAAAGAACAGTGTACAAATGATATGTAGCACCAATATGTAATTTATAATTTATTTTTAATTTACTCACCAAAAAGGGGGAAGACATAAGAGATATTCATGAATTAAGCATAGGCAGTAATATAAGCTTGATTGGTATGCCTGAAAAGATCTCGAACTGAAGTTGATGCTTATAGGGTATACATCCAAGAGTGGAAGATATAATGCATGTGTATAACATATACTGCGTATGTATTATCTATTCATATGTAATCTAATGTAAACTATCATAGAAAATTAAACTTTACATTGTCTATATGCTGTGAACATCTTTAGGCCCGAGTCTTTTTTTCCTGGTTTCCAGGAGTCCTGGAAAGCTTTTCCAGTTTCTTAAAAAGATGGTATAAAGGAAACAAAAGGGATGCAGGCCTCTGTGCATAAACCTCTATCCTGACTGACTGAGTGTACCTAATAGATTCTTACACTGTGATTATATTCTCTATGGGTTCCTAGTAATGAAACATTGCAAGAAGTCATGAGTCATAGGGAAGTCTGAATTAAAACCAGTGAATGCAAGAGACATTGGTGGGTTGGGTTGTTCACCATTTTTTTGGTGGTGGTGAAAGCAGAGGTAATGCCTGTGTGGTCTACTGTCTTGGAATGAACTTTGGAGGAAAACGTTGTGCTATTTTCCTGCACGTTGGAAGGCAAAGGGGGAAGAGGAGAAAAAAGGGAAGAGAACAAGCTAAAATGGGTGAGACTGATTGCTAACTCCTGTGATATTCCATAGCTGCACCTTACTTTATGCTCTTCTGAGTAAATTTGTGGTAGTTTTTGACATGTTTCAAATGTTTGTGGAGGAGAAGAGGAAGGGTGAACATATATCCATATAATTGAACATATGCATCTTTCAAATACAGGGGTTTTTTTTCTTCAAAAAAAGAAAAGGCAGATGGATTCCTTGAAGCTCTAGGGCAGGTATGGGCAATTTCAGAAGTGGCACAGGAATAGCAAAGAATGCTGATAAAGCACGGCAGAGCTTGGAGTAGATGGCCCTAGCAGTCCTTCCAGCTCTGTGGTAACCATATTTTCACTTTTGTCACCTGTCAGTGCTGTACTAGGCTGGAAGGTGGCAATAATATTCCTCTATAACCTATCTGAAATTGGAAGTGACCATGCATACATTTCCATTTTTATTTTTGGCTTTTAGAGTGGGATTGGCCAGGCTTGCAGGGCCCCCCCAGATATAAACACAAGAAAACCACTCTGAGAGGTCTCTAGAAATGACAACAAAGGATTTCTTAAAACATGGCACCTTGTAGCTCATAGTCTTACTTTGTCCACCCATGGATGGTGGGGCAGGACTGATGGCTATTGCCATGTAGAGCTTGCAAATATGCACACATGGAAAACCAAATTGCAAACCTGGGTTTGTTCTGCAGGGGCAGTAGAGAATGTTTTGTTTTTCTTCACCCTTATATTCTTTAGCACAGTGGTTCTCAACCTGTGGGTCCTCAGATGTTTGTGGACTTCAGCTCCCAGAAGCCCCAGCCACTATGGTCAATGCTCAGGGCTTCTGGGAGCTGAAGTCCAAAAAACACCTGGGGACCCACAGGTTGAGAACCACTGCCTTAGCACATTACTTAGCCAATCTAAAATATGAAAAGAATATTGTGATCTCTTCAATCTGATTCCAAAGTAGGCCCATTCAAGAGCTTAGAAATCCTAAACAGATCAGAAGTCTGTCTGCCTGAATTTGCTTGTTATAAAGAATCTGCTCTTATTGAGAAAGAAAGTAAGTTTAAAATATTGTGAGCATCAGTTTGGCAATAAATCTTGATTGCATACAGTCATTCTTCCTTTTCCTGCTCTTGGATTCTCGTACAGCCTTCTTCCTATTTGGTGGATTGTGGATTAAACCTTAGCAAAGCTGGGGGGTCTTTCCATTCAGAAGATACAATATTTATGTGGGCTAGTTCTGCAAAGGAGGTTACGATTTAATGGGAAGAATATACTCAGGGTAACTCCATTGAGAAAGCAATCAAATTCTTATAGGGCTAGAGAAGGCCTCTCGTTTGGCTGCGTTAAACTAAGAAGTAAGTTGTGTTCCAGGCATTTCATTTTCAGTTGCTTAGCCTCAAAGGAGCAATAGGTGTGATCTTTGAATTCTTCAAATGCTTATACTTCTCTTATGGAAAAAAGTTGAGAACTATTATTTATAAACAAATGTATCTGGCCTTCTGCAAGCAAACACAACTTACTGGCCTGGTCCATTTTTCCTATTGTCCTAGTCTGGAGCTTCATTCAAGAGAATTTCCCCCTGAAATTATTATTAATAATACCTTTGTTTTTGTTGCATTTCTTTCCTATCCTTCCTCCTGGGAACTTGAGATGGCTTAAAGTCTCTTCTGTACTTCCATTTCTATTTTATTGTTCTGGCAGTCCTGTGACTGGCTGACACAGTATCACTCAATGAGCTTCCATTGGCTGAGTGATGATTTTGAACCAGGGTCTTCTTGGTCAAAGCCTTCCATTGTACTCACTGTGCTACACTGATAGATCTTCCAAAACTAACTGTGGTCACTTTATAAATTATTGGCGTTATTCTGCATAAGAACTGATGTGGAACCCCACAGGTTGATCCCTTCCAAGTGACAGACTTGCTTTCTCACTCTTCTAGGTGGCAACAGGGAAAGGTGCTCTGTTCCTTTCCTAACTTGGTGGAGCCATTTATGAGCTCTGCTCTTTCTCATCTGAGTGGGAATGTTTCCCTGAACAATCCCTCCAAAAGGGGTGAGGAATAAGAAAAAGGGGGAAAAAATCTACACCAACAAATTCCAGACTACATAATGCATTTAATTTCAGATTTGGTTTTATATAGCCATCCTTACAATCTCTAGCTTTTGTCCTGGTTTCAGCAAAGCCACAGCTATGCAGAATGAACACATTGTTTTTTTTCTATTCAGAGGTTTCTGGTTTTCTTTTTTAGCTTTGTGGCAATCTTCATAGACATCCTGTGAAGCTACGTTTTAAGTTCTTAAGAGCTGGGAAGGTCCTGTGCACTTAGTAGCTTAGACTGGTAGAAATTCATTGCTGGTATCTAGAAATGTTAGAATGTTACAAAGCTCTTCTGAACAATTTAATGCTACCCTCCCTCCCCTAAACCCTTTTGGATTGAAATTGCCTGTGTGTGTGATTGTTCTGCTTGACAAGAAGGGACCCGTTTTCATTTTCTTTCAACTGTGGGATACAGTGGCAGGAGCATTACATTTAGCCCATTTCCGTATTACACTGTTGTAGTGCTATTATTCCACTTTCAACATCCAGTAAAATTCTGGAGTCTGTGGTTTACTGAGGCCAAAGAGCTCTCTGGCTGAGAATTCTGAATGCCCCTCCCTAAACTGCAAGCCCCAGGATTCTGTAGGATGTTGAAAATGGAATAATAGCACTATAAAAGTATACTGTGGAAATTTAGAAGCAGGAGAACTGGATTCAGCTTCTAACTCAGCTAAAGCTCACTGGATTACATGTAGAAATTTGAAGAAGACTGTGCTACTCTGAGTCCCATGAAGAGAGAACAGGATTTAAAAACAATACCACCACTCGTGGATTAAAAGCAGGCACCTCACTGGTAGTGTTAAGTGAGACCTATGCGGGGACGTTTACAACCTCTGCTCTCATGCATCCAGTGTTTTGATAGCAGGATGTATGGTTATTGTGTTCATTCCTTACCATTTCTAGTTAAGGGGTCACCAGTAATGAGGCTGTGAACCTCTGGCCAAGGCTTAAGAAGATACAAACACACTTCATATTGCATGAGTCTGAAAATGGTCTGATTTAGTACGCTTAGTGTCAGGTGTGTGAAACCTTTGGCAGCCCAGATGTATTTGAATTACAGCTCCCACAATCCCTTATCAAAGTTTCTGCAGCTCTGTTCTATAATCTTGTCTAACTGCTGACTGTTGAAGAGACTTGTGGACGCCCCTCCCTTCCATGGCTATGGAGACTTTCTTGGGGCTTTAAGTAAGCATGCCTTAAGCATTGTTTTTTTGAATTTGCATGGTCAATACACCTTCTCCAGGTTTCTGCTTCTTTAAGAGTTAGCTGGAGAAACTGCCCTTTAGAAGTGCATGATACAGACATGATGATAGATGATAGTCCCTTGTTGTGTGTTTTTCAGCATTTTGGAAAGGAGTCCTGCTCCTGACCCTGAAAGCTCTGTCATTAATCATCTTTGATTATTAGCCACTGATAGTCCTATTATCCATGAATTCACAACTGTGAGATGCTGTGACAGGGACTGCTGAGGTCTGTGGTTGCTCCTACCAGGTGGTGGAGGGACTGGGGCTTGAATCTATGCAGAGTCAAGAAGAACTTCTTTTGAGATGTGGGAGACTAGGCCAGCTCCCTTCTTACTGCCCTTCTGTCAGTGGCAAAAACTTTTTTTATTCAGGCAGGCTTTGGCAACTAATTGGTCCCCAAAGAAGGGAGGTTTATGGATTGGTGCTGTGGTCTTTTCAATCCAGTAGTATTTTAACATTGTAATTTGTTCCTTTGTGTTGTGTTTTAACATGGCCACCTTGGGTATCTTTAGGTGTACTTTTTTCTAAATCTTCTTGTGAGTTGCCTTGGGGCCTAATATTGGGAGAAAGATGGGCTGTAAAATAAGGTAGTGGAGTCTATCCACAGTTCCATAGTAATTGAGAAGCAGTTTTTTCCCTTGCACTTTCTAAACTTCAGTGCAGCAATTTGCAGCGAATGGAGTAAGAGTGACCAAGGGGAAGCTCTTGGAGGAAGAGGAATGTACTGGAGAGGCCCTTCTGCTAAAAATACCCTTCAGGAGCTTTCTGGGTCTTTCACTTCCCCTCTTGAGTTCCCAACATGGCTCTTTAAGGTGACAGTCCCTAACTGGGTTTTATGGCTCCAAGTCTAAAACTGATTCTTGGTGGAGGCAATGTTGAGCATTTCCTGCCCTAATCGTGGACTTCATTTATTTTTCAGGTGAGGTGTGGAGATTTGGCCAGTTGTAGTATCTACTGCCAGGTCTTTTGTGAAAGGTAAGGAAAAGGCTAATCCAGACCTGAATGTTTCATTGTCTGAGGAAGGAAAATCCAAACAGATCCATCTGTACTTTGTGCCATGACATTGCCATCTTTTTCACCAGAAAGTTCTCTTGAGGAACCTGTATTGAAATAAATGGGAGGTATACAAAAGCAGTGCTCTGCTTATGTGAGAAAGCCTGGTTTGTGGTCTGATCTGTTTCTCACATTGCTGATAAACTGCATCTCAGGTGTCTGCTTCCCTTTGCCTTATGCACCAATTTTTCAATGGCTTATACAATTAATCTTCAGACCACTGAGATCCAGGGTTACAGCTCAGAGCTAGTGTCTGTTGTTTGATCTCATGGTGATTTGTGGCTCATCACCAAGGCTTTCTTTTCCCCTGTTGTTTACTAATGGCAAAAAAAGACATCTACTTTGCAGAAACTAAAAGGAGGTGGTGGTACAGGAGGAACTAGGAATTGCTATTTGCATGAAAGCATCATGAGCTCAGTTCTAGTGCTGGAAACATATTCTTAGGCTGAGATACATTCAGACGTTCCTGGTTCTTTAATTAAAGTGCATCCCCATGTTTCTTTCTAAGACTATCATTTGCATTTGGATCCAGAAGGTGAATCTGAGGTTTCTAACAAACAACAAACTCTTGAAATCTGCCCACCTATTACAACTGAGAAGGTCCAGAAAGCAGTCTAGATTGTGGGCTGGGAGACTCTGGCTGAAATCTGGTTGGTGTCATATACTTGTGTAACTTGGGTTATTAAAAAGCTGTTTTTCACCAGCTGAAAAACTGCCTTGTGGGTGGGTGTGCAGCCCTGTGAGCCTCATACAGGATTGCATCCCCATACAGGATTGCACCCCCACTTCCTTAAAGGGACTTGTGATTAATTTAGCTGTTTAGTTCAGAACCTGGGGAATAGGTGAAAATTTGTAAGCATGTTGGGAGTTGGGGCTTGGATTTGGTAGCAGCTTGATACTGGTGACCATTTCCTGAGTGACGCATAAAATGCAAACACCTGAAACTGCTTTGCGCAGTGTCAGACTGTTAGTGCACCTACAGCTGTACTGTCTCCTCTGATGGTCAACAAAGACTTCGGCTATTTCCATACTAGACTTACAGGGGCTATTAGTCCACTTTCAACATCCTGCGTAATCCTTGGGTTTGCAGTTTAGGGAGGGGCCTTTGGGGTAATATGTTTTCTCTGCTGCAAAGCAGTGCCCCTCCAAGCTTGGAAAAGTTACTGTTTTAGCCTATAGCTCTCAGAACCTCCCAGCCAACATAGCCAGGCTAGCTCAGGACTTGTACTCCAAAAAAGGGTATTTCTTACTTTTGTCCCCTTCTCTGCAGCTTTTGGTCTGGAAGGCTCCAAATGAAAAATATCTAACACCATTTTATTAATTATTAATGTTACTAGATCATTTGGAAGAGACTGGCACCATTTATTGACTTTATTAATAAAGATGAAGGGAGTAAAGAAGGTGCCCCAGGTACACATGAACATCTTTTGACCAATGCACTCTGATGAGGTGTGTCTTGGTTTTTGATGTCACCTATCTTTGAACTATTACTTTCTTTGGTAATTACTTTAGACAGAGACATAACTGTATATGATATATCTTTTTTGGGGGGTTCTGTATTTTAACTGACCTTGTTGTTGTGATAATATTTCTTTTTTTTAATTATTTTTTATTAAACATATTTTTAAGAGATCTAAACCTACATATAAGGAAAAAAACAAATAAAGAGTATAATTCAGAGAGGGCAAACCTAACTAAACCCACTAAACTAAAATAATACACATATATCTACTAATCTACTAAACAATTACTGGACAGAGACTAACTAGGGAGTATACCATATGCAGGTAGACTTCCCACTCCTCAGAACAGTGTTATTGTTCGAATATTATTATGCTCTTTTGACCTATGAGATATGATAATAAAGTTTATAATATGAATTGCTACTTCCCTTTATATCATACAGAACATGCTATTTTTGAAAATTATGGTTCTACAATAAAGATACAAATCAAAATGGGTAAACCTCCTAGGGAATAACCTCCCCGCTTCTTTAGCTAACTAAGACAGACTCCTCATATAATAATCTCTTGAACCTAAAGAAGTAAAGAAAGGCAAAAACAAGTAATTATATTGTTATCAATAATTATATGTTGTGATAATATTTCATGATATTTTTTTAAAAAAAATTTTGCTACTTTTTTCCCCAGAAAGCCACTGAAGCAGTTCACATGTAAAATAAAACCATAAAAGCTAAACAACATGAATAAAACCATTCAATATATATCACACTAAAATAATTTAAACATTGATGTTGCAGAGGTGTGTCTTAGCATCTTTCCTGAAAGCAGTGAGTATAGAGATCAACTGCAGCTCCAAAAGAAGTGCTTTTCACAAATTGGGAGTAACATAGGGAAAGCCCTTTCCCATATGCGTGTCAGCCAGGCCTCTGTGGGTAACACTGTCTCTGAGAAGGCCTTTCCTGCAGATTTTAGTAGCTGGCCAGTTTCATGTCTTCTCTTAAATAGCCAGCCCATAAGCTTTCCAGAGCTCTAAAGGTTAAAACGAACAATTTGAAAAAGTGTGGAAAACGACTGATAACCAATGCAGCTCATCCAGTGTTGGTATAATATGTTATTGATACCTTGCACCAATTAGTACCTTGATTTTTCACCATTTGAAGCTTCTGGACACCCTTCAAGGTTAACCCCACATATAAGGTGTAGCAGTAGTCTAAATGTGATGCAACTAAGGCAGAGGTGACAGTTGCCAAATCAGATGAACTCAATTTGGCTTTTTGATTTGACTTGCAGATAGTGGGGAATTGCAAGCAAGAAAGATTTTTAAAACTTCTCTTCAAGGAATGGTTTGGTGGTCTCTGACTGCTCTTTGAGCTCCTGATGTACTATCTTTCCTAGCAGAACAAACTGGGTCATATTGTCAGTCCCATGGGACAGATGGCTTTCTCCAACCCTGACTCATGAGGGCAGGAATAAGTAGGGAGGAGACTGTGGAACCCTCACTGAACCTTAAATGAGAGGCACTGTTAGAGAGACCTGGTGATGTTCAAGTGACACGGGAACCATTATGCATGGCACCCTTTGTAACAAGATTAAACTCTTTGGAACCATGCTCACCAGATGTTGGCTTAAATCCTATGGTTAATCTCAGCTAGAGCAGACGTGTTGCATCAGTGGGATTTATCTATGTGTTAACTCACCATTTAATCATAGAATCATAGAAATGTAGAGTTGGAAGAGACCACACGGGCCATCCAGTCCAAACCCGCTGCTATGCAGGAACACCCTCAAAGCATTCCCGACAGATGGCCATCTAGCCTCTGCTTAAAAACCTCCAAGGAAGGAGACTCCATTACACTCCGAGGCAGCACATTCCACTGCTGGACAGCCCTGACTGTCAGGAAGTTCTTCCTGAGGCTCAGGTGGAATCTCCTTTCCTGCAGCTTGAATCTATTGCTCCTTGTCCTGGTCTCTGAAGCAGCAGAAAACAAGCCCTCTCCTTCCTCTACATGGCATCCCTTCAGATATTTAAACATAACTATCATGTCCCCTCTTAACCTTCTCTTCTGCAGACTAAACATCCCCAGCTCCCTAAGCTGCTCCTCATAGGGCATGTCTTCCAGGCCTCTCACCATTTTGGTCGCCCTTCTCTGGACTTGCTCCAGCTTGACCACGTCCTTCTTGAATTGGGGTGCCCAGAACTGGACACAGTATTCAAGATGAAGTCTAACCAAAGCAGAGTAGAGTGGTACCAGTACCTCCCTCGATCTAGACACCATACTCCTATTGATGCAGCCGAGAATTGCATTGGCTTTCTTGGCTGCCGCATCACACTGCTGACTCATGTTCAGCTTGTGGTCTGTGAAGACTCCTAGATCCCTTTCACATGTACTGCTATCCAGCCACTTGTCCCCCATCCTATATTTCTGTATTCCATTTTTTCTACCTAAGTGTAGGACCTTACACTTATCTATGTTGAATTTCATTTTGTTAGCCTTAGCCCAGCTCTCCAGGTCATTTTGAATTTTGATCCTGTCCTCTGGCGTATTAGCAACCCCTCCCAATTTGGTGTCATCTGCAAATTTGATGTGCGTGCCCTCTATTCCTTCATCCAAGTCGTTGATAAAAATATTGAACAGCACTGGGCCCAGGACAGAACCCTGTGGCACGCCGCTAGACACTTCTCTCCAGGATGAGAAGCAGCCATTTGCGATCACTCTTTGGGTTCAGTCGGTCAACCAATTACAAATCCAACTAACAGTAGCCCTGTCCAGCCCGCATTTTACTAGCTTCTTTGCAAGAATGTCATGGGGAACTTTGTCAAAGGCCTTACTGAAATCGAGGTATGCTACATCCACAGCATTCCCTTCATCTATCAAGCCAGTAACTCTATCATAAAAAGAGACAAGATTAGTCTGGCATGACTTATTCTTGAGAAATCCATGTTGACTTCTCGTGATTACCGCCTTGCTTTCTAAGTGATTAGAAACTGACTGCTTAATGATCTGCTCCAGAATCTTTCCGGGTACTGATGTCAGGCTGACTGGGCGATAATTATTTGGGTCCTCTTTTTTTCCCCTTCTTGAAGATGGGGACAACATTTACCCTCTTCCAGTCTGTTGGAACTTCTCCTGTCCTCCAAGATTTCTCAAAGATTATAGCAAGCGGTTCCGAAATGACCTCTGCCAGCTCTTTTAATATCCTAGGATGCAATTCATCTGGCCCTGGAGACTTGAATTCATCCAGTGTGGCCAGGTATTCCTGTATTCCTGTACCACCCCTCTACCTATTACGTGCCTCATTTCCCCTGCTTCCTCACCTGCTCCCCAGCCGCCAGGTTGAGTGCTTGTATCCTTCTGGGAAAAAACTGACACAAAGAAGGTGTTAAGGTGTTAAGTAGTTCTGCCTTTTCCCTTCCCCCTGTGAGTAATTCTCCGTCTTCTCTGCGCAGCGACCCTATCGTCTCCTTCTTTTTCCTTTTGCTGCGGACATATTTAAAAAAGCCCTTTTTATTGTTTTTAATGTCTCTGGCCAGCCTAAGTTCGTTCTGTGCTTTAGCCTTTCTGACCTCCTTCCTACATCTCCGGGCCACTTGCTTAAATTCTTCTTTGGTGGTTTCCCCCTTCTTCCATTTCCTATACATGTTTCTTTTAATAGTTGATTCAGAAGGTGTACTCTGAGTGAGAGTAACAAACAGGAATCAGGTGTACAACTCTTGTGATCCTTGAAAATTGGCCATGCTGAAGTCCAAATACGTTTGGGGATTCAAGGTTCTGAACCACTGCATTAAAGGACAAAGAAGGCAAAAATGTGACGTGAACAAGTAAATAATTGGGCTTCTTCTTCGTGGTCTCTGTGCCTCATACATTAGGAGCTTTCGCGCCTGCGCGGTAGCGTTCGGAAAATTCTAGAGCTCGTTAGCTTTGGCGGGAACCCCTCCCCCACGTCAGTACTGCGCATGCTCCTCCCACCGACTAACGGTCTCTGCTCAGTTCTTTCTTGTCCGCCTCAGCGTTCAGAAGGTTCTGCTTGTTGGCTTGCTTGTTGGATTGTTATTTCGGTATTTTCGACTTCGGATTTGGCTTTTTGACTACTCCTCACGGATTTCGGACTTGACTTGGTAATTTCTTGATCGGCTTGACCTTTTTTCTGGCTTGACGACGATTTCGGATCTCGGACTGTGTTTGGCGTTCTTTCTTGCCTTGCCCTCCGTTTATGTCGGCTCTTTTCAAACGCTGCGCCTCCTGTGGAAGGAAGGTCGCTCTCTCCGACCGACACTCTAAGTGCCTGATTTGTTTGGGCGAGGGGCACAACGTCCAGGCCTGCTCCATTTGCAGAGAGTTTACCCACCAGACTCTCCGCAACAGGTCGGCAAGGCTCAAGTCCCATTGTTGGGAGGAGTCTCTTCGTGCAAAGGGACCCGAAAAGATGGTCGAGAAACGCCCGTCGTCGTCGTCTTCTTCTTCTTCGGCAGCAGCGGCGGCTGCCGTGCCCTCGACCTCGTCGACATCGGTACCGGGCTCGGTACCGATAATGAAGTTGCCGAGGATACCAAAGGTCTCGGCAACTCGGGCACGTGAGGATCCTGCGGGCTCGCAGGCCTCAACCTCCTCCTCCAGGCCATTGACCGCGGCTCAGAAAAACGCCCAGCCACTGAGGGCCTGGGGGAGAAAGGAAAAAGACGAAGGAGAAGGAGAAACAACGCTCTCCATCGAAGGTGGTGCGACCCCCGACTCCACCACCCACCCAGCCCGCCGAGGAATCCCTGCTGATGGAGCTCCCTGTGGAGGAGGAGCCTCCGGATGAGGACGTTATCCTCGAGGTGTCGGACGAGGAGCAGGCCGTGCTGGTCTCGCCTCCTCAACCGCCCGAGCTGGTCGCGGAGATCACTCCGCCTAGTCGCCGTCCGCCCTCGGCAGAACGCCGAGAGGAGGCCGTGGTCAGACAGCGCCCGGCTTCTCGACGCGACGAGTCCCGCTCGCCGGAGCAGCGGGCCAGGCCTCCATCCCCGCGATATCGGGAGATGCACCTGGAGAGGCATCGCTCGGGAGAGAGAGCGTATTCTCCGGCCTACCTTGGACGGTACGCCCAGGAGCAGGTGTGGCACGAACCGGCCGGCTCGTACTACTCGTACTCGCCGTCCTACAGGGACTGGTACCACCCAGACCCTCGGTACTGGTCACCTCGTCGCCGGTCTCGCTCGCCACCGCGGGAGGCTCACTACCCCCGCTATGAGAGGTCACCTCTGCGTCGCTCGCCGAGTCGCCGTCGGTCCCCAGAGCCCTCACCTCGCTACAGGGCTGTTTCTCCACCGCCGCGGACGACGGCTACAGCTACCCGCCCGACGCCACAGTCCACTGTGGCCCAGCCGGCGGTAGCGGCGACTTCCACCACGCAGGTGGCACACTGCCCTAGGCCCGCGGTCGTGCCCCTGCAAGTGACTCAGATACCGGTCACGACCGTATCGGTACCGACGCAGGCTGCAGCTCCGGCGGCTATCCTGGCACCTCCGGCCCCTGAGGCACCTGAGGAGAAGGAGGCAGAGAGGTCGCCATCTCCATCGGGCGCCTCCTACGATTCGGACTCTGACTCTGTGGAGTCCACTCCTTCCTCTCATGAATCCCCACTGTTGGGGTTCGGAGAGCCAGCTCCGGAGTCTGCGCCGGAGGACGTCCGTCAGTTCTCGGCAATCCTCCTCCGGATGGCCACAACCCTTGGCCTTAAGGTGACCGACCCTGCTCCTCAAGCCCAGGACCCCGTCTTCCAGTACTTGGAAACCCGCCCACCGTCAACCGCACCGCTGCCGTTTCTGCCTATCTTGGTGGATGCGATGAAGCAGCCGTGGGCGAAGCCGGCGTCAGCACAGCCTATCCCCCACAGGCTGGAGCATTTGTACAGGACTCAGAAAGAAAACGCGGAGTTTCTCTTTCACCACCCTGTACCAAACTCCATAGTGGTCGAGTCGGCGCAGACGAAGGGGGGCAATCGAGCGCATACCACCCCTCCGGACCGTGAAGGACGGAAGCTCGATGCCTTCGGCCGAGGGTTCTACTCGGCATCGTCCCTGGTGGTCAGGACGGTGAACACGATGGCATGCCTCGCGGCATACCATCGGAACCTCTTCGACCGACTCGGCTCGCTCCTTGCTGACTTGCCGGAGGAGTCACGCGCCTCAGCCAATCAGATCTTCGGCGAGGCCGTTGCGGTGGCTACACAGCAGCTCACCACCTCGAGGCACGCCGCGGAAGCTACCTCGAGGGTGATGGTCGGTGCCGTAGCCCTCCAACGCCACGCGTGGCTCCGGTCCTGTGGGCTCCAGGAGGACAGCCGTCGAAGGATTGAAGACCTTCCCTTCGACGGCGAAGGGCTGTTTCATTCCTCGACTGACGAGGCCATGGATCACCTCGTCAAGGCCCGGCTGACTGCGAAGAAGATGGGCATAAACCAGCCAGCCCAGACTCGCCGCTCCTTCCAGCCGAGGCCTATGTGGAGAAGGTCCTCCTCTTCTTCGGCGTACCAGCCGCGGTCTCCACGGTCGACCGCGTCGAGGCCGTCGGCCTCTTCGGCTTCGAGGAGGCTTCCCAGACGACGCCCATCTTCGTCGTCCAAGAAGTCGTCCTCGGGAGCGAAGTCCCGGTTTTGACGGCCTTCGCAGGACTCCACCCGTGCCATCCTTCGCCCTCCCAGTAGAGCTCTTCCACCACCCGAGCCTGGCCAGACACCTCGACTGCTGGCGGGAGATCACTGCGGACTCCTGGGTACTTACCATCGTCCGCCTGGGGTACGCCATCGAGTTCCAGGCTATTCCGCCACGGGGTGTCTACTATTCCACCCCGGCCAGCTCGGCTCTACTGGAAGAGGTCCAGTCCCTCCTCGACAAGGGAGCGATCGAGAGGCTCCCGCCTTCAGCCAAGACCACCGGCTTCTACTCGAGGTACTTCACGGTGCCGAAGGCGGACGGATCCCTGCGGCCCATCCTAGACCTCCGAGGGGTGAACGAATACATCCGCCCCAAGAGGTTCAAGATGGTCACGCTGCCGTCGATCCTCCCCTTCCTCCGCCGAGGGGACTGGTTTGCGTCCATAGACCTCAAAGACGCCTATTTCCACATCTCGATCCGCCCGCAGCATCGGCGATACCTTCGGTTCGCGATCGACGGCATCAGCTACCAGTACCGGGTGCTGCCGTTCGGACTTTCCACCGCACTGAGGGTGTTCACCAAGTGCATGGCTCCGGTCGTGTCCTTCCTGCGGACGAGAGGCGTCTCCGTCTACCCTTACCTGGACGATTGGCTTTTGGTGGCGTCCTGCAAACAGAAACTGTACAGGGACATCCATCGGACTTCGTCCCTTCTCACTCGGCTCGGACTCAGGGTCAACCCCAAGAAGTCCCATCTCGAGCCCACCCGGGTTCTCGACTTCATCGGGGCGACCCTCGACTCGGTATCGGCGAGGGCCTTCCTCCCGGACGAGAGGGCGCGGACGCTTCGTCGGGCGGCGTCCCCTGCCTTCGATGCCTCGATGCTGTCAGCGAGGAGGATCCAGCAGCTCTTCGGCTACATGGCCTCGACCACCGCCGTAACCTACCTCTCCCGGTTACGCGCACGGCCGCTCCAGCACTGGTTCCTCAGGGCCTTCGATCCACTCTGGGACGACCAGCGCCGCCGATACCGTCTGCCCTGAGAGGTACGTCGATCGCTCCTGTGGTGGCTGTCGTACCGGAACTTGTTGTCGGGCATGCCGTTCCGCGAACCCAGGCCGTCGGTCACGATAACGACGGATGCCTCGCTCTTCGGCTGGGTAGCGCACACCGGGGATCTCCAGGTCCGAGGCCGGTGGATGGACGACGAGTTGTTCCTCCACATCAACTCGCTCGAACTGTTGGCGATCCACAAGGCCCTGAGAGCGTTCCGACACCTAGTCACGGGCCGCACGATGCTGATCCTCACCGACAACACGACGGCGGTCTGCTATGTGAACAAGCAAGGCGGGATGCACCCCACCGCGCTGCTGGGCATCGCGCTCGAACTTTGGAACTGGTGCGTCCCGCTCCGGATACACCCCGTGGCGGTTCACCTGGCGGGGCAGGAGAACACCACGGCGGACGCTCTCAGCAGGGACACCACCTCCCATCACGAGTGGTCCCTGTCCGACGAGGCCTTCCGGATGCTTCGGGACCGATGGGGCGAGCCGACCATTGACCTCTTCGCGACCAGCCAGAACGCGAAGTGCCGCCTGTTCTGTTCGAGGGCCGGTCACGATCGCCGCTCCATCGGCGACGCCTTCCAGTTCCCGTGGGACGAAGGGCTGATCTACGCCTTCCCTCCGTTCCCGCTCCTGGGCCGCGTGATCGCGAAGATCATCGCGGACCAGGCGGACGCGATCCTGGTGGCGCCCTACTGGCCGAGGCAGCACTGGTTCGGACCCCTGATCGAGGCTGCCCGGGGCAGGACTCTCAGGTTTCCAACGGTACCGGACCTGCTGTCTCACTCTGACGGACTGGTCTTGCACCCAGATCTGCCACTGTTGGCCCTCCATGCTTGGAGGATATCGCCCTAGACGATCCAGCCATCGGAAACGTCTTGACCGCGGCCAGGAAGGAGTCCACGCGAAGGAACTACCACTATAAGTGGCAGCGCTTCGTGGCCTTCGCCGAGGAACGTCGAGAGCCGGTATCGCCTGTCACCCTGCGTACCGTGCTCCACTTCCTCCTCCATCTCCGGCAACAGGGCCTGGCCTTTCCGTCGCTCAAAGTCTACCTCACCGCGATCGTGGCATACCAGCCGCCACGATCCCCGTCGGCCGCTCTTTTCAGGGACGGTACCGTCAAGCAGTTCCTGAAGGGCCTGCAGCACCTCTACCCGCCAGTATCGCCGCCGCTACCGCCGTGGTCGCTGTCATTGGTGCTGTCCCAGCTGACGAAGCCGCCCTTCGAGCCCATGGCCACGACGGACGACAGGCTGTTCGCGATGAAGACCGCGTTCCTAGTGGCCGTCACCTCTGCCAGGCGGGCGGGAGAGTTGACGGCGCTACGGTGCGATGAACCATACTTAGTCTTCCATCGCGACAAGGTGGTCCTCCGGCCTGACATCTCCTTCCTGCCGAAGGTGGTGTCCAACTTCCACCTCAGCCAGGACATCATCCTGCCGGCCTTCTACCCGGACCCGACGACACCTCTGGAGCGTTCCTCCACTCCCTAGATGTGCGTCGGGCGCTTTCCTTCTATAAGGACAGGACTGCACCCTACAGACAAACACCCCACCTGTTTGTCTGTTATGGCAGGCGCCGGAGAGGCCACAAAGTGTCCACCCAACGCTTCTCTAAGTGGGTGGTACAGACTGTTCTACTGGCGTATGAGCTTGCCAGGAAACCTCCGCCAGACCTGCTTCGGGCCCACTCCACCAGGGCCGTGGCGACATCTGCTGCCCTCCTGCGAGGCGTCGACCTGTCGGAACTCTGCCGTGTGGCGACCTGGTCCCAGCCGTCGACCTTTGTGCGCCACTACAGGCTCGACTGCCGGTCCAGGAGAGATGCCCGGTTTGGAAGTGCTGTGCTGTCTTCTGTGTTCTAGGATCTGGGACCTGACCCACTATCCTACTGGTAAGCTACACAGTCTCCTAATGTATGAGGCACAGAGACCACGAAGAAGAAGAACAGGTTGCTTACCTGTAACTGTGGTTCTTCGAGTGGTCATCTGTGCCCTCATACATCCCCGCCCTGCCTTCCCCTCTCTTTCAGGTCCCATCTGCTTCGGCGGACCAGAACTGAGGAGAGACCGTTAGTCGGCGGGAGGAGCATGCGCAGTACCGACGTGGGGGAGGGGTTCCCGCCAAAGCTAACGAGCTCTAGAATTTTCCGAACGCTACCGCGCAGGCGCGAAAGCTCCTAATGTATGAGGGCACGTATGACCACTCGAAGAACCACAGTTACAGGTAAGCAACCTGTTTTTCGGCTACCTCTCTGTTCTGCAGAGCTGCTCAAGTGTCTTTGCTGGCTGTGTGGTGATGGACAGAAACTCAACAAAAGCAGCTCTTCCCATGCAGTGATAGAATAAGCTGGGCCTGTTGAATTTTTCCCCATCTTCCATCTTTAAAAGGTTTGAAGCCACTGTCTGGTGGATTCTCCTGAAACTACTGTCATTGGTGAACGCTCTTTCTGCAAATTGTTGGTAGCATTGTGCAAGCTCCTGGCTGGTGGGCTTCTACTCTGACGTTCCTGTTCTGTCAAGGCAGGGCCGTTTTCTTTGCTTGAAGAAAGACTGCTCTGTCTTTTTTGTCCACAGGAAATGATGTCTGAAACCAAGCTGCAGTGCGAGACAAAGCCAGAAGGAGGCAGTGGCGAGCCAATGACAACCCAGGAGCTTCTTCAGAGACTCCATGAGCTGGAGGTACGTGTCTTGTTCTTGTCTCTCTTGCCCAAGAGCTCCACTCCACCCCCCAGTAGAGCTGAGTACATGCATTTGAAGGACTGATGCAAGTAATGACTTGAGGCCTTATCAGAACTGGAGAAGGGTTTTTTTTGTTGCTGTCTTGTTCCCAGCTTCATTTGATATCGTGCTATCAAAGTTTGATGGCTCAGTGACAGTGACACTGAGTTACCTCTGAAAGAGGCTAAGCAGGAAACCTCTGGGAAGTGCAGTTCAACTTCCAAACAAGGCATAAGCTCCCTGCACACCTGTTTTAAAGCAAGCACGGTTTCATGCAATCCTCCAGATGCTGTTGGGTTGTATTTCCCTGCATGCTTCACCACTGCCTGAACTGACTGGGGCTGGGAGTTGCAATCCAACATCATTCGGAGATCACTGGATTCCCCTCCCTGTTATAAATTGTTGGGAGCTTAACCTTGTAGCTCCTTTTGCAGGGTATGGCCTTTGGTGGGCTTACAAAAGGGAATGCACCCTACCTCAGCCCCTGAAGGTTGCCTGCTCCTGGTTGGACTGATTGTAGTAGGGATGTCAGCAATATCCTCTTGCTGAGGATGAGGCAGGAAGCCTGGAGGCCTTCAAAAACCTGGATCCCAAACCAGCCCTTATGACCCCTCATTGTGAGGCAGGATCATCTGTTCTCCAGAGCCTCAACTCCCACTCTGCTGAGTGGCTCAGACTCTGGAGCAGAATGTGTGAGGACTCCTTTCAGTCCGCACGACTCACATGAGCAAGTCACATCATATGGAGCTCCCTTGTATCTTGTCACGATGTGACTGAGCTTTCATAGGAGTTCTTTGCACAGGCACTTTGTAACCTGGGCTCATGAGCATATATGTCTTCTGGGCCTGCCAAGGAAGGTGATTGGGGGCAGCAAACCAAATGAGTGAATACATCGCTCTTGTTTCTGAAGACTTACTTGCCCACTGAAGTAATTTTCTTTGACCCACCCATGCATTTCATTGGGGCAAAGACAACGCTTGGCTTTGCAACACTGCAGTCCAAAACCTTTCATGAGGTTTCTTTTCTCCTTTTTTCTGTTTATCTCTGGGAGTGGAAGTACTGGGTTCTGGCCCCTCACTTGTTGTCTTGACTCTTCTTTACATCTCCAGGCAGAGAATTCAGCTTTGGCTCAAGCCAACGAGAACCAGCGAGAGACGTATGAACGCTGCCTGGATGAGGTACTGTCTTCCCCCACATTCCTCCAACAGAGCCTTTCTTCTGAGGCAGAGGCTGTACTCTCACTACCAAAACCTTTGTGCTCATGTCTGCTTTGTATTGTTCCACAGGTAGCTAATCATGTGGTGCAAGCATTGTTGAATCAAAAGGTGAGTCTTCTACCCTGTTTCAAATCTCCGTTCAGAAAAGAAAAAGAGGCCTTTGGCTGGAAGCTCCCTGCTTTTAATCTTTGGGGCCGTCCTGTGTAATGGAATCACGTAGAAAATAAATCCATGAAGCTGTGCACTCTCACCTAGGAGGAAGACCCACTAAACTGCATGTGACCTACTTCTTAATGAACACACAGGGGATCAAGCTATTTAGCTGTCCTATTTTTTCCCCCATCTGTATAATGTATCCCAGGGCAGATTACTCGTACACCTGGTTAGTTGCCATCTGTTGCCACTCCGTAATAGAAATATCCTGCAGTTACCTTTTAGTTGATTCTCCCTTATCTCTAAGCTACCGTTCAGGATTGGACTGTTGGCTCGCTGCCAAGGGAAAGGGTGATGGGATGGTGCCGCTGCCCTCTGTCTCTGCCATGTAGGGTGTGATGGTGCTCACTCCTCACCTTTTCCTCAGGATCTTCGAGAGGAATGCATCAAGCTGAAAAAGCGGGTCTTTGACCTTGAGAGGCAGAACCAGGCCCTCAGTGACCTCTTCCACCAGAAACTGACCTCTGGCCCTCTCTCCCAGGTAGGTCCCCTGGTGCTCTCTTCTTTTTCCTCATATGTCATGGATGAGCATGTGCCCACTCTTGCTCTTTTCATGCCTGCATGCACACATCTTCCCCCACATGCAAACACAGATAGGCACATACGTTGTTGTTGGGTACTTGTAACTATAATGGCTGAAAAGGTTTCTTTGTGTTGCTTAAGTCAAGATTTGGGAACCTGTGGTCTTCCAAATATTATTGGGTTGCAGTTTCCATCTGCTTTAGCCAACATAGTCAGAAATGAAGGCTGGTGATACTTGTATTCCAACAATTTCAGGAGGGCCATACATTCCCTGGCCCTGATGTAAATCAAACTATTCATGACAGAGATGGAAATCTTATAGCGCACATAAGGCAAGGTCTTTGTCAAGCCTCTCATCTAAGTCCTCCTGACCTTGCATTGCAATTCCATGTGCCCCTACTGGTCTTTCAGGTACCTTTGCCTAGAAGCAGCAGCTACAGAGAATTTATTGCATACTTTGCTATGTAGTGCAGAGTTTTTATTCCATAATAGTGTCATTTTCATGCATCTTCCTGATGGATTTATACAGTGCAGCTTGCACAAATTGCATCTGATTGAGTTAAGGTGTGTTTGGAGAGTATTTGGGACACTGAAAGAAAACAGTAATTGGGGATGCTTGTCTTACCATTTCATTGTAGAAGTTCAGGTTGTTTCTTTGCGTGTAAGACAGATTTACCCTGTGCAAAATACTTATTACCAACATAGCCATGCTTTTGTTTACCAATGAGATCTTAGCCATTCATTGGTTCATCAGGGCCTGTTTCATAACACACAAGCACATGGATGTGTTGATGCATGCATGCATACACCTAGTGCCACGGGAGCTTTTTTTCTTAGATCATAACTCAAATCGGTGGAGAATGTGTATGAATATGTTTCCCATCCTTATTTGTGGGCCAAGCAACTGTGCTGATCAGTAGTGAAGGACCTGATTGTGTAAAGCTATCTGTGTGGTTACCTGATTTTCACATGCTTCCAAGAAGTCTGGGATTGCGCTTGAAGGAAGCGGTTTCCATCCACCTGGCTGTGTGTGCATGTGTGTCTGCACGCATGTGCTTTATGTGAGTGTGTGTGAAGTGTGTTGTTCATGTGTATCTAGCTCCTAGATATGCTTCCGCTGAGGCTGTTCATTGTGTGAATTCTCTCCTCAGCTCCCAGCCCATCAAGCTTCCTTACTCTCAGTTCCATCATCTGGTTCCCAACCAGGCGCAATAGAGAAGCTCCCAACTTCATTTCCCCTGGGACGCTGCATTTTGCAGAGAGAGGTATGTTCAGGGAGCCTTCCTTTGCTCGCCCTCTCCTGGATTACCTGCCAGGACAGAGCAGCTGGCACTGATTCTGTAAGCACCCAGCTGTCTAGAATGATTCCCCATTGCATAATGTATTATTGCAGCTTAAGAGAATGAAGGTGTACATTTCTTGGAACAGTTCCCAGGCCCATTAATTGCTGCATTGCTGCATGGCTTAGTGCTGCATATGCTGTAGATACTGCTGATGTCTCCTAGCACCAGATCCTCCTATCTTTTGCTGAATCATGGGAGTTTTCGACACGACTTGGTTCCCTCTGCACCCCCGCAAAGAAAGAGAGATCTGAGGTGAACTGGGTTCATAGCCATAGAGAGTATGGAGGCTCCCTGCCTTCTTTTCTTGTTAGCATCCTGTCTGGTAGAATTGCTTGCGACAGGCAAGAGACCATGCCAGGGAGGCAGTGGCATGGAATGAGAATGGCATGGAAGTAGTCACTTCTTAAGAGTTGCCAAAAGTTGGGAAGAGGACAGATGGCTTAGCCTTTGGATATACCTTTGTGATCAAAGATGCAGACTTGGAAGCAGGATCTAAGGACCAGAAATCACAGAGCTGGAAAGGCTGCTTTTT
The DNA here is from genome assembly GCA_948472985.1 of Iguana delicatissima. Classification (NCBI taxonomy): domain Eukaryota; kingdom Metazoa; phylum Chordata; class Lepidosauria; order Squamata; family Iguanidae; genus Iguana; species Iguana delicatissima. Next base: position 197,990 of record CAOKZL010001198.1, on the reverse strand, counting down.
GGACTGCATCTCCTAGAATCTTTCCAAAATTGCATAGTTAGCTTTGCATCCACCTGCCATTTCACCTTGTAGTTTCCCTGTTGGGGTCACATTTCCTTCAGCATGATTTGTTTGCAGAATTCCTGCTGCAATGTTGAAGGAGCCACAGAATGGGCCGAAAGTATGCTTTGCACAGGAACCATCAGTCAGGGACAGAAGAACTGTATTTTACAGGAGCCAAAGCTAAAGTTGAATCCCAGGAACCTTCTGTTTAGGTAGCAGGCAGTGTGAAGAAGCCCCCTTTGCCACTACTGCTCAGAGTAGGCCATGCTGGGCTATGTGGGGAAATGATATGATCTAGAGGAGAGAAGTTTTCTTTGTTTTTCACTAGCAGGGTCTGTGATAACAGAGACAAATACTAGAGTAAGAGACCCAGACATGGGAATCTGACCATGGGCCTTTCTATCGCTCTTTCTTCCACCAGGTTATCTCTGAGGAGCCCTGTGTTGGCATTCCTGGACCCAACACTCCCCAGGCCCTGGAAGCTCTGTCACCCTTCCTGCGCAAGAAGGCCCAAATCCTGGAGGTGCTTCGCTCTCTTGAAGAGATGGACCCTCTGCTTGCGTTTCCCTCTCCTTGGAGAGACCCTAGGCAGCTGGGTTCCCCAGAAGGTGTGACTGGCGAAGCCTGGCCGTGCCTGCTGCTGGCTCAGGGAGCAGGGGTGCCTGGGCAGCCTCCCTTGAAAGGAGAAGGCAGCTCTTCCTCCTCCTCGGACGAAGCTGGTGAATTAGATCCTGCTGAGAGGGGACACCCTGGGCAGGTGCTGCTGAGCGCTCTGGCCGAGCACAAGTTAGATTTGGGTGAGGTGGAGACATACCTGCAGCAGGTCCTGAGGGAGGCAGGGGACAATGCCCTGCTCAATGGGGAGCCCAACAGACCTTGCTTGGTGGGGGCTCCCGAGGGCCAGGTCAGTAGCTACAAGCACATCCAGGCTGTCAGTTGCCTAGAGGCTGTGGGGTCTGCCTCCGTCTGTAGGGAGCCAGCCTACCTTGGTGTCTTAGCTCCCAGCGAGGGCAAGGACAAGTCTCGGCAAGGCCCACCCATTCCCTCTCCGTCCAAGGTCCTCAAGCTGCTGAAAATGCCGCCGCCACCTAGTCCTGCTGCCCTCCGCCTCAGCCCCCAGCTTACCCGCAGTTCCAAGATCCCCTGTCGCAGCAACACTTACGAGGTGTACCATTCTCCAACGCCCAGCCGCAAGGGCTCCCCTGACAGTCCCTTCCCCACCGAGCCCAGTATCGCTGGAGGGCATCCCTCCCCCAAGGCTGTTCGGCACCTTGTTCCTGTGCCCCCCAAAGTCACACCCACTTCCCCAGATCCTTTTGGTTACCACAAGCCTCATGAGTATGAGAACATCCTGGAGCTCTCTCTCAGCAGCGCCATAGGCACTCATTCCCACCCAACCCGAGACGCCAAGCAGGATGTGCCAGAAGCACTTCCCCTTGCCTGCTGCTCAGCTCCCCTTCAGGCTGGGCCACCCAATGAGGCCTCTCTGGAGCCTTGCTCCTTTGTCAGCGGGCGAGAGAAGCCAGGCTCTGAGGGTAAACACTCTCCGCCCGTCGCTCGCCGGAACCCTGACGGCTCCAAGAAGGCTGCAAATGGCCCAAGCAAGCGGACAGTGCCTGAGGCAGCCAACATGCCCTTCAAAGAACGTCTCACTGTGCTTGGGAGGCTGAAGGGAGCTGAGGGAAAGGAGACAACAAGCTTTGAGAAGGGGAGGGCCCCAACCCGGCCCTGTGAGCGTCCCGAAGGCCTTGCTGACACCCACCCCCGGTTGGGCAGTGGGAGCAGCAGCCTCAAGTACCATGAACCTTGCCATGGTGGCGAACCAGCCCCTCGGTGCTACTCTTCTCATTCTGTCGGCTCCCGTGGAAATGACCCTGAGCATCATGCTTCCAAAAACCGTCTGCTGGGAACGCCGGCTCCAAGGAATCCAACCAAGCCACCGCCACCTGGGAAGAATACTAAGAGTCCTCATGGGAGTCCAACCAAGTTACCTTCCAAATCGCCCACCAAGCCCACCATGCAGGAGCCTAAGCCATGCCCACCACCAGCCAAACCACCCACCAGCATTGGACGCAAGAACCCACCTTGTTCAGATTCAGCCAAGGGTAAAGGTGGGCCTGCAGCCACCATCGAAGAGAAGGTGATGAAAGGCATTGAGGAGAACGTTCTGCGGAGGCACAAAGGAGGCACGGCTGCAGGCGAAGCCAAGCAAAAGAATTCGAGCGGCCTAGCCAGCTGGTTTGGCCTGCGCAAGAGCAAACTGCCCGCCCTCAGCCGAAGGCCCGAGGCTCCCAAAGTCAAGGAGGGCAAGTTGGTCTCTCGCCGCCTGGAAGCTGAGAGCCTCAACATTTCCAAACTTATGGAGAAGGCAGAAGACCTGCGCAAAGCCCTGGAGGAGGAGAAGGCCTACATCAATGGGCTAGCCCTGGACAAGCCCCGACCCCATGCCTGTGACACCGGCCACAGCCAGCTCACGCTCATGTACCAGGAGGTAACAGCGGAGAACTTCATGCAGCAGCTGCTCAATAGGTAGGTTAGAGAGTTGAAACTGACTCTGGGTGGTATCTGCCCTGGAATTCTACAAGGGATTCCAGTTTCTGACCTGCCAACAAAAACATGCATCATGATTTTAAAAATTGGCAGCATTTTTTTTCCTTCACTAAGCCCAAGTCCTAGAGGAAGATCAAACTGGGAAGTTTTTTGGCAGGCCTTGGGAGAGTGCAGGGAAGTTTGTAGGGGTGAATGAATAGCTGTGGGTAGGGATCTGGTGGCCTCGCTAGTTGCTGTCCTTTCCCCATCTTTAAGCCTCCACCAAATGTTGCTATTTCGTTTACAGCCCCCTTTTCATTTTCATGAGGGCTAGAAACTTCCATCCATTTTTGTTTGAAGTCAAAGATGTAATTCTCTGAATGCTGTCCTTGTGTGGTAAATCACTAGGATACAGAGAGTGGGAAGTTAAGCAGTGGAGGGTGGTGGTGGTATATATATATATGTGTGTGCGTGTGCGTGCGCATGTGTGTTTTGCTGTGAAGGGAATGGTGATGAAATTGTGATAGGTGAGTTGAGGTGGGATTTGAATCCAGGCCTCATATGTTGTGTCTTGGGCTTTGGCAGTCTGTGTGTTATCTAGTGGGGATCTCCCTGCTCCTGTGTAGGAGAGGTTGGGATTTCTAACCTGTGGCTGCCCAGGAGGTGAGGGTGGGATTTGAGGAGTGGAGGTCCTGTAGAACTCATGGAGTGGAGCTCATGGGTGCGGGAAGGCTTTTATCATTCTCCCCTCTGTTCTGCTGCAGGGTGGATGGGAAAGAGGCCCCATTTGAGACTCGCTTGGAGCAGAAGAATGAGCTGCAGGGCCTGCAGAGAGGCCTGCGCGATGCCAAAGATCCTCGCCTCATCCGGCCTCCACGTAATGGCATTGTTGGCCACCTTCATGCCTGCCCGGAGGCCCCTGATAAGGTGAGCGAGTCCTGAGCACCACCAGTGCTTTGTTCTGGTTCTTCATGTAGGGTGGCACCCCACAGACTCAGCCCGTGCTGGCTCCCTAGGTTCCTCACTTTCTTTCTCATCTCACCTTTTTTCCCATAGCTTCACAATGCAACTTTGCAAGAGGAGATCCCGTCTGATGACAGCCTGACCGAGTCAGTGACCTCTCAGCATTTCCCAGGTATGAAGAGTTTGTAGGTACTGGGCTAGCTTTTGTTCATTCTGAAGAGCCAGGTTTGGCTAAAGGGTGTGCGTAGAGAGTACTTTTGTGCAGCGATGAGCTGTGCCAATGGCTGGAAGGAGGGAGGGAAATCAGGCAAGCCAGACAGCTACTGCTGCTTTTAGCATAGAATTCATTTCTGTAGGAAGGTTATGCGCTTATTGCCAGGGCCTGGAGTAGCTCCCCCCGCAATTCATTACTTGATGCTGTATATTTGTCAGTATCTTTGGAAAGAGAAGCATTACTAATGTATTACTATTGGTTATTCTTTTTCTTTTTCTTTTTCATTACAAACACTTTGGTCCAAACTCCCCTCCCTCAAACAAAACTTTGGGAGTCAAAAGTAACCACCACCCGTAACAATCATAAAGTAAAAATATAGCCGGTCATAACATTGTGGCTGGGTCCCACATTTTCTGATGGTGGAGCTCTGTCACCATAGTTCTATCTGACAGTGCCACTCCTCCCCCTGCCAAGAGCCTGTCTTTGAAGCCTGGCAGTGCCCCAGCTGAAGTGTTTCCAAGGCACTGCAGATTGGGGGACACTGGGAAATGACATTTGCTGTGCTCTCCCAGTCCTGGGGCATATTGGGAGCAGGCGGCTGGAGAGTCCCTTTGGGATCCTGCTGAAACTGCATGTCTGAAGATGCTCTGCAACAAGCAGAGCGCTACAGACATCATTTCCAAATGCCCCAATTTGCCATCCTTCAGAAGCTCTTCAGTTGGGGCACTGCCAGGCTGCAAAGATAAGTTTTTGGGTTACAGTCTGTCATTAACAACTGCAGATGTGAATCGCCAACAGTTACAAGATCATTAAGTCAATATTACAGTCTTGTAACTATTGAACAGGATGTCAGCCATAGTTTTTTGTAAATAAAAAATAATGCCACCATGTCTTTGTTACTTTTAAAAGTAACTCATTTCCTTGCATTTCATATACTCTCTATGGATTAAGTTCAGTGGAAACTCTGTTGAGGATTATCCCATCATCCCTTGCAAGCTTCCATGAATTGTTCTCCATCTGTGCACAGGAAATTACTACTATAGAGATATGCTTCCTAGAGAAGAAATCCTGGCTGGCTGTAATGAACAGAATCTGGACTGTACTCCAGTAACTGAGAGGAAAAAAAAAGACTGTTTAAGAATAAACTGAGTTTATTCTGTGTCTGCTTCCCTCTAGTTTTACGTTATGGTTTAACTTTGATGTTTCTGTTTTTTAGACTGTAATGGTTTTAATTTTGAGGAAGGTTGAACTTTGGATACATGAATGTTTTTAAAGATAAATATTATAGTGATGGTCCTGCTTACTTTTCACAGAGAAGAGCATACTAGCTGAAATGAATCACTTTCTTAAATTGTGTAAATGTGATGAGAGCAGAGTTCAGGACAGTTAGTTTTTCCTGGACTTTAGCAATAGACTGTAGGCTGTGTTGCTCTGACTATGAACGTCTAGCTCCTGTTGCAGAACTGAAAAGATGGAGACTGATGGAAGCTCGGAAGCTTGTAGTGTGCCATTGGATTTGGGCCAGTGTGTCCTGGCTGCAACCAGCCTATTTCTCCTCACTTGCTTTCCTTCACAGCCTCTTCAACAAATGGCCTTTTTTACTCCTGTTAGCGCTGTCCACACCTACATAGTTATACTGATGCACAAGCAGTATGCTGCCCTTTGACTCCCATCTCTCACCATTGCTTCTGTTTGTTTTGGCAGCGTGTAGCTCTCTGACACGAACTCTGGACAGTGGCATTGGCACCTTTCCACCGCCCGACTACTGCAGTGGAATGCCCTGTAAGAGCGTGCCTAAGCTAAGGCCCCAAACTGACTCTTCACCAGCTGGCCCTTTTCCTGCCAGAGGCCCCCCACTCATCACCAGGGTGCCCCGTAAAGCACGGACATTGGAGAGAGAGGTACCCAATGCAGAGGACCTGCTGGGGCCCAGCAAGCACCAAAGCATGCCAGCATTCCACGGGGTCTTAACCAGCGCTGAGCCACCCCCAGGGCATCGTGACCTCAGGAATTGCCCAGAAGGTTTGTGCTTCTTCTGAAATGAGGTTGTGATGGGCAGGATTTAGACTCCAGTGGGGCTTTGCTTGCTAAGATGGGATTTTGTTGGAAGGTGCACATGTGCCCCTTCCACAAATAGCCATTTTGAGAATGCCACAGCATTACCAAGAAAGGGTTCCAACCTGCTTTTTCAGTTTTCAGACAGGGTGTTTTGTCCCATCTCCTTAGCTATAGAGTTCTTGCAATCTGTGTAATCTATCATGGGGTATTAAGTGACATTTCTATTCTCCCTTTCCACCAGTGAGTTTTAGGCAACATACATCGTTCTCCCTCTCCCCACTTTATCCTTACAGCAGTCTTACGTGGCAGGAAGACTTAAGAGTGAGTGACTGGCCCTGTTTCACCCAGTCAGTTTTTCATGTCTGAGTGGGGACTTGAACCTGTATCTCCCAAATTGCCATTCAGTTACTACCATAATATCATGAGACCTGCTACCAGTTGAGCTATCTGTAAGAGACACTGTAATAGACATTGAAACAAATAATGGCTAGAATTCAGTATAGGACTTTCCTCTTTGTAAGTGGACTTACATATATAGGAAATAGAATTGAGTAGTTTCACAATATCTATATTCCCCTAGGGCAGTGGTTCTCAACCTGTGGGTCCCCAGATGTTTGTGGACTTCAGCTTCCAGAAGCCCCAGCCACTGGTCAATTCTTAGGGCTTCTGGGAGCTGAAGTCCAAAAACATCTGGGGACCCACAGGTTGAGAACCACTGCCCTAGGGGCTTCTGTGGCATTACAACATAGGGATGTCAGTTGCACAATGGCAGCCAGTAGAATGTCCGATGGGCACTGATGCACATCAGGGCAGTCCCAATGCACATCTGGATGCTGGCTGGGAAGGCCCGCAGTGCAAAGGAATGTCCAGTGTGCACCACAAATTCTGTGGTGTGCGTAAGGACTGCCTGGTGAGCATCAGAATATTCTTTCCAGAGGCATATCTTTGCAGTTCACTAACAGCTTTGTTGCACATCTGCAGTGTAGCTATGGATTTGCAAAGTTATAAAATGCAGACTGTGATGTAGAATTTCTACCAAAGACTTCATGATTGGAGGACTGAAGTGCTCAATTAGAATTATTTATACAAGTGAGGAAATGCCTTTGTATGCTTTAGGAGGGAAGAGATGTTCTGGTCTTTTGAGCCAAGTGTCAAACTCACATTGAGATTTCATATGCAGAGTGTAATAAGCGTATAAAGGCAAGAAAGACTGGAACCACACCTGAGTAAAGGAAAATGTTGGAAATTTTCCCAGAGTAAAACATTTTTGAATGCTCATCCCCAGGTTTGTGCAGAAGTTATAATTTTGAGGGCTACTAGAGCCTTGTTTTAGCTAGAAATATTTTTCAGAAGCAAGCGGAAGTATTCTAAGCCCATTGATAGTCCAGGCAAGTGTAAAATCATTGAATCAATAGGATTTATATAAATATTGATTCAGAGAGTTTATTTTTGGTAGGATTATCAAGATGATTCAGGCTTGTATTTCTTTTCACTATGTGAGCTCTGAAATTGCATAGGATGGAAGGACACAGGAGACTGAGTTGTCTCTCTTGTGTCCCTTTGTCTCTGCCCCTTGTCTCTTCTTGTGCTACCCTTCAGAGTAATTGAGAGGCTGGTTCCATCCCATTACTAATTACTACACCACTGTCATCCTCTCACAGATCTCTGCAGTGAATCCAGCAAGCCACGACATACCCAAGTGAGCAAGAACTGGACTTTCCCCAATGCCAAAGCATCTGTTGGTGCGGATCCCTTCTTTTGCTCCCCTCATAGGTTGGAGGGACTCCACAGTTCTGCAATGGTAAGGGATCACCATGCAGAACTCTGTATTGGGGAAGGGGAGAGATGATCTGCTAGAAGCCTGCATTGGGAGATGTACATGTGGCACATAGCTGTGCCTCCATAGCTACATCTCTCGATGTTGTTTCCCTCCCCAAGGACCCATTTTTTTAAGTGACACAGCCCCCACATTTCTGTGTTGTTGCAGAACAAGGGATCAGTGGAAACATGTCCAGCTATTTTCCTGTAGCTGGGTGCACTGCATCTGCAGGGACTTCCCAGTGTCCACAGGAGGTGATGTTCTGCAGTGGGATTTTAGTTGTTGCACCATCAGTAGAGAATTTTGACCTTTGCAGTATCCAAAATAGTCAGTTGTGATAGGTGGAAGTCTGAGTTAACCTTGTCATAATTCACCAACAGGATTTTGGCTGCCCAGTTTAGGCCTTGACTAACTGAGTTTCAGAGAGGTCTCATTGCACAAGGTCTACGCCCACGGTAGCATGTTGCTCTGTCCATGCAGGGGCTCCAGTTCTAAAGTTTCAGTGCAAGACTGGTGGGAATATTTGCAGCAAGGTTAAAACAAGGGGTAGGAAATGTGTGTGTCTCTATGTAATGGCTGATCTCATCATCTCTCACCATGGGTTACGCTGTATAGGGCTGATGGGAGTTCCAGTCCAACATTTTCTAATTCAGAGACTTACTCTTGCCTTTATACTCAGGAGAAAGTTTGTCCCTGTATTTGTACAGTGCAGAGTGTTTTGTTCAGGTTCTTTTGTATCTGAGCAACTTGGGAGGGGTGTCCCTCACAGTGATACAGCAGTGTGCCAGCAGGAACTGAATAGGGAGGAAAGAAGTACCCAACTGGAGAAGAGGCAGGTTAGGTACAGCTAATAAGCAGCCAGGCATGGCATTTTGAGGCACACAGACCTTGTTCTTGCATTCTGCATGTGGACAGAATGGGTGGAGCCTAATTGGCCCCTCCATTTTGTGTCCCTCTCACTCCCACCTTCAGCGCAAATTGTACAACCATATCAGGGATTGAGGCCAGTTCAGATCGTTATGGGAAATAGATAACTGATTGTGGGAAGGACTTTTGCATCCTTTTGGATGATTGTGAATGTGAGATTGCTGTGTGTGGGGGGAGGGGGAGAGAGGTACTATTTTTGTAATGAATTCCCCTTCCTGCCTTGCCTTTACATGCGCCCCATGTCCCTAAATCAGGAGTGGATAAATGCCAGGTGCGGGGGAGCACATTGGTCTTCTGTGGGACCAATGTCCCACAGAAGTTGTGCTCCTTCATTTCTTCATTTCATTTCTTCATTTCTTCTTTTTCTTTTTTTAAATTAAAACATAATGCACACATTCCTAAGGAATATGCAGGGGTTAATTTATCATGCCCCCTCCCCCACATTGCAGCTGTTTTAGGCTCAGGAAAGTCCTTGTTTTTTCAAATAAGAAGTTTAAAGGAATTGCAAACAAAGCAGGGATGGGGAGCCCTTGGGGACCACAGAAATGGATTTGGGGAGGTTTCCTAACTCTGCCCCTGAATGCCTGTGTCTTCCTCTTTTCGGTTACCTCAGGGCTCAGCTTGCAGCGTTGTTGAGAGGAGACGCGCTTCATCGGATGGGCCACAGGCCTCGCCGGCCTTTAGCACCAGCAGCAGCCGTACACCGAGCGCCTCCGATGTAGGTGAAGAAGGCAGTACTGAGGCCCGTTCCCGGGATATGGGGCCAGAAGGGCAGCCGGGGCTGGAGAACTCTGAGTCCCTCAGTGACTCTCTTTATGACAGCTTATCCTCATGCGGCAGCCAGGGCTGAGCATGGCTGGGGTGTGGGTGGGTGGGTGGCATGAGGGCACTGGCTTCCTGGCTGACACTGCCACATGCTCCTGCCCAGTGCTTCAAAGGGTGCAACGCTTGGCTGTAGGCTCCTGCTTGATCCTCCCCAACCAAATCCCTGCCTTCCACCAGAACACAATGCGTCTTCCACACCCAGTGCGCCTGCGTGACTCCAAGCATGGGATTTTTTTTTAAACCAGGGCTCTGGGAGACTTACAAGAGAAGCAATGGAAGAAAGGGATGGGGAGGGAAAGAAAGAGAGGGGTGTGTGTGTGAGAGAGAGAGAGAGAGACAGAAGCTGTTCATGTACATTTGCTTCTACCAAATGACATTAGACCTGCTTTGCTGGGATCATTGCTTCATCTCAAATGGTATCCACTTTGATTGAAGCCCTGGGAATGCGGGGGTGGGTTCTGTCTTGCCTTGCTAATCAGTTAGCTTGCTTGCTGAATTGTAAATTCACTGTGGCACAAGTCGGATCCAAGGTATACTCTGGCCTCTGGCCTGTTGAGTTGAGATGTTCTAAGTCAAGGGTTTACCTACAGAAGGGTAGGCTGCAGTTTTTGAAAAGTTACTTTCTTAGACTACAGCCCAGTGAATATGGCTACTGCCCATGAAGCTAGAAAACTGTGCACTCCCTCCAAAGGTAGCCTTCCAACTTTGATTAAGGTGGTACCAGTTAAAGGACATTGTTCTTCAGTATCCACCAGCTAAACATTCCTGTCTTGATCTCAATTTTGTTAGACTGGGAGATGGCTGTTGCTGAGTGGGAGTGCCCAGGCCTCTCGGGTATCCCTCCACGTGGAAGAACATTCTGGGTTTGCAGCTCCTTTTTCTTACCTCATAGGCTGTGCAGTTTTGGCATAAGTGTAACCCATAGGCCCCCCTCAGTATTTGGGAAGCATCTGTGATGTTGCCAAACCTAGGTGGTCTCTTCACCTGGACAAAGGAACGGGGAGTTGAGGCTGCATGGCTGCTGAAGGTGGGCAAGGTTTAGCAAGATGGTGCCCATGCCTTCCTAGTCTTGCAGTATCAGTGTTACCTTGGTTTACTTTTTCCCCCTGGTGGTTTCAAGCAGTAACTCTTCCCCTGTAATTCAAATCCAGTGGAACCAATGGGCTAGGCTCCATCTCAAGGAGAACCTGGTCCTTAGGAGCCTTATGATCTGGAGCTGTTGTGGGTCTGGAAAGGTTAGCTGGGTCCCTCACTCCCTCTCCCTTCTGTGTAACTTAAAAAGTTTTAAGTTATTGATATTGCTTTTCTAATTTCCAGTCAAACCACCTCTCCTTTCTGTTTTTATGGGAACCATGATGGTTCCTCAAAGGGTGCTATTTTGCTGTTGTACAGACCCCTTCCCCCCTCTCAAGTGTCTTTTTGTTGTCACTTTTAAAATTTTGTTTTTTTAAAAAAAAGACATGTTAAGACGTCTTTTACTTTTTCTTATTTATATAAATTATTGTGAAATGAGGCTGTTTGTCTTGATCTCCCAAAAAATAAAGGGGTTTTTTAAAAAAACACACGTATGCAGTGCTCCTGGATAGATTGAATACATGAAGGTAAATTTTCTCAGCAATTGCCATGATGCTACATCAACCAGTTTCCCTTTCTTTGGAAAATGGTTAGTATTCCAGATACAAGGCAGGCAGTGTTTCTGTAACTTGGTAGCTAAGCCGCAGAAGGCTATGTGTTTTAAGAGTAGGACAGATTTTAACCTAGAAAACCATAATGTTGCATCTTTTTCTCCGAGCAGAGGCAGCCACTTTCAACCACTTGTCCAGGTTATGTATACATACTGCCTTGTCATTTTTGTTGCCCTTTTCAGGAGCTCTCTTCTGTTTGCCCAGCATCAGTGTTTCTGACCTCTTCACACTTCCCACCTGTTGTGTGTGCTTCAGCAGGGAATCATGTCAAGTCTTTGCCCCCCAGATGGCATTCCTGCCTTATGGGGGTGAATGGTAGTTACTTGTGGGGCTGGGATGCTGCTGCTCCCTTTCATCCAAATGAACCTGAGTACTGCTACATGTGAAAAATGGCACAACTCTCCACAGCACACCTGCAGCACTTACATGCATTCGGTACAATGGCATTCCACATTTAGTGAGGGATGGGAGAAGATACATGTCACCACATCTGAACATGTAGGCCTCAGATGGTCATAATGGTGGGCATGGTATTCCCCCGCCAACCTGAGAACATGGAGTGCACTAGCACAATAGGTAACAAGCTACCCTCCCAGTGTTTGTCAAGCATGAGAGGACAACCATAGTGGTTAGGACTATTGGAAACTGGAGTCCAACACTACTCAGAAAGCTGCAGATTCCCCTCCCTTGTTTCTTAAGGCTCCAAGAAGTTTTAAAAAAGAGGCTGGATGGTCATTTTCCAAAACTGTTTCAAGTGGTGTACTCCTGCGTGGTGAGTGCTTGATTGGACTAGGTGGCCCTTGTGGTCACTTCTTACTTTTATGAATATGGTCCCCAAGAATGTACTGACTTGTCTGTTCTTGGAGACTTGAGCTAGAGTCCACTGTTTCTACCCTTCCCCTGCAGGTTTAGGGTAACAGCAGAGACTCCACACAGGAAAGGCCAATGTTCTCCTTTTTAGTTCTGATCAGAAATTGGGAGCCATTGCTCTTGTCAAATCTCTGACATCTAAGCCTAAATCTACAAGAGGTAGGCAAGCGAACAGAAGAGAATAATGGAAAGTGGTATGCCTTCAGTGAAAGCAGTTTACAAGAGGCTCTGTTCAGTGGTATTAGAGCAGCTGGTGTAACACTGAATCACAACTGTACTTTATATACTAAGCAACCTGCAACTTGTTTTCCTACAGCTTCTTGGCACCCTCTAGTGACCAGGCATGGGAATAGCAGCACTCAGCATTGCACACACCTTGCATCACTCTTTAAACAAGATGTGTGGAGCAGAGCTGAGAACTTGTTTTTGCACCCCAAGTCCCATCAGCCTCTGCCAGCCTGACTAATGGCAAGGGATGATGATTTGTCGTACGACATGTGAAGAGCTACGGGCTTCCCAGCCCAAAAGCATATACAGACTGGAGCAAAGCTGGATCCTAAAGGTAAATAGGGCACTCGGTTGATCTATAGCCACCATGCTGCTCTTTACCCCAAAGGTGTGGATTCCAAGATTTTCAGTTCTTAATGCAAGTCACAGACAAATACAGCATCTTGCCAGACTCCCTCCAGCTACTTAATGGGAAAGCTGATAACATCTGCAGCATTTTTCCTCTGCCAGCCTTACGTGCTTCTTTTACATTTCTTATGCCAACTACGCTTGAGAAATGGGCAGCATAATTTTCTTCACAGTAGAAATTCCTCCAACAAGAGGATTATGTACAGGATAATGTGGGAGCAAGACACACCAAACTGTCACACAGTATGATGCCAACTGGCTCGCTTCTCCCAGAGCAGGACTTAAAGGGAGCAAAGGGCAGGCAGAAACTGCAGGGAGGCAATTTTAGCTGAATGAGAAGCTAAGCTGTTCTCTAGAGGAACAGCCTGTCTCAGGAGATGGGGGGGGGCTCTCCATTGCTGCAGGTAATCAAGCAGGGGCTAGAGGGCCACCTCTCGCAGATTTTGTAGTTAACACCCTGCATTGCAGATATGGCACTGACAAAACTGCTGTGACCTCCAAGGTTGCTCCTTGCTCTGAATGCAGATCCATTCAAAAACCTAGTTCAGCAACTACAAAACTCCTATGAACATCAAACCTTCATCTTAAAAAAAAAAAAGATAATTGGTAAACCAAAGCCCTCCCAAGGGAAGGATACAGAAAGCCAAGCATGCAGCTTCAGTGAGTCTCCTGCTGTGCATTGACAGACAGACACAGATGGGAGCAACAGGGACCATCACCAGTGAAATACAAGTTTGGGAAGGCCTTCCTAGTTCCCCATTCTGTTTCCACTAGGAGCCAATCAGATGCCTATGAAAAGACCACTAGCAAGACAAGAGGACAACAGCCAGAAACTGATATATGGGGGCATCGTTCCTCTGCTGCCCGAGGACAGAAAATTTAACCAGTGTGACTAGTACTTACAATTAACTTCTTCCATAAATTTGTCTAATACCTTTCATTGCGGGTCATTACTAGAAGGGCATGAATTGGACTGTCAAGAGAAAGGATACTCTGGATGCAGAGCCAAGTTATTCCCATGGTCCAGGGATGCAACTGAAGTAGTTCCCTCTAAAGCCAGTGTTATAGGAATGACAATGGATTGCTCCAAACTGAGTTGAGGCAGAAGGGCTGCAATGCCCATTCTTCCAAGATAAGGATGTTATAGAAAACCAAGCTCCCTCTTTGCATTCATATTGCACAACTCTCATTCATAGTTATGCCTTCCTGAGAAAGGGTACCAGTGATGCCAAACTGTGTTCTGGGGGAGGCACATGGCCTCTTGGACACTGGGTAAAGTATTCCTCGGAAAAAGGAAGTAATGGAGACAAACTTCCTAGAATGCCAGCCTCTACTCTGCAAATGCTCATAGTTTCCAGCCGGATGCCCCTTTAAACCCTTAAATTGTTCAACTAGCTCTGTGAAACAACTGTGCACCTTAGGACAGGAGCAGGGACCTTCAGTCTCCCAAATATTCACAAACAACTGCTCTCACCAGACCTCATCACTGGACAACCTAGCAACATCTAGAAGGCCACTAGAGCACTACAACAGAACTGCAAAGCACTGATAATATACAGCAATCCAAAGCAGGCAAGAAGGGGAAGAAGGTAAGTGCCCTGAAGGCCCAGAGTAGAAGCCACAGATGATTAGAAGCCAAGTTAAAGCAAGTCTTAGCAAAAGGAAAAAAGAGAGAAAGTAAAGTCTGAGGATTTTTATTTTAATATTTTATTTTCCCGTACAAAGCAAGACAATGTAAATTTCATATTTGAATCAAAACACCTTTTTTAAAACCCCCGTCTCTTCACAGTAAGGAGTCTGAAGAATGCAGCCAGAGCTGACATCCTATGAGTGACAGAGTTTAATCATTACTGTATTAAAACCTGTTAGACAAGGTCTCTGTAAAGTAGATCTCTCAAAGCTTAGTTCTTGGCACTGGTTCCAAAGGGGGAAGGGAAGAGTAAGGGGAAGAAGGGCAATTCCTTTATTCTCAAGCAAGCGAAGTTGGAGTCTGGCTTTGAGTGCCAAGAAGGGAAAGATCAACATTATTTCCTGCAGGGAAAGCTTGTAAGGTTCCTTAACAGGCTTATACATGGAGCTGTATTTATGCTGAATTGTAGAGATTCCACCCTGCTTCCAATAGGCAGGAGCAGCTCTTCCTACTGCATGTCAGAAGTTTCCTCTTCAGCACATTCACCAACAGATGTTAGCAAGGAGGAAGCAGCTGAGTCTTAATCCAATCACCTCTCTCACAACCACAGCTTATACCCCTGGAAATACCTTATGATCTAAGCTGGTCTCAGCCCCCCTGAACTCCAAAGTGCAGGGTTCTTCCTACTTAGCAAAGTCATGCACCAGAAGTCTAAGGCTAGAAATAGCATTAAACCAGACTGAATCTTACTTAGATCAATGCACAGCTCAAAATGCTGCTCATGGCAATTCCTGACTTCCAAGATGGGGACTAGACAAGAACGCCTTGCTACCCAGAAGCAAAACCTGGGCCCGGGAGGGCAGGGGCACACTGGATCAGTAAGCTCTCCTCCTGACTGTCTCCAAGCCATGAGGACCTTGAGCAAGAGTGCAGCCACAGCTGGCCTTGCTTTCCTGAGAACCACTTGAGCAACATGTGTCTCCTTAAAGAGTCCCTGCAAAGGACCAGTTCTGTTTGTTTTGGGCACAAGTATGACCACAGCAGATTTTTACCAACAGCAGAAACTCCTCCCCTCCCCGCTCCTCACTCTCATGGTGCCTGGGATGGGGGCAGAAGAGAGATGAGAAAAGTTACCTTAAGCTACCCAGTGACAGCTGTGAGATCACTGGAAATAAGACAGACTTGAGTGACAGTAGTCACAGATAGAAAAGGGGAGGGGCGTAGTATGTGTATACACAAAAGTGGAGCAAAGCCAGACTCCAGCATTAGGATCAGCCAGTTAGCTTTTTCAAAGAGGCTCAAAAAACCAAGAGAAAAAAAAACCCAATTTCCACAAAGTATGAAGGTGTCACAGATGCTTCTCATTCACACAGAATAGGGTGGAGGGGCATCTTTAATGCAGGTCAAGTTGGATGGAAGCAAGAAAGAGGCAAATGGGAAGGGCCAGAAAAAGGAGGTTCCACACAGGCATCCAGTGTCACTTCATTTTTCTTTCTTCTTCTTGTTCTGGATAAGAGACAAAACAAGTTCATCAGTGCTCTGACTTTTGGGCCAAGACAGACCTCTCAATGTTCATATAAAGCATCCTGTGCCTTCCTTCTACTATCAGTTTCTCTGGGACAGAATCCAGCTTCTATTCCTCAAAATGACCCACTACAGGCCTAATGGCAGGAACTGAAAAGGTAACTGCTGGTAACTGATTTCACCACAAGTCTTGGGACCATTTAGCAGTAGAGATTTGCAAAAAAAACAAAAAACCACACACCACACAAAATCCTGGTAACTGCCTGTTCACCTTCTCTCTTCACCTGGAAGCTGCAAACCCACCTTCCTGCTAACATCTTTAACTCTGCCATCTTAGGAAAGTTGAAGTGGTAATTAAATGAGCCAACAATTCTAGGTCAGCCTTGCAAAGACATTTGAAGACAACAGAAACTTCTAACCCACAACATACACTTTTATTAGCTTGCCTGTTATCCTCCTGTGTGTCCCAAATCCTCTTATGTATCCTAGTTGCTTGGGATTGTATCCTGCTCTCCAGAGGCATTCAGGTGAGCAGTTTTTAAACAAGCCTAGTCTAGGTACTTGGTAATCTTTTCACTTTTTGGAGATCCAATCATCTACTCTGCCTGCAGTCACTGCAAACACTTTTCAGACATGAAAAGCTAGTCTGTATTTGGATCCCAGAAACAGCAGCTACTCTGGTGGTGACCCAACAAAAGACATCTACTACCATTTCCTCATAACCCAGAGGGATGACATGGAAGCTTAATGTGAAGAAGTTCAAATGTCCTCACTTGGTTTGTATGTAAAAATTAACCAAGGAACTGGGTGAACTTTGGCTTATTACAGACGAGCGTGCTGGTGTACACTATCTGATCATCCTCAGTTTTAATAGGAGTGACTAAATAAATTATGGGACCATCAGCCCTGTAATTTGTTTTCTTAACAGCTAGTGCTCTGGCTTGTCCCCCTACCCCCCCAATGAAAAAAAGCCTGGATTTTTTTTCCTACAGCTGGAACAGTGGGGGGAACAAGTTCAAGCACTAGAACAGTGGTTCTCAACCTGTGGGTCCCCAGATGTTTGTGGACTTCAGCTCCCAGAAGCCCCAGCCACTATGGTCAATGCTCAGGGCTTCTGGGAGCTGAAGTTTAGAATATCTGGGGACCCACAGGTTGAGAACCACTGCACTAGAAGAACTCTTTTTTTGTCTTCTCTCTCAACTTGATACCACTATTCAGTCTTCGCAAGTAGCTAGGAACCTCATACTTCTGTCATGTGCCACATCCTTACAATCCGTATGCTCTTTCCAGCTTCTGCTTTCTTTCACTTTATGGCAAGTCTCTCTTTTCCCTTCAACTCCCCTTTCCTTCTCCCCATCTTTCATGTTTTTATACTTTGAGCTTGTGGGCAGTGATTTGTTTTTCTATTTCTGGACCATATGTAGTGCATACTGGCTGCATTGTGGGTATGTATGAGGCCATGAGAACCTGGCAAGTTCTGTGCAACATGCCTGTCTAAAAGTGTCAGCCAAGGGAGCCATGCTCCTGCCTTGATTCCAGCCAAGTTGTTTCTATTCTCCCCATGTGGCAGGTGAAAGGAAGAAGGCCTCCTCCTTAGAAGCACGTTGGGCCATCTGAGGGTGCTCAGCTATAGCCTTCTGCTTCTCCTACAGCAGCAAGATTCATTCTGAATAGCCAGCCAGCTCAAAAACGCAGACTAACCTCATTCATGCCCAAGATGACCATGAGCTCTCGGAAGATGTTGACAAAATCCAAAAAGAGATCCACACAGTGCCTGGCAGGGAGAGAAAGAAGGGACTGAATATCAGACTGCGGCACACAGCTACAAATGTTAGACCAGAATGAACCTGCCAAATCAGACCCTCTATCTAAATGCATTAAACAGCATAATCTAAAGAGGTTTCTACTGCAGGAGATATCTACCCCGCCCCCAGACTTCCTGCTCTATTTGGTATCTTGCTGCTCTAATGAATTCCAGTTCATTTAGGCAGGAAATATTTTAACCTCCATCTTGCAATTCAAGTCTGTTCTGCTTTTGTCCAGTGCTGTGGCCATCAACAGCAAAGATTCTGCCTTTTGTATATTGATCCCAATAGCAAAGAAGTGAGTTTTTGCTTCCATCTCTTAGTTCTTTTCTCATTTGCTTCTTAGCTTCTCTCTCTCAGTTCATCTCTCCTTTTCTCCTACAGAGCCCCAGGGCTGATACCTAGGTATCACATTTTCCATACACTCACCAGATGTAGTCCTTGTCTCCATTCTCAGCTTTCTCAATTATAAGCTGAGTGTCAAACAGCACGAAACCACACATCAACATAAGCCCAATGTAGAGATTAACCTGAAGGAAAGAAGACAGACCATTTGTCACGGGCAGTCAAATCAGGTCACTCAAAATGGCTGTACTAACAGTGAAGAACATGCTTTTAAGTCTGAGAGCTCATACTGCTTTAGTCATCAGCTTTGAGGTATCCAGGACAGAATGTGGTACCAGGCAAAGAAATCATCATCCTGTTCCTTGAGAAGTCAGATCTGGCCACAGTGACACATGCCTTGGTTACACATACAGGTTGGATTACTGTAACAAGCTCTACATGCAGCTGCCTTTAAAGAGTGTTTGGAAACTTCCACTGGTCCAAAGAGCAGCAGCCAGGCTGCTCACTGGGACTGGCTACAGGGCTCACACAACTCCTCTATTGCAACAGTTCCACTGGTTGCCAGTCCATCTCTGCATACAATTCAGTGCTGCTGCTGACCTTTAAGCCCTACATGGCTCAGGTTCAGTTTATTTGAAGGACCTTACAAACCAGCCCAGGCTTTAAGATCTACTGGGGAGGTCTTTCTCTCTATCCCACCATCTTCACATGTAAACCTGGTATGAAGACAGGACACAGCCTTCTCAGTGGCAGCCCCTAGGCTCTGGAACTCCTTCCCCAGAGAAGGCAGACTGGCACCCTCCCTCCTTTCTGAATTTTTTATTCCAACAAGCGTTCAACATGTGATTATATGCGGCCTGCCTGACAGAAAGTGCTGGATATTGTCAATTGTGTTGTTGATCCATATGAGTTTTTAATTATGTATTTAAACTTTAATTCTTTTTGATTGTGTTTTAACTTCCGTATTCTGTAGTTTAACTTTTGTATTCTGTAGTTTTTAACTATGTATTTTTAATTGTTGTAAACCACTTTGGGTCCCAACCTGGGGGAAAAAGGCAGGGCATAAATAAAGATAAAGATGATGATAATCATAATTATGATGATAACAGTAATAATCCCAAGCATTTCAGCATCCATTTTGAAGTTCAAAAAGCCCAGCGTTCTAGTCCACATGGATGCAAAAATAAAGTATCAAAGTGTGCAACCAAAACCTGCTGATCTCTCAGAAGGGAAAGCTGTAAAAAAGATTTCCACCTGAGACTGAGTCTGGAGCTTTTATAGCTTCTTCTTCCTCTTCATAACTATCTAGGGCATAATTATACGAAGAAGCTCTACAAATTTCCATAGTATGTACAAGTAATACAATCCGGACAGATTTATACTAAAGCACAGAAGTTTGTTTCTTGTTTTTTAAAATCAAGTTCCCAGACTTTATAAAGGCAGGGTTCTGTGAGGCAAATAAGAAGCTGGGCGCACACACTTGACAATCCCATAGTGATTTATTCTGGGGCAGGCTTCGCAGCTCTGGGCTGAAAAGGGAAGTTCTGCTGCAGTGAGATTCCACTGCTGTTAACCTTATCAATTTCCTGTAAGCTGACAGAAGGCAAAAGCCACTTACTGTGAAGAGCCAAGTTGAGCCTACAAAAACGTTGATCAAGGAGAAGAAGAGCATCAGGAATAGGCCAGAGAACAGGACACCTGCAAAAGGAAACCAGAACCACAATGACCAAAACGCTGCACTTGGGAAGTATTCTCTGACTGTGCCTGTGGTGGAAGAGAGAGACTGTAGCACCCGCCCTCAACCCCACCCCCCACTGATCCTTACCTCCAAGGTAGAGATAGGCACGGCGCTTGGCAAAGAGGGCACTCAGGGAGAAGCAGCTGAAGATTACAGCTGTGCCCAGGAAAGCAGTCGGGATGATGCTGCAATGACGGCGGGGGGGAAAGAAGGCAAAATGGGCGATGACTCCAAGGGTGTCAAGTTAAAGGCTCAGAAGACATCTTCACAGGCCACTTTGAAGTCCAAATAGGGCTCACAGCATCCGTTGTGTATTCCATAACATTAACGGACCTCCCTCCAGACTTGAAAGCTGAATTAAACTGAAGTTTGGATTAGGAGGAGGTAGCTTTTTGGCCAAAAGTAATCTGATGCACTGGGATTTTTGAAATGCAGGTTTCGATCCCACTTAGCTGTGAAATTCACTAGGACACACTGGGCTGGTTACTCTCAGGCTGACCTACCTCACAAGGCTGTTGTGAGGATAAGGCAGACAAGAAGAGAGCCATGTATATTGCTTTGAACTCAACAGAGGAATGTGGGTTAAAACTGTAATTTTAAAAATATGTAAATAATAAATTAGCCAGACATACAGAGGAAGTTCCACCCTTTGGCTTCTAATTAATGTGACAGGTTTAATTTCAAATTGTATTGTAACTGGCCAGTTTTCTGTGGAAAAAGGTTGTGGGCAGGTCCCTGACAATCTGCTGAAAGCTTACTTACTTTTAAGAACCAGAGTTGGATGAGCATGGCAATGAGGTCTTTTGTTCTTACCTGGGGTTGATGGCAATGCACATCTCCAGCAGAGGTCCTAGATTGACTCCTGAAAGAACAAAGCAATTGTTTGAGGTAGCTTTTTCTCTTTTTTTGGCTCTTGAGTTAAAACCATAATCATAATCAGATAGAAACACTGTGAAAAGTCCCAATTCAGAAAGCAACTAAAGGTCCTGTGACATTTTAAGAGTATTTCATAACGGACTACCATTTTATAGGAACCAAGCCTACATTATTCTAATTTCCTGGATAACTCTGGGCTCGCTTTTTCCTACATAACAGTATTACTGCAAAAGCCTCTCCCCTGTGAAACAACCTCCAGCAGCTGCTTCTGACTATGTGAATTACAAAGCTGCGCAACCAGGCCCACTTGCACTGGTGACTCCCATGGAATCCTTCCACACTACCAAGAGGAATGGCAAAGACCTATAACCATGGAGCCTGCACAACTGCATTGTTTACACAGCACAGCCATCAACCCCATCCTACAAGTCAGTCTGTCTGACGGTGTCCAGATACAAACTGCTTGCCTCTCACTGGTGGATATCCTAAAACTGGAAATTGAGAAATTCACCCTCTTGTTCACTCACAGAATCACAGAGTTGGAAGGGACCACAATGGTCAGCAAGTCCAACTCTCTGCCATGCAGGAATACCTAATCAAAGCACTTATGACACAGGCCATCCAGCCTCTGCTTAAATTTCTCCAAAGAAAGAGACTCCACACACCCCTAGGCAGCATATTCCACTGTTGCACTGCTTTCACTGTCAATAAGTTTTTCTTAATGTTCAGGTGTTATCTCTTTCCCTGAAGATTGAAGCCACTGCTCCATGTCCTATTCTCTGGAACAGCGGAAAACAAGCTTGCTCCATCCTTCATATGATATCCCTTCAAATATTTAAACATGGCTATCTAGCTGCACATACCAGTGAGGAAGGCAAAGCCTGCTAGCATGCCCAGCCGTTTCTCTTCTGTTTCTCGGCTGTGGGGTGTGGCCATCAGCCAGATCATAAGACCCAGTGCTCCCAAGCCAGTCAGCAGACCAAACTACAAGACAGAGGAGAGGAAAAGATGGAGGTTAATGGAGGCACAATTGGGGCTAGACATCCTAAAGGAAAGAACACATCCAAACTAAGTCATAAAATTTGAACAATCCCATTCTAATGAACCTCAGGCAAAAACCCAGGCAACGGCCCTGGTTAACTGGCCCGCTCAAGGATATTCCAGCCCCTTTACTGGATTTTTAGGTGACTGAAAGGCAACTTTAGTTTGTTTGTCTCTCTCTCTTTTTTTTTGCAGATTTATAAGGGAAAATCTGGGGTCAGTGCTCTACTCAACTGCTCTGTTGGACTTAAACTCCTCCTAATCTCTACTATTTTGCACTAGTGCCAAGACATCAGGAAAATAATGTTTTCCAAAATTTGATATTGAACTATTTAGAATATATTAGAATGACTAGATTTTCATTTTGCTTTTCCACTGGTGTATGATGTCTCTATAAACAGCTTGTTAGGCTGCAATGCAATGACAAAAAAGCTAATTTGGAACTAACATGTGAGACTCAAGCCAAGTAGGAATGAAATGCTGAACTCACTTGGAAGTAAGACCTACCTAAGAAAGCCCATGTGATATAGTGCTTTGAGTGACGGACTTTGATTCTGCAGGGCCAGAATTCAAATCCCCACTCAGCCATAGAAACCCATTGGGTGATCTTGTGCAAACCCCACTCTCCCAGCCATAAGAGAACGCAATGGCAAACCCCCTTTGAATATATCTTGCCCAGAAAACCTCCTCTGAATAAAGCAACCACAAATCAGAATTAATCTGAAGGAACAACAGCATTCTGTCAAATGCAATGGCATCTACCCGTGAAAAAACATGGACAGGATGTCTTACATGGCCAGCCTGGAAGATCATACTCAGTTGCAAAGGAGGCCACCTCAGTAGGTCTAACGCCCCCTCCCCCACCAACTGGAGCACAACTTGCTGCTGCCAAAGGAATTTGGGAATGGATCTTTAAAAAATCTTCTAGTTTTGGCAGAAGGGATGCATATGTCTGCGGGTAGTATGATCCTAGTTTCAATGGACAATCATTGCTTCTAGAGAGCTTCTGGGAGTCAAATTCTTCTTTAACCAACATGTGTGTTGGTTTATCCTGTCAGAAGCAGGCAAAAGCTGCAAAAATTAGGAGGTGGGCATGTGGGCCCCCTGTCACCCACTTCCACTTAAAGGCACAGAGCTTATTTTAAGAGCACGCTCTGCAACCATCCCACAAGTGCTAAACTCCAAAGGGCACAGCATGTGCACATCAGTGCAGGAACAATACCACAGTACCCTTACCTGCACCAGCTGAGTCACCACATTGATGTAGGCTCCAGCTGCTGCTAAGAACATGCATAGCGCAAAGCTAGCATAGACCTTCTTCAGATGCTGCTGGGTTGATGTGGAGCTGCAGGTGACAAGGGAAGAAACTAAGTCAGTACTGCTACTATCTCCAGTTCACTGAAGCACAGCCATTCTCCAGCTGGCTGTTCACCAGCTGCCAGACAATCAGTAAACTACTCAGAGTAAACAAGACTTGATTCACCAGGGATTATTTCAGTGAAAGCAAGCACTTTCTAGCCACCTTGCCATACCTTCCATGGCTCACAATCCACGCAGGCCAGGAAATCAGTTACTGCAGAGATTATATGAGAAAGGCCCCAGAACTGAATTGAGCGACAAAGACACATTCAGGATTTGGGCCAAGCAGGAAAAAAATCCTAGGGCCTGCTCACTGAGATGCTCTTGATGCACAAAGATTTGCCATACTTCTTCTGTACAGAGTATGTTCATAACCGGCATGAGACAATCTCAGTCAGAAGTGGGAACTTGGAGCCTGGCCCACTTTGCAAACTCTAGACCTTTCTGGAGCATGGGCCCTGACAGATTTGAAGCAAGGTAATGCAAAACTTCCACTTTCTCAATGAAATGTTTTCAAGCCCTTTGTTTAGACTTTCATAAGCAGGGGATATGAAACATGATCATGAAATATGCCTGAACAAAATGATGACAAGAACCAAGTTTAGCATATTGAGAGTTTCAGCTTTCAGATCAAGGACAAGGAGCTCCATCTGAAACTCTTTTTCCTTTTAAAAAAATCTTGAGCCTTAAAGTCTAGAAAAACCAGGACAGTATCTGGAGACATGGGACAGAGACGGTAACTAAGCATGGTCTCACATGTCAAGAAAATCTTATTCTTTGTGCTTTCCATAACTGACAAAAGACAGTGCATGCAAATATGTACTGTTAGAAATACACATATATTTGATTCACACAAGACTGCAGAATTAACTTTGTATTTGGGTGTACCCAATTACCTGGAATTTTAGCTTTTTTTAATCCAATCTATATTCATTCTAAACAGAATGGCACTCCCCCAACCAAGACACTTTAAAACGTGAAGATTTCTGACTCTTGCAACCGACATTCTTCAGTCCCATTCAATGTCTGCACTAAAGGATGGATCTCACGACCACCTACCAGCTCCTAAACACACCCAAAAGCAGCAGATCTCTGCATGATCAATAGCACATAGAGACATTAAGCAAGCCAAGGGTCTACTCACATGTGAGAGAACTTGAAGAGGGCATCAAAATTTATGTTCCTGTTGAAAACATCCATTCTGCTAGCCAGTAGGTTGATGCAACTCTTGATGCTGAAATATACAATCTGCAAGAAATATATATGAAGCCATCTCAGTGGGAGAGCTCCATAGAGCTCTTTTCCAGGGATGAGCAACACACTTCCTAACCGCTGTAGACATCTGCCCCTCTCAGAGCTCAAACCAGGTCCCTCCTGCCTGGCTGGCCAAACCATATTATACAATATGACCCAACCCATAGAAAAGTTCCAGAAAGACCCAATCCCCCATCAATAAGAACCATTTCAGAAATGTCAGCCACTCCACAAAGCTCTTAATCTCCTCCCTCCCAGCAGATGCAGCTTCAAACTATTTGTTAGCAATCCTTGTATTACTGTGAGTTAACAAAGATGGGGGAAATGTTCAGAGGAACATACTGCAACACCATTCAGCTAATGGTGGGGGGTACAAAAATGGTAAAGGTCAAAAGAGAAATCACAGACTATTCAATGGCAAACAAGAATCAGCTAGTAAAATGAGAGAAGGCTCAAGCTCTCCTTCACAGGCTAAGTCCAGCTGCTCTTTACAGCTAGTGGAACACACACACTAGCAAATTATGTTATCTTTCAGTTCATCCAGCTTCCTCTTGGGAGAAACCACAAGCTTCACCAATCATTCTGATTTCTGAAAGAGAGAGAGAGAGAGAGCGCGCGCGCCGGGGAGAGAGAGAAAGAGAAATATTAAAGCAACAGAAATAATAGAGGTTAATCAGGGGCTCAGTAAAATTTTTCAAGAGATACCAGTGCTAAGGAAGAAAAAGTCAATATCCTCTATGCTGGAGTCTCCACCTAGACCCAAAAGCTGTTCCTGTTTTGTCCTGGTGTGAAGATCCAAGAGTGACTGCTGCAGTTTCGCAGGAACCCAGTCAGCTTGGTACACATGGTGCAATTATTGCAAACTGTTACAAGGCTAACAACCAGCTCCTGGGGGAAAATGAACTCCCAAGAGATGGTTGCTTTGCAATTCTGCAGCTGGAAAGCACTTCCATTAACACCCATAATGACCTCCTCAGGCATGGATGGGGTGGAGAAAGAGACATAAGCAGCCCCAAATAGCCAAAGCCCAAGCTGCACCCTCCCAATTCTCAAGGAGAGATTCCTTCCCTCTGTATTGTCTTGCTTTAGCACATACATGCATATATGCGTGTATGTTTTCAAGCTGCCTACTGATTTAGGGCAACCTCATGAATTTCATAAGGTTTTTTTAGGCAAGGAATATTCAGAGGTGGTATTGCCAGTTCTTTCCTTTGAAATATAGCCTACAGCACCTGATATTCATTGCTGGTCTTCCATCCAAGTACTAACCAGGGCTGACCCTGCTTAGCTTCCAAGATCGGAGAGGGTCTGGTGCCTGTAGGACATGTACAGGAATTTTATCCACCAAGGAGAGCATTGCAAATGTGAGATGTCTATCTCTGAACACACAGTGTTAACCCACCCACAATACACACATTATAAGAAGTTATTCTTGTTATACCAGCTCTAGCCTTATAACTTGTAATTACTCCAACTCCCTCAGCTGAAACCAGTTCAGCAACTGGCTCCTTATCCTTGAACATGGAGGGGAAGAGCAGGCTTGGGGGCAAGCCTGAGAGGCAGGCCAGGATTGGCTGGCAAGGAAAGGTGAGGTTACAAGTACCATCGCCATCCCCTGGACAGAGAAACAGAATGATATTTCCTCATTTGGCAAAGACGGATGCCAGGCTGGCACCTGCCCCTCCAGAAAGTTGCTTTTGACTTTTTAATCATTCAGTTTTGCCTCCTACTGCTTCAGAAAGAGATCCAAATTAACATTGTCAAGGAGAAGGAAGCTGATCACTTTTGATGTGAGCTGGACTGCTGTCATGAACACATTCATGTTCCAGTGTGACTTAACACAGACTTCAAACCCCAGACCTGGAAGCACAAGGCTCAGTTCATAGCTCTAAACAGGAGGAAGTGGGAGCAAAGCTCCAGAGTTCTTGCCGTTTCACGTTGCACTTGTACAAGGATCATACTCATCCTGGCCTGGAATAGAGATAGACAGCCTGGCAGCCGGAAATGATGGATTTCCCCACTTCAGTGCAATCACATTGCCTCAAGGAATTACACGTGTATGTTTACCACCATCTTAGTTTTGCTCCACGTATAAAGGCTCTTCTCCTGGCAGATGTCTGCATATAACACGGGAAAGACACACCCCAAAGCTATTCTTCAAAAACAACAAAAACAGGCTAGAGGTGTGAAAAGCCAACGCTCTTAACAGCAGCTTGACTTGGAAGAACTAGCCAGAAACGGAAACACAACATGTAAATTCAAGTGACTGTTGCTTATAGTAGCTAATGTGAATGCATTCTAGGGTACTAAAATAGGTCATCCAGGCATAGAGGAAATGTAGACAGCAGTGCATGCCATGCTTCCACTCATCCTACAGGTATGCCAAGAACTGTTCAAGACAGAAGCCAGATTGACTCAAGGAGGCCCACAGACTTCATGTGAAACATTCAGACTCCCTTCCCCATAGGAACAGACTTCTGACCTGAAAGCCTCCCAAGTTTCTGTTAAAAGCTCAAAACACGCCAGACTAAGAGGTGGCTACAACCAGGCAATAAAGTCTTTAGAACTAAGCAATAAAGTCTGGGCTTAAGAGGGATCTGTAAGACATCCACCCATCATCCCCAGTCACTATACTGCTTCTCAGGCTGAATTAGTCTTTGAAGTCACAACAGGAACAGATCACAGACGCCATTACAACATTGCCAGCCAGCTACAAATATTTACCGAATCAGGCTATGCTTTCCTCTAGATCAGTCCTGTTTGCTCTACAACAGGTGGCAGTGTTCCAGAGTCTCAGGCAGAGGCCTTTCCCAGCCCTGCTACTAGAAATGTCTGTATTTTTTTTAAAGAGTCACCAGGAGCT
Source organism: Iguana delicatissima (assembly GCA_948472985.1). Lineage (NCBI taxonomy): Eukaryota > Metazoa > Chordata > Lepidosauria > Squamata > Iguanidae > Iguana > Iguana delicatissima. The sequence goes on along the minus strand of CAOKZL010001198.1, from coordinate 170,987 downwards.
GGTTCTGGGACTTTCCCCATAGAGAAAATGGATTCTGCTGCTAAGCACTGACCATTCACTAAACTGGATCAGAAATGAACTGCAATTATGATTTTCTAAATGGAAAAAAAATACATTTCTCTGACCAAGGACAGCAGAACAAATGCTGTATGTTATTTAAGCAACCAGCCCCGAACTATGACATAAGAGTATGTAAAATTAAATATAGCGGTAAGACTGTTATTTTTACAAACTGTAGTGATTATGATGTACAGTACAAATAAAAACACCTCTTTCGAACACAATAGACTTGAGGGTAAAACATATCTAGATTCTAGTAGTAGAATCCATAAATATCTGTTCATTTAGTAAATTAAAAAGTCTTCCTGTTGATTAGTGTTATCTAATTAAGAGGAAAGATAAAAGGTACATCTGGATATACTGGTACAGCTCTCAACAATATGTGGTAGATCAGCAGGATTTCTGACTCTCAACTGCCTAGCAGCAACAGCAAAATGACTCGCATTCCTTTTAAACCAAGCTACTGAACAGATAGCCGGGAAAAGGTTTTGGTCTGGAAGAAGTCATGTCTAATACTGCTCAGTTTTGTTGTTTAAACTCTATAATAACCACACTCTAGTTAGATCTTGGGAATCAAAATAGTTCCCAGAAGCCTGAAATCTGCTCACCCTTTTTCCAACTTAACAGCTAGGTGTTAGAAATTGAGATGGTTCACGCAGTACAGCTGTTCTCGAACTTGTTTTGCCAGTCCCTCAGAAACTGAGGGTCTTGCAGAACACTTAACTTATTTTTGTTCTATTAAACCATGTATACAACTTTAGTACATTTTTCTTTCACTCAGCATGGGTATTATTACACCTGTATTACAAAAGTTACAGGCTAACGAGAGAGCCATTTTATAGGAAAATGAATTTGCTTCTCTAACACTACCATATGGCAATCACAAGTATGTAAGCCAGTGTCCTCTTAATCTCATGTATAATCTAGGCTTGCTTAAGCATCCTCATTCTTTTAAGAAATTTAATACCACGGTGACATTTTCCCCTGATTATATTTTTTTAGCTGTCTGCTAGCCATATTTGAGTCCTTCTTTGTAGTGGAAAAGGGGAACAAAAATACAGTAGCATTCCCAATAATAATTCTTATTGTGAGAAGAGAAATCAATTACAGAGCCATGTTCACATATTCTCTGTAAATCCACAACCTTCCCATGGATCACCACAGATGACCATGGGCCACAATTTAAGAACTAACAAGATACTGAGAAACAGAATGCTATGAATATGGCCTTCAACTGGCCAAGTGCACAGCCCTGCCTTACATGTGATCTGAAGCTACCAGACTTCCAGAAACACTAAGCACTGTTCGAAATCTCGTTACGGATTGTTGAAAGCTATTTTGCAGTTTCATTACCCTGAAGTAAGGGAAATATCTTGAACAAACAACCAAATGACAAACTAGTCTGGGTACTGATATCAAGTATCTCTTTTAAAACCACTACTAGGCAAAGGGTAGGCCAGCAGCTGCAATCAGGATGAGAGACGAATCATGAACACTGGATCATTCTAGACATTAGATAATCACAATCCTTGGCTGAAGGGCACTGCTGTTTTAGAAGGCTACACTGAGGAACACCCATCTTCCAAAGGTTGTGGTCTTTGCAACACTGGCTCAAGCACAAAGAGTTTCTTTCTAAATAGTAAGAATCTCTCAATCTCCATTGCAAGCAAAATGGCAGGTGAATTGAACGGCAAGTGAAAAAGCTTCCACTACTGGCTTTTAGGAGGAACTACAGCACAGACATTAGACTACATGCTTTACAGAGAGAAAGTTCCAGGCTCAGTCCCTGCCATCTCCACCTAGATGGATCAGAAGGTTTTTTGTCAGATCCTAATATATAATATGATATAGTATATACGAAGCACTTTACCATCCTTGTCAGTCCTCATAAGATGACAATTGCTCTTCATCCAGTATGAAATGCCAATTCAATTGAGCAGTATGTGACCAAGAACATCCCACAAGCTTTGTCGGTGAGAAAGATTAGAACTTTCATCTCTCATGCCAAAAACAGGCCCTGTCTACAGTGACCTATGTTCACATGTTAGATCCCCATACGTGCATGAACCTTGCAATCCCTGGCTGGATTGAACCCAGTAAGAGAAAACTAGTATCCAAATGTCAGTCCTTGTTAAAGCTGGATTCCATGTTTAAACAAAACCAAAACAGAACTTAAACTTGACAAAAGAACCACAAACCGTAACTTGGCAGCACCGTTGTAAACCAAGTTAAAGAATGAGCTGGACTGTAAGGAAGTGAAGAATTCTTTACTTATCAATAAATAACCAGATAACGCACAGTCATGCCTACACAGTCATACCTACAACCTTTAACCCTGAGGGCTAGCCTTGGATGACAGCTTCAGAGACCACACATATTCTACTCATCAGCACCCTCTCACAGGAACTTACTAGCTATCAAAGAAAAGGAGAGGAAAAAGGGAGGGAGGTGGAAGGGAGAAAACTCCCTGTAGAAATCTCCCCTTTAAAAAAAAATGCACGCTGATCCTCACACAACCAGATGCAGTACAGCAAAACAGTGTCATACAATGACCTATAACAGCATAAAGTCATGGGGCTACTATGACATCAGAAAGCTTGTCACTTAGCAGTGAAGTTCTGTAGCAGGATACACTTTTGCTGATGGAGAATGCTGGTTGGGAAAACAGCTTAACACAGATGAAGATGGCCACACGTTATATCCTGCCTTTTCTCCAGGAGCTGGGACTCAAGGTGGCTTATAAATTAAAACAGATAACTGATTTTTTTTAAAAAAAACAAGTGTAATAACTTCCTTCTTATAAGACCCCTGGCCTCTTATCCTACCTCTGAATGGCTCATATTTCAGAATTAAAAAAACAACAATGACTCATCCTTTGAATCTCCACTGCCTGGTCTATCCCAGACACAGACACACCTCTTGAGCAATTAGAAATAGAGCAATACTTTAAAAAATTACAAAAACGTACCCCAGCTTGAGCTATGTAAGTGAGTGAGTGACAAACCATTCCTCATTAGAAAATAGCAACAACAAAACAGGTTGCAAGTCCAAATTTCAACATCAGCAGCTTGCTCCACAGGGCAATCCTCTGTGCTCCTCTCCTTGAACTTTCCACTCACCCTACAGCCAAGCTCTTCAACCCTTCCACTCTGAGCCCAGACATCTGTTCAAGCAACAGGTAGCCTTATTCCAATTGTCTCAAGCCCTGGATAGAGTTTTTGATTTGGAAAATCGGACTGCTCTCCATCTGACCACCACTGAGAAGAAAAGCAAGGGGCATGGAAGGAAACCAAAATAGTCAGGTACACCTGCTGTGTTGACAAGACTGGTCCAATTCTTTTCTCGTATTAGCCTAACGAAAGGCTCATGGACATGAAACACGGGCCACTGATGAGCTCAGTACGTCTCATTAAACAACTGGAATTTCAAAACAACGTCAATTCTCGAACATGTAGCAATTTGCACACAAAGCAACAGGCCTACCCAGTTTCTGTAGGCAAATAATCTCAAATGTCAAAGGGTGAGGACAGCTTGGATCGTACTACCATGGGAACTGGCTTTATTAGCAATTCAAATAGAGGGTGGGATAGGGAGAGGAAAGCCCGGTTAGTCCTGGTTACAATGTCTAATTTCTAAAAAATTAAGGTGCAGAAGTGAAGGCTGCATGCCACCTGCGGTCCCCAAAATCCATTTCTGCAACCCCCCAAGTCTTCTCTCAATTCCTACAAACAAAAAAATTTAACTGTGTGAGATTTTTCAATGCCAAGTACTCCCAAACCACCTACAAATGTGGCAATTTCCCTAAACTACCCCTCCAGAACACCCCCCCAACCTCTGAAAGCACAAAAATATTTGAAAATGGCTGGAATGGATACCACATCATTTCCATAGCATCTTACATACCAGTACAACCCACTGGGCCCAAAATTGCCCCCTATGCAGTTGTCCATTCCTGTTCTGGATATTGGTGTGCTGTCTCAGATCTATCTGGAGTACTCACCTTCTGCATTAAAAGTCCTGTTCCGAAAAGTAGAAGAGACAAACCAGAAACATGCACCATGAACACTAAGACAACAGCCAGCACAGACAGTGCTTCTGGGATAATAGCAGTTGCAGGACAAAACATCCAAGGAGGGCCATCTAGAAAACAGCTGCTCTGCTGTTTAAAAACTGAAATTCTAATTGCTAAGGCATTCAATTTACTTTTTTTCTTTCTGAGAAAGCAATCATTTGATAGATCTGGGACTCCATCCGCAGGTGTCTTGCTCCTTTACTGCTCTAAGAGGGTCTCTGAATTTCACATCTGCTTTTTTAATTTTTTAAATTAAAAAAGCAAGTGGGTATGCAACAGGTGAGAACCAATGGCTAAAAGGAGGAACAGACAAAGACTGACTGGAAAGGAAGGAAATAACACCTCTTTTGCAGTCCTGGTGGGTTAACTAGCTAACTCCTACACCTTTTCAGTAAGTTCTTTGCCCTATAGTAATAAGAAACAGTATAGGCTCGGCTAAGATCAACTTGAAACTGAGACTCTGATACATACCAAGCAGTTCTGGGCCACTGGGAGCAGAAACTTTTACCCAAAGTACCCGTGACACACAGAGGATTTCTTCACCCACTCTGTCTGCGCGCACACGTGAACGTTTTGGCAGGAAAGCAAGGGACAGGAAGGGGATTAGGAAACACACCCACGAAAGCAGAACATTGACGGAGCACGCAAGGGAAACCGAAACAGATTAGACAACGCCTATTTTAAAAAAAGGCTCTACTCCGCAACCGCGAGAAGCTAAACGCATTTCCCTTTTGCACGCATCGATTATAATGGAAGCCTAACGGCAAGCCGCTTTCACTTCTGACACTTAATTTTCAGACCCCTAAAGTGGCGGTACGGCCTACGTACCCTAAAGGCAAGATCGGTCTGATCTTGGAAGGTGAGCCCTGCGTAACACTTGGATGGGAGAGGCCAACGAACACCAGGTGCCGTAAAGGAAGGAACTGGCGAAGCCGCCTCTGAGGATTCCTCGCCCAAGAAAACCTCATGGAATTCATGGGGCCGCCACAGATCGACAGGAGGCTTGAAGGTCTGCACACATACAGTGTGCTAATAAAAAACAACGCCCAGACTAGGAACTCGACAGAGCAACCCCCCTCGCCAGGGTATCGTCATTTTGAGCCCAACGCACGAGTACGGAAGAGATTGACACGCGAGGAGGCGGCGGCGGCGGCGGCGGCTCTGGGACCCAAGAGGCCCGGGATCCCGTCCCTCCGCTCCGGTTCCCACCGACCGAGGCAGGTCCCGCCCACCACGGGAGGGAGGGGCGGAGAGAGCAAAAAAGGTTGGGGGCGATTCCTATGACGTCAGTTAACAGAACACCCCCCCTCCCGAGAAGGGCTGTCGGGCGAGTCGAGCCCGGCTTAAACAAACAAACAAAAACAATCCCCCCTTACCCCCGCCCTCCCCCTTCTTCCTCAGGGAAATTCTGGAGGGGGAGGGGCAGATATAGGAATACAGACGGAGCCTCCGAAGAGACACCATTTTTTTTCTTCTAAAAAACAGGAGCCCCCAGAGACGAGGTTCGCCTGCGGGTGCTACGGAGACAAAACCGGAAGTAGGCCTCCAGAGAGGACGCAAGTCGAGATATTTACCTGCCACAGAGATTCGTCTTGCCGTCGCAGCCGCAACAGCTGCCACCGTTCCTCACCGATCCGTACGTGTCTCTGGCCTCGACCGCCTCCACCCCCTCCTCTTATCGCCTCCTTACCGTCCCATTGGCTCCTGCAGACGAAATCCCGCCCCCGGGCTTCGCTGGACTCTAACTGGCTGGGCGATGGCATCTCTTCCTCTCTATTGGCTGTGAGGCCGCGCCCGAGCAGCTCCCATTGGTTCATATTGGAGGGACGCAAAACAAGAGGACAGGCTCGTGGGGGGGAGGTTGTTCATTTGTTCTCCACAGCGGGCCAATGGGCAGAGTGGTAGGCGGATTGCCGCTTGATTGCTACATTCTCTGTCTCTCCCCTTAGGCACGCGGCCCCCTCGTGGCTGGAGCGCGAGGTGCATAAGTGCAGGGAGAGGCGCGGTGCCTCTCGCGGCGGCGTTCCTTCAGTGGGTGGGCGGTAGTTTCTTCCTTTGAAGCATCCGAACCTGGAGTGCCATCTGTTGGTTAATCGTTCTCACTTCAGGCGGTTTGGATGGACTTGACGATCTCCCCGGATGTTTTTTTGTCAGCTGCCTTCCAGCCGACTTCGGCTTATGAATACGAATGAGAGCTACGGTGGTGTAGTGGTTTGAGGGTTGGACTAGGGGCCTTCCCGCACTGCATTGTTACAGTGCTGTTGTTCCACTTTCCACCTCCTAAGGAATCCTGGGGTTTGCAGTTTAGGGAGGGGCCTTTAGAATTCTCAGCCAGAGAGCTCTTGGGCCTCAGTGAACTACAAACCCCAGAATTCCACAGGGGGTTGAAAGTGGAATAATGGCGCTATGACAGTATAGAGTGGAAAGATCCTGGGACTCTGGAGACCATGGTTTGAATCTCTGCTCAGCCGTGGAAACCCACTGGGCAACTTGGGCAACTCTCAGCCTCAGTGGAAAGCAGCCCCCTCTGAACAAATCTTGTCAAGAAAATCCTGTGATAGGTTTCCCCGTAGGGTCTCCGTAAGTCGGAAAACAACTTGAAGGCGCACAGCAACAACAATGAATGAGAGATCTCCAAGTTACCACAGCCCCACTCAGGTCCTGAATATTCAGGGCCCCACTTCCTTGACTGGGTCTGTCTATATGAAATGCGGTCTTCCTCCTACTGCTTTCTACCTTACCAAGAATTACTCTCTTTTCTAGTGAGTTATGTCTTCTCATGATTTGTCTTAAGTAAGGCAATCAGTAGTCATCTTGGCTTGTAGAGAGAATTCAGGCTTGATTTGTTCTAAGACCCATTTATTCTTCTTTTTAGCAGCCCACCATAGCCACGGAACTCTTTTCCAGCACCACATTTCAGATGAGTTGGTTTACTTCCTTTCAGCTTTCTTCACTGTCCAGTTTTCGCAAACATACACAGAAACTGGAAATAGGATGGCAAGAATAATTTTAACTTTAGTATTCAATTATATTTCTTTACACTTCAGGATCTTATTCCTTTATAGTTGCCCTTCCAAGTTCTAATCTTTTTGTTCCTTGAACACAATCTCCATTTTGCTTAATGGCTGAGCCAAGGTACAGGAATTCTTTGACAAATTCAATGTCTTCATCACCTGTTTTAAAGTTTTATAAATCATCTCTGGTCACTATTTTTGTTTTCTTAATGTTCAGCTGTAAACCTGTCTCTGCATTTTCTTCCTTGCCTTTCTCCAGTAACTGTTCCAAGTTTTTGCTATTCTCCACTAGCAGTATGGTGTGCATTGATACAATCTCCTTTTTAAGGTAAAAGGAAGGAAAATCGGCTCGTCTAGATTTCCTACATTCCTTATAATGTGATATGTTGCAACCTGTGGAATTTCTCTAAGTCGTGTGATTCCATACTGCACTGAGACTCGTCCCCAGTTATTGGAAGATTATGTTAATTTACTAATATATAAAAGTCAAAGTTTGTCTGTGTCAGGCAGGCGAAGATCTCATATGGTTGGCTACCTAACAAGAGTCTATGGAATCCTGGGGTATGCAGTTTAGGGAGGGGCCTTTAGAATTCTCAGCCAGAGAACTCTGGGGCCTGGCCAGTTGCTATGGAGATGAGGCCTAGCAGCAAGGAGGAGGGCAGTGTATTCCCTCAGGAACCCAACCGCTGTATGTTAATAACTCTGAATACAGATTGGATTGGGGAATATGGGGAGAAGTTACAGGTACTGGACAAGACAGTTTGGGGAATTAGAGACATGGGATCTCAAATCTTTCTAACAAGTATTATCTATGAGAAAATAAAATCCTGGGCAACACCAGGTATGTACACTAGTAGCAAATAAATCCAATAATACTGTGTATTTCTTTTCCTCTAAATTATAACTTTTCAAATAAATATCGTTGTATATTTCTAAAATGGTGTCAGATAATAAATACACCGTCCATGCAGAATGGTGTGAAATCAGTATACATTAAAGTTTTATAGGCCAGCTAGTCTTACTTGCAAAAGAGATTAGAAGTAGATTCTGTGCAAGGTGTAAGGCTGTAGCTTAAATCCACATTGGCTATTTGCCATACTTTCCCTATTTAGTGCTGGAAGGGCAGGCAATGTGCCCACCAAAGGGCAATAGATGTGGACTGGAGACCCAACGCTGGGAAGCAAGATGGAAAGAAGTGAGTACGTTTAACCTGGAGAAGTGACTGTCAAAAAGTTGAGAACAGTACCATTTTCAAACATTCTCATTTCCAAATATTTGAAGGGCTAACACACAACAGAGGAAAATGTATTTTCTCTTGCTCCAAGGGGTAGGGTCCAAAACCAACCACTCAAATTATAAGAAAGGGCTTCCTAACAGTGCCAGCTGTTCAGCTGTGGGACAGCACAAGGCTTAGAAGTTGGATTCTTTTGTCACAAGGTTCTTTACGCTCAGAGAAAAGCTACCTTGTTTATATGTATCCAACAATGAACACCGGCAAAGTTTTCACCATACCTTTTTGAAAGTGCCGTTATTTTACTAAGATGACAGGCTAAGCTAAGCAAGAAAAACACACATAAGCTAAATAAACTAAAAGGAATGGTGTTTCTGCTAACATTTCCATTCCATTAAAGAATTAATATCCCTCTTTCAGCAAAGAGGTTAGTCTGCTGACAATGTAGTTCTCTTTCATAATAAGTCAATGTAAATATTAAGCCACTTCTCATATCTTCGTTAACTAATTTGTTATTGTTGAGCTGTGTTTGTTACAGTAGAACTGGCAATCCATATTTTAGCTATTGCGATTAATGGGGTAATCATCTGTATATCAGCAGTCACTACACTCATTTTCAATAGGCATAATAGTACAGTCTTTGCATTCTTTATTACAAATTTGTAAACAGAGATGAGGCAGTAACCTATCGGCGATGTTGTGGCAGAGGTTTCCTTTGTCTGTAGAAGATGAGACTAAACACCTGCCGAGGTTCCTTCCATTTCTGTGATTCTGTATCATTATGGCTGGGAAAAAAAAAAGAGTAAGAGCAACATTGTAAAATATTTTGTACAGTGAAAGGTACCATTCAAATGGTAAATCAATAATGTTATGAGATCAATTGGCCTGAAAAAAACAGTGTTGCTAGCTCATAGGTGCAAATACGTTTAAATGGTAAATTGGTTGTTGTTGCGTCCCTTCAAGTCATTTTTGACTTATGGTGACCCTACGGCGATCCTATAATTGTTTTTTCTTGGCAAGATTTGTTGAAAAGGGGTTGTCTTCTGAGGCTGTGACTTGCCCAAGGTCACCCAGTGGACTTCCATGGCGGAGTGGGGATTTGAACCCTGGTCTCAAGAGCCGTAATCCAACTCTCAAACTACTATAAATGCACAAAAATGCTATAAATGCCCATAAATGTGTTATTGGTGGCCATCACAGAAGTGAAACTATCTTCTCCCAATATTATGTACCAATTTCCAGAAGAAGTGCAGCCACCCAGGGCTTACCCCCAGGAGAAAGTCTCCTGGAGTTTAGTAGGATAATTACCAAGAGAATTGCAGTCTAAAGCTAAACTAGACAATCTAGCTCAAAATATGGATTATCTGATTGCAGTTCTAAGTGTATTTATAAGCACAAAAGAACCACTGGGCTAATCGACATTCACTTTCAATTAATCACAGCTCTCTTACAAGTAAATATGCCTGTATTTCAAGTAAATATACTAAGTAAATAGGCCACCAGTTCAGCAGGCTTTTAAATCAAATCATGTGTTGCCTCCACTTATGCACACATAGCACCAACTTTCTACTGTACACACACTTTTTTAGAACTTACCTTGTGGGCCAAGTTAATGCCATAAAATGGAAAATATATAAAAGCTAACAGTTTCACTTCTAGCAGCTTGCACAGGCTCTGTCTGATACACACGTTACATACCAAATGTGTTTGCTGCATGAACTCTGGTGTTTGTGGTGTGAAAGAGATACATACATTTCCAATTACACATTGGATGCACAGTGGCAAAGGCACAGACACAGTGAGGATGTACTATATGCGGGAGGAAGGACTCCTACCTTGCAGTATGGCAAGAAAATCCTAATCTTGGGGCACTGTGAATTATAACAGGAGTAGGAGACAGACTACACTGTTATAGTGCTATTATTCCGCTTTCAACATCCTATGGAATCCTGGGGTTTGTAGTTTAGAGAAGGGCCTTTGAGGTTCTCAGCCAGAGAGCTCTTTGGCCTCAGTAAACTACGAACCCCAGAATTCCACAGGAGGCTGAAAGTGGAATAATAGTACTATTACAGAGTAGGGTGGAAATGGTCAGACACCTACCCTCCAACATTTCACAGATGAAAGGTGGGACATGAGTGGCCAAGCAACACCAGATTGTGATCAAGACAGCAAAAGTTATTAATGAGAAAGAACACACAAGCTGGGAAAGACTGCAGCAGTTTGCTTTTGCCTGAACCTACTCAAAAGGGCAAGATTTCACTCTCTCCTCTTGAATTAACTGAGTGCAAGCTACTTTTGCACTTTGAACTCAGTTTGCAGCAACTGAAGTAAGATGAGGATAAAATGGCGGAGTGGAAGAGGAGAGAGAAATCAGGATGTTTGAAAAACAGCTTAAAAAGTGGGATGGCCAGATGATTAATGGTCAGTTTGTTGTATGTACTCTTGAGGAAGTATCTTAAAACATACACACACACAGGCGCAACAGGATGGCTTGAAAAGGCACTACCTGAAAGGTAATCAAAATAACAATATTCATAGGATTGGGCCTATACCTTTTGTCAGCCAGTATGGCATAGTGGTTTTGGCATTGGACTAGCATTCCGGGAAGCCCAGGTCTGAATCCCCATTCAGTCATGGAAGCCTAGTGGGTGGCTTTGAGCAAGTCATCCTCTCTCAGCCTCAGAAGAAGGCAATGGCAGACCTCTTCTGAACAAATCTTGCCAAGATACCGCTGTGACAGGGTGCCTATAAGGTAGAAACGATGTGAAGGCACAACGCAATTACCAAATGCTACTAGGCCAAATTACATTATGCAGGGCAGCAGACTTTGGGTGATGGCAGTGAGATGTTGGAGGAGAGAGCTGTTCACCACCTTCCCTGCCCCCTTCAGGTGCTGCGGAGGATGCTGCTCACCCCTGTTGAAGAAAAACCCTACTGTTATCAATTCAGTCAGATTTTATACAAAAGAGAGAGAGAGAGAGAGGACAACTTTTTTGCCTCAGGCAGCAAAATAACTCAGACTTCCATTGACTATCTCAGAATCTAGGGAAGGCCGAAAATCCTCTGCATCCCAAAGTGCGCCACCTTTGAAGTGTAGGCTGGATGGTGGCCATTTCTGCACCAGACTGTTATAGCGCTATTTTCCCACTTTCAACACCCTGTGGAATCCTGGGATTTGCAGTTTGCAAGAGCTGGCCCTTCCCTAAACTGCAAATCCCAGGATTCCACAGGGTGTTGAAAGTGGAATAATAGCGCTATAACAGTCTGGTGCAGAAATGGCCTAGAAGAAACGGCTGACTCCGAATTCATGAGTACCTCGATCCATGCGCTAGGGGGCAGCCCTTCCTTTCCCCTCGACTCACGCCTGGCGCTGCTTCGAAGTGGGATGGGCGGGATCAGTAACGGCTCCCTTTGTGTCTTGATTCGGTTTCCTCGCGTGTGCGTGGCTGAGTTTTCGGACGGGGGTGTAGTGTTGTTTGCCTCCGTTCTCGACTGGGTTTCTTCCCTTTCGCCAGATCCTAAAACGCTGGAAGTCAATCCCCTGGACTTTTCTGAATGTGCATAAGAAAATGCCTAAGAAAATGTGCATAAAGAAAGCTGCAGATCTGGTTTCTGCTCGATTCGTAGCCAAGTTTACTCAGAATTCTTTCCTTCGGATTCAGGGTTCCGCCCCCCGTAATATGCATGGATGCAAACCAGAGCCATACTTGATTAACGTAGAATTCAATGGGACTTATTCTATAAACAAGGCTAGGATCCAGCTGCGAAACTGCACAGGACCGCGGCTGTTAATCGAGCTCTGCTCCGCATTTTGCAATGCACTTCTTTCCCTCGTAAATCGCAGGGTCCCGAATGTCCATTTCTGCGGGATGACCCCCTCCTCCCCGCCATAGGTGGCCAGCAGCCTCACTGGACGGGGCGTTTCAGAGGGAGTGGCCGCGTTCGCATTCTGCCACAAAATCAACAAAAGAGAGCTGCGACCACATTTAGTTCTGTGCGAGTTGAGCTTGCAAGTCTCTGCGCCCCTGCTCGGGGCGTCAGCCTCACTGATGTCACTGAGACTTGCTTCTGTTTACACGCGGACTCAAGTAGTCCTGCAAGCGAAGGCGCCGTAGGTTTGGGCTACTTCCCAAAGCCTTAAACACGCCTCATGTAAGCTAGCAATGCCTTAGGTGTTTCGAGATCCCAAGTAGACGGTTTAAAACAGACTGGAGGACTCCGAAAGCCGAACGTTTTCTGCTGTTGTTCTTCAGTTTGACCACGCGAGCAGGAAGAGTCAAGCCGCCCCACTCGGGAGTACACGCGTCCAGCGCTTCCACGCCTACTCGGGAGTCAAGTGGGGTGTATTGCCATCTAACGGTGTCTACGGCCATATCTGCACTAGACTGTTATAGTGCTATTATTCCACTTTCAACATCATATGGAATCCAGTGCAAACCCCAGGATTCCGTAGGATGTTGGAAGTGGACTAACAGCACTATAACGGTCTAGTGCGGAACTCTACTGAGCTCTCACCAGGGGGGCAACGTTTCTGTTCGGTTAGCGGGGCTGTAACCTAGGAGAGGATTACCATTCCCAGAATCCCCCACCCAGCAAGGCTTAATGTATTTTGGAGGGGTGGGAAGAAAAGGGATCTTTGAGAGGAGTCAACAAAGGAACTCTCCCAAACCCTGGGAACAAATCCCGCGCAAAAGTGCTCCTTATTCCCAGCCTGGAGGAGACCATCTTGTGCAGGCGGGAACGGAAGGGACGGGGGGCGCCGCCGCATGGGAGCCGGGCGGGTTCCGGGCGGCGGGCCGGCCGCATGGGGGAGGTACATGGCAGGGAGGGGAGAGCAGGAGGCGCCCTTCTCCTCCTCCTCCTCCTCCTCCGGGCTGCTGGGCGGAAGATGTCTTCAGGCGGGCGGTGCCGGGGGGCGGTCCCGCCAGCCCCGTCCCGTCCCAGGCCGGGCAGCGAGGGGAGGGACCGCGAGGCAGCCGTCGCCGCCGCCTGCCCACGGCGCGGCGGCTCCGTTCCGGAGGGACTCCCGACAGGAGGGCTGCGCCGTCCCCGCCTCCCCGGGAGCCGCCTGGGCCGGGGATGGGGAACACGGAAAGCGGGGAGCCCGGCGGGGGGTCCGGGCTCCTGCCGCCCCCGCCGGGGAAAGTGCCCATGCCGGATCAGGGGGAGCTGGAGGAGAGATTCGCGATGGTGCTGGTGAGAGCTCCCCTCTTTCGCCCCCCTTCCTTGCCGTCCGACCCCCCCGCGCTGCTCCGAGGAGGCTGGCGGGGAAATTTCGCAGATGAAAGCGCCTCGATTCCCCCCTCCCGTCCCCGTCCCCGTCCCGCTCGCTCAGGGAGCCCAGCCCACGCCCGCTCTGCCAGAGCGATAGATAGATAGGGACCGCGAACTGCCGCGGCTTCCCCTCTCCCCCTTCCCTCCCCTCCCCGTCCCTCTCCTCCCCAAATTTTCCAGCCATTATTCCTGGCCCCATTAGGTATTGGACGACATTCTGCATCCGTTTCTTCCACGGTTTGTTAAAGTTTTGGTGGTTGAGTCTCAGATCTCCACTTGTTCTGTCGAGGTGAATGCTTTTGATCGCTTCTCCTCCGGTCGATTTCCTTCGCCACCTCAGATCACCCACTGCTGATGTGTTCTGTGACTCCCCTTCTCCTTCGCGGCAAGATTTAGTCTAGCCATGCCACCGTTCTTTCCGGTAGATCCCCAGAGAGACCTCCTTTATCCCCAAGTTTCCTCAAGGACAACATGGCTAGATCGCCGAGATGATTTCAGATTTATTGCTAGAATGACCTCCCCCATAGTTATTTGTTGTTTGTTTGTTTTAGCCCTTTCGATCCCTCAGTTTCTTATCCTCTGCCATTTCTGGACTGAAACAGATCCCCAAATCTTCCAGCTCTTGATAGGATCTGTCACTCTTCTGGGCTGATCTTCATCTGAGGCACACAGCTCCTCTCTGAAATTTCTGGTGTATATGAACTGGGAATCAAGGGTCCAGTGATCCTTTTTGCTCCCTTATCACATCCCCTTGGATCCCTGTCAATTTACCATGATCCCTAGTGAAAGTGTAGATAGTTGCTGCCTTCTCTCATCCCTCTTTTGTCCAGCCTTTCCCAACCTTATCCATCCAGATGTATTGTACAACTGCCATCGTCCCCAGCTAGCATGGCCAATAGCTGTGCTGGCTGGAGATGATGAGAACTTTCACATCTGGGGGGCACCTGGTTGTGAGAGGCTGTGCATTTTCCTCATCCACTCTGCACAGGAAGCTCAGAACTAAACCCCCTCCTTCCAGCGGGTTAATTTTTTCCATTTTCCTCTCAGCTTGATTCCAGGCAATGATATGCTGTTCTCCCACCCCTTAAACACTCAGATTTCCAGGGCTGCATTCTTGCTTCCGCTGTTTCTTAGGATCAGAGCTATAAAGAGTTCTGTTTTGGAACTACAAAGCCCAGCATCCTTCAGCCAGGTAGCTAGTGGATTTTCCCACCTAGCTTCGTCAGTGGCTGGGGAATTCTGATAGCTATAGTCCAAAAAAGTAACTTTACCAAGCTCTGCTTAGGATCTGTTGTAGAAACCTAGCAACCTGGCTACCCTCACCATCCATCCTATGTGCATCTTAATGGAACGGATACCCCTCTTCCTCCGAATATACCACACTTTACTTGCTAGATACATTCTTCACCTTGAAGGCCTAACTATTCCTTTTTCATGGGTTGGTTTTAACGCTTTCTGATCTCTAACCCCCTCTCTTCCTTCATGCCCTACCCCACCCCACCCAAGACTTTGTGGCTTATCCCTTCACCAGTTACAGGGCCTTCTGTGCGAATGTCATTGGAATATCCCTTATTGCTTATTTTATTGGTATGTGCAACCCTGTGTGGCTGGGTTCTGTTGTATAAAATGGCCCTCTTGGTCTTCAGGCCCATACCTGGAGGGGAAAGCAGTAGACTTGGTTTGCAATTTATGATATTCATCAACTTTTTACGTGTGCTCCTAATTTACAAATAAAAGGAGTCAGTGCCTGATCAGTCAACCACTGTTTGAATAGGCATTTGTCAGAAAGAGAACAGGAATGATCAGAGTGCTCTGCAGGAACAAAGTAAATAACAGATCTTAGGAAAGTTACTTTTTGGGCTCCAAGTTCCAGAATCTCCCAGCTAGCCTGGCTACTGGTTGTGTTGACTGGGGAATTCCAGGACTTGTGATCCCAAAGTAGAGTTTCCCTAAGCTTTGGGAGATGGTCACAGGAAATTGGATCTTGCCAATTTGGAGTAATCTGAATGGGGAAATGTTCCATTTTTTGTGTGGCAGGCATATGGATGTGAAGATAGGTACTGGAAGCTTTGTGGGATGGCTTTGGTTAATTTGACAAATGCTTGCTTGCTGTCTCATAGTGCAACCTTATGTTTACTGGTATAAGCTTTGTTCAGTAGGGCTTGCTTCCAGGGGAGTAGGCATAGGATTCCAACTTGAATCCATTGCATTACCCTTGCATATTCATATGGAGTTACTTTTGGAAGATTCTGTAAGGACTAATTTTGAAAATTTTGACTAGAGGCTACTGGAGGTTACTAAGCCAAATTCACACAGGACTGTGACAGTGCCCCTGACTGTATTACCATATGTGTGGTACGTGTGTGTATGAAATTGGTATTACACCACATGTGGTGGCAGGACCAACCCTACCAATAAATGACCCTACCAATAATGGCTTCAGGCAGCAGACTTTGGGAGGGCAGCAGTGGAAGGTCCCCCAGTCACTCCTCCTGAGTTTCTTATCCATTCTCCTCTGATGCAGGTCAGAGCTGTCAATGCCCCAAGGCTTGTTCTGCCCCCTAAACTAGACTGCAGCCTTTGGATTGATGTTTTCCCATTAAAGTGAAACTCAACTGCCCCAGTCAGAACTAGGTTGGCTGCAGTTACCCAGAGGACCTTCTCTTCTATCACCCCCAAGTTATGGAATGGCCTGCCGGAAGAGGCCCGGCATATACCAGTCTTGACTGCTTTAAAAAAGCGGTCAAGACTGTTCTCTTCTGACAGGCCTTCCCAGGCTAGGGCTCCACCGCCTCCCACCAACTGTCTTCTTGTTTTTAATAGTTAATGTGTTTTAGGGGGTTTAGATGGGTTGGTGGGTGGGGAGGATGGGTTATGTTTTAATTGCTTTTAATGTATTTATATACTGTTGTAGTACCGCCTTGGTCCGTTGGGAGAGGTGGGATATAAATAAATTTTATCATTATCATTATTATTATTATTATTATTATTATTATTCTCTAGGCGAGATTGTTGAGAAGGAGGAAAGCGTCTTTCCTTTGCTTCAGTGGCTTGGGGTGGTCCTGGATTGTGATGGGAGCACCGCAGTGGTAGAATTCGTTTGCAAAGAGTAAACAGACAGTAGCCTTGCGTCGTTGCTCCTGAAAAGTTGGGAAAGAAGAGAGTTATTCCTTGTGATACTTGTGGGAAATGCAATGAAGTCTGCACTACACATTTTCATTGGTTAATATTACACTTATAGCCTGCTTTTCTGTCAAGGAGCCTAGGATGGCATACATGGTTCTCTTACACGCACCATTCACCTGCTCTTTTTCTCTCTCAGTGTGAAGAGCTTAGGTTGAAAGACAGGCCGGTTTCAGGGTTTATCAAGGCGGGAGCACTAAGGTCTGCTGCAGACTGCATGTTAGCCCTGCCTTCCCTCTCCTTCCTCTCCTTGTACCTTCAGACCTTCATGCAAGTGAGTAGGAGGCCTGAAGGTAGAATTCTTTGGCTGTTCAGCCAAATGCTGAATCCTTCCTCAGTTACATAGATTCTGATTGCACTGGGGACCCCATGTGTGAAGACTTTTCCCTCCTGATCTTCTGAACCATTCTGTTCAATTCAACTTAGGTTTTTGGGGCTGGAGCTATCACATAAAGCCCACACATCTTCATGAATTGTCCAAATATGTGGAGACAAATCCTTGAAAAGTGCTATATATTGAATGGCCTGCTGTTACTGTGGTGTGCCCTCAAGCTGTTTTCAACTTACGGCAACCCTAAAGCAAGCCTATCACAGGGTTTTCATGGCAAGTTTTGTTCAGAGGGGGTTTGCCGCTGCCTTCCTCTATGGCTGAGAGAGTGTGACTTGCCCAGTAGGTTTCCGTGGTCAAATGGAGATTCAAACCCCAGTCTCTCATAACACCATGCTGGCTCTCAAATGGCCCACCAGTGTTTATGAAGAGTCTCTCATGGCTGGGTACATATTAGGTCCTGGGTATCTGTGTTCCTACTCATCCAACACTCTACCCAGTTAGGAATGCAGGGTCCTCCAGATGTTGTTGGATTGCAGCTCCCATCATTTCTCATCATTGACTATGCTACCTAGGCAAGGCTGCAGTCTAACAACATCTGGAAGGCCACTTCTGGCTCGTCCTTACCATAATCATGCTGGCTGTTCCCATGCAGCAAATGAGGTGGTAGAATATTGGACTGCGCCACTTCAGACGGTTGCATGGATTTTAGAGATGTGTGATGTACTCTTGAAATTTGTCCTATATGAAAAGGTTCTTCTTTCAACATGTCATAAGCCACTATGTCAAGACAGTACTGTATCATTGCCGTTGTGGTGCTTGTTTATGTGTTAAAAGTCCCCCCCTTTAAGGCAGTTTTTGAAAGGGTGTTCCTCCCCCATGTTGTCTGATGTGGTTCACTCCACAATTCTGCCAGCTCATTCTGCATAATGATAAGTCAACTTGGCAGCCTTAGCCAACGGGAGCCCTCCAGATGTTTTGGACCACAACTTCCCATCAGTTCCAGCCTGTACTACTATGGTCAGGAGTGATGGTATTTGTAGTCCAAATAGACTGCAGACTGAGGCCATTTCTGCCCTACATTGTTATAGTGCTATTATTCCACTTTCAACATCCTGTGGAATTCTGGGGTTTGTAGTTTACTGAGGCCAAAGGGCTTTCTGGCTGAGAAGTCTAAATGCCCCTCCCTCAACTGCAAAGCTCAGGTTTCCATAGGATGTTGAAAGTGGAATAGTAGCACTATAACAGTGTAGTGCAGAAATGGCCTCAGAAGAATTAGGATGGAGCATTGGAGTAGGACTGGGAAGACTATTGTTTGAATCCCCACCCAGAAGTGCTCTTGAGAAGCAGAGGAGTTTGACCATCTTTAGAATCAAAGTTCAGCCCATCTATATGCTGAAATAAAATACCTCACAGGACAGCACCAAGTGCACCTTGGGCATGGCGGGGGGAGGCTTCCCTGAGTCTTCTTTCTCTTTGCAAACTAAGTTCCCTCCTCATTCCTGGCTTTTTTGAGGGAATTTTTCTTCAGTCCCATGATCATTCATAGCACACTTCTGACACATGAGATATGAATGTTTGAGACTGTGAGACTGCTGATGAGCCATTCATGATGCTGCTTGTACTGTACTTTGGGGAAGAAGAAGGGGAATGATTTTGAGGGGATTTTTTTTTCTTGATTACAAAAAGTATTTTGTGACAGGAAGCTGAGAACATGTGACATAGTTCCCTCCTCTCTCTACTCTGTAGTGGGCAAGATTACTGTTTGAACAGTTCCATTTGTGCTCAGGGAGTACTCAAAAGGGAGTGTGATGTTTTTGTTTTTGAAACACATGATATTATGTGCTTAACGTACAGTGAATTCAGAAGCTGTCTTCTGCTGAGTCAAACCATTAGTTCATCTAGCCAAGTACACTGGGAGATGTAGTACAGTACATCTGGAAGATGCCAATTTGGGGAAGGTGGGTTACATGTGACTGACAGCAGTTTTCCAGGTGGATAACTTTTTAACCAAAGGTGCTGGAGAAGGAGAATGGTAGTTTCCCATGCAAACCAGATGTTCTGTTATTGAGCTGTTATATTTAGTAACAGATATCAGAGGTTTGTTAATGGCTTTATGGTTTTCCTCATTTGATGTCATTTGGCAATGCTTGGATGTGTGGGAAACCTGTATGCAGGGCTTTGTTATGCTGTTGATTAGTGGAGGTAGACTGTGGGCATAGAAGTCAGCATCTTAAGAGTCTCAGTGTTCTTTTATCTTTTTAAAAAGAACCATCTTCCAGTGCTCATGGCTGTGAAGTTATTCTTGAAAGCATGTGGGCAGTGTGCGCTGAAATAAAAGAATGAGCTAGACTAGAGAGTAGTCTGCTAGTCATTAGGCTGGGCAGAATAAGGGCGATTTCTGCACTACACTGTTATAGTGCTATTATTCCACTTTCAACATCCTGCGGCATTTTGGGGTTTGTAGTTTACTGGGAATTCTAAATGCCCCTCCTGACACTGCAAACCCATAGATTCCATAGATGTTGACAGTGGAATAATAGCACTATAACAGTGTTTTGAAGAAATGGCTAAGCTTTCTAGTGATTGAGAGGCTGGTTTTTTTAGCACTTTGTGCAGCCCTTTTCCTGTTTTCACTTGTAAAATCAGAGTAAGTAATAATCAAAAACTGAGAAATTAAAGGATTCTTCAGAGTAAGTGAAATGAGTGCAGCTTTGCTTACTTTGCATGAAATATACTGATCAGATGGTTTATTTTTGTGGTTATCACTTTATTGCAGTCACCAGACCATTAAAACATGTTTAAATACATTTTAAGATAGACCTGATGGGAATTCAGATCAACAGTAAAAAATAAAACAGAAATCAAATTAGTAGTTATAAAATACAATATAAATGATATATTACATAGACAAAGATAGTCTGGTTATAATAGGCAAGTTTAAAATTTTTGCCACTTTCAAAGTGTCTTAAAATGTATTTAACATGTTTTAATGGTCTATTGACTGCAATAAAGTGATGATGACTTATTTTTGTTGGTACAGAATTTGAAGTTTTGAGCTGCAAACTTCTTGCATGTTGGTATGGTATGTGTATACTCACACATTGTGTGTGTGTAGATCGTCTTGAGCAAGTGTTGATCAGTCCATATACATTAAAATTTCAGTCCTTATAGCTAAGGACCTAAGTAAGAACTCCTCACGTTAATATAGCTTTACATTGGCCTTTATCAGTATAGTCTCAGTGATTCATGACTTAAAAAGTTGTATTTTTTTTTGTCTCACTCAGGGTGGGGTTAAGAATTATACTAGGAATGTTAGAGAGGAGAACACGTATCACAGCTTAATCTTTGGGGGAATGTGAGAGTCCATTCCTACCTGCCAACAGTACAGCTTTCCTACATGCTGCTGAGGCAACTTGTGCTAAATCAGATCAGTCCATTCTCAGCTCAGTGCAAATGAGCTCTCCATTCTAGATCTGGTGTAACTGGGACAGATGGCTATAGTAATTTGATTTCCCAGTGCCTGTTCTGTGGGTCAGTTCTGTGGTGCTCTTAAGCTGTGCAGGTTCAGTTGATCTTTGCTCTCCTATGCTCTAACCATTCAGAACATGGTATCTGTGTTCCCTAACTGCGTAGTATAGGACAAATTGCTATATTCTCAGTTCAAGCAAATTTTACATGTTAGTAGTTGTTGTATACAGAATAGCTGTATGTGCTACATATGACCTAGAGCAGGGCTTTCCAAATGGTGTGCCACAACACATTAGTGTGTTGCCTGGAGCATGTAGGTGTGTCACCTACAATCTTGGAAACGTATGTTATTATTTATAAATCATATATTTTTAAAAATATGTGAAAGGTTTTCATGAGATATGTTGTGTCCCCATAGATTTTGTGATTACAATCTATGTGTGTGTCTGTATCTCTTATAAGGGGTTAGTTTAGCCTCCAGCTTGCTAGTAAAACCGAATTACTGTGTTGCGAAATGATGCATGTCTAAAAAAGTGTGTCACCAACATGAGAAGTTTGGAAAGCTCTGAGCTAGAGGTATGAAGATTGTACCAAATATTTGTTCTGAAAAATGCATCGTTGCCCTTTGATCTAGCCTAGACTTCCTCATACTATGGGACAAGGAGTTTCTCATGTTTATTAGTAAGAAAAGGTGCAATCATAAGGGCCATTTCCACACGATGACGTGCTTCTGCATTCTCTCGCTGCAGTCCCGGGTCCAGAAGGGAGCGCATCAGCAATGCTTCCCTCTGTATCCGCTCAGTCCATGTGGAAGAGAATGGAGTGGCGCCACATCTTTCTTCTGCAGCGCAGCCGGCCTTTTTCCATTGCTGCGCTATGGAAGGAAACATCGCCAATATACTTCTGCAGCTTCCATATGACTAGAAGTGAACAGGATGGCAACGACATCATGTGGAAGCGTGACCTACTGACCACTGCCATCCTGTGGCAGAAACGAGACAGCAATGTCGCCAAGAACTCTATATGAATCAAGAAACAGTGGCTAAATGGGTGAAACAGTGGTTGAATTGAGGGAAAGGGGGAATTAAAAAAACTGGAAAGGTTCAGCATGATCAGCTTCTCTAGATTAAGCTAAGTCATGCTACCCTATAACATTTTTTTTAAATAATAGGTAAGGAGGATGTTGGAGAGCCATCATGGTATAGTGGTTTGAGTGAAGGAACTTAACCCTGGAGACCAGGGTTTAATTGCTTGCTCAGACATGGAAACCCACTGGATGACCCGTACGTGTCACACACTCTCAGCCCCAGAAGACCTGACTTGACTTGAAGGCACACAACAAGAACAACAACAACTAGGGGGAATATTACAAAAAGAAAGGGGGTTAAGCTATCCCTCCTCCCCTGTCCCAGTGTTATGGGTCTTGCTAAGCAGGACATTACTGAGTTAGGCTACAGTCAGCAAAATGAATACTTTTCAGTACCGTAACATTTGATATTTCATGGGTTGATGGAACCCCAAAGATATTTTAAGTTTCTCTGTGTTAATTTCATCTTACATTTTCTAGTTCTTGTGTAATGCAAGAAGATGAGTGCAGTAGTATCTTCAAAGCCATGATTCCTATTTTATTATTAGTTTTGATTGCATCATTCCACATTCTTTTCAGCCATCTGTTTTCTTAAACTCACAGTTTTTTCCCTTGCTTTCAGTTATCTGTTTCTTAGCTATTGTTGGATTGACAACTCGGCACAACAGTTTACAAACATTTGAGCTTCAAAGTCATTTCATTGGACTAAAGAATCCTATGAAGCATAGAAGCTTGCTCTTGGCCACCTACACCAATCAAAGCCGGTCCAACAAAGAATACAGTTTTATTGATCTTGTATCTTCTGTCCTTTGTCTTTATGAGTCAAGGATAAAACATCACTGGTCAGAATGTTATTGGTTAGTCCCAGTGAAAGTAGATCCTTGAATCAATTGTTGAATGGTAAGTCAAAATAGAAGTATATCCCATTGATTCAATAGATCTGCTCTAATAAAGACTACCAATAAGATTTAGACTATTATCTCCTCATTTCCCTTTATGATCCTTGACAATAAAGGCTATCTAAACTGTACCCTTTATAACATTATGCAAATCGAGCCCAATTGCATCCTTCAGTTTGCTTTGCCTACTTATTCATCTTTTGCTTGTTTAACAGAAGAGGAAGGAGATTTGCATGGCATTCATACTTCTTCTGTAAGGATTATCAAGATGGTATATCCAAAGTACTTTGAACACTCTATACTGCCATGTCAATGGGAACATGTTATATTGTTATTGAGACAACATCGCTCGCATATTTTGTAGGACGTTGCCTTATTTGTAAGGGCTGAATTATATATTATTCCTTGCCAGACCAGCTCTATGCATGCTTACGTGGGAGTAAGCTTATTCGAAGAGAAGTGTGCGTAGGATGGTAGGTGAAAGGTATGGGTAACCTTTGGTGCTGACTACTAACATGTAATAGCACTAGCACATTCTGGTTCATCTACTAAGACACAAGGGTCCCCAAAAGTGGATCTGAGCCATTCTTCCATGGTCGATCTGGACTGTGATTTGAAGCATGCCTGTAACTTGCTTTTAAGAAATTGGTGGCCATACAGGAACATGGCTTTATAATTGCACTTATTTGTTTATATGATTTTATTTCCTATCTGCCTGCCAAGAATGGGATTAAAGGCAGTTTATAGTTTCAAGCTGCCTGTATTTTTGTCTTATGTGTTATTATCTAAAGTGCATTTTTGCTCCCACTCTTTCCCACACGTATAAAGAACTTTGCCCCTTGAGAGTTCATCCTTGTCCCTTCCCACTTTCAAGTGTCTCCATTCATCTGAAAAACAAATTTTTAGCATAATCTTTTGAATACTTCAGTCCATTTCATCAGATGCATGTAATGCAGCCTTTGTGGAGAGATATATATGCCAACGGGTGGGAGTAGGGAGAGGAGTATGAATAGTAACAGAAGTACAAAACATGTGGGTGTGATGATGGGGTGACAGTTTCAGTCCTGACAAAGGTGGGAGACAGGTTTATGCAACTAGTGAAGTGGCCTAGAGTATATGAAAAATTATGCTATGAATTTACTTTTTCTCATTTAGTCTCAAAAGTGCTACAGAATTCCTTTGTATCAATTTATGTTACAGGAAACCCAGAACTATTTTTAAAGGGGAGTGGTCAAGGCTTGGCAGGTCATTATGAGTTTCATGTACTTGCATGTATGTTGTTACAGTACAGTAAAAACACAGAATACAGTGAATAATAATAATAGTAACACACCAATGTGGTGTAGTGGTTTGAACGTCTGATTACACCTCTGGAGATCAGGGTTTGATTCCCCGTTTGGCCATGAAAAACCCCCTGGGTGACTTTGGGTGTGTCACACAATCTCAGCCCCAGGGTAAAAAAACCCCTACCGTGAATGAAACCACAAAATAATGAATGAAACGTTATACAATTGTTTCAAGCTTAAAATTCATATATTAAAGGAGAAAATATAGAAGGTCCTGTCAAAAAAATGTGAAGATGGCAGTACACTAGGCCACTTCTGATTGGTAATTCCTTGCGGTCTCACTTACACTTTGTCTTGGTGGTCCTGATCCCTGTTGCTTGAGCATTTTTTGCAGGGAGACAGCCCCTCCAGCCTAGCTTTTAGGGACTTAAGTCCCTCCTGCCATGGCTACAACCCTGGTCCGTGATGCTCATTTTGGAGTAGGAACCCTTTCAGGAGGGGATGTCAACATGGTGCCCCCCCACATCCTTTAAAGTTGATGGCCAGCAGGCCATTATACCATAGCCCAGAGTTTGGAAAATTGCTGTTTTGGGCTATAGCTCTGAGATTCCCCCAACCACTCCCAGAGTCTCCCAGGAGTGTGTTCAACCACCATGCTGTCTGAGGGATTCTGAGAGTGACTGGAGGTTTCTTTGGCGCTGAAGTCCAAAGAACTAATATTTTCAGCCTCTGAGCCACAGCAGCCTTAGTCTCAGCATACTGTGGCCCCTCCACTTTTGTGAGAGTTCAGGGCGCAAAACCCTCACGAAAGTGGAAAAACCACAAATAAATCCCCTCTCCCCACTCCCACTCCCTTCTGGGGCTCCCCCACCATTCTCTTGCATTTTGCCTCGACATGAGTTGTCCACATGGGAATGGGAGGGGAGAGCTCTGAAGGGGAGAATGTGTGGGTGTCCCTGCCCCCTGATTCCCTCGCCTTTTTCCTGGGCGCACTTGCCTCCCTTCTCTGTGCCTGGCAAAATGCATCGGAATGGGAGGAGGAGAATTGGAGGGAGGCACGCACACTCACAAATAATCAAATTTGCATATGTCAAACCCTCAAATGTGGTAGGAGGACTGTTCTTCTCTTCCGTATAGGGTAACTGAGGAGCTAGGCATGTTCATGCGCATGTGTCTTCAAGTTACCTCTCAACTTAATGGCAACTCATGAATTTCATAGGGTTTTCCTAGGCAAGGGATACTCAGAGGTGGTTCTGTCAATTCCTTTCTCTGCAATATAGTCCACAGCACCTGGTATTCCTTGGTGGTACCCCATCCAAGTATTAACCAGGCTGATCCTGCTTAACTTTCATGATCAGATGGGATCTGATGCCTGTAGGATATTTAGGCCCTTGGTACTCAGGGCACCAGATTTGGCCTTTGAGCTGCAAATCCCTGCATTATAAATTGAATATGCACAAGCACACACATACACACAACATTTAGCTGTGGGAAGGAAGTGTAATCATAGCATTCGAGTTGTATGTGAATTACATAGTCCTCCATTTAGTTTCTGAGTGTTGTTTCAGATGGTGGTACTGCCTTTTGAAGCTTTAAATGGCTCGGCCCCACCCTTCCTTAGGGAGGCTTAACTCTCCTGGCCTTTGAGATGGACTGGGGAAAAACAGAGATTTGAAAGGTCACTGCTCAAGCAATGGCATTTGCTGGGACTCTGAGGCATGCGTAGCCTGAACCTTTGGAAATCCTTTCCCAGTGAGGCCTGCAAGTGCTTTATCAGCCCTTAAAAAATTATTTAAAATGTATTCACAACAGGGCTGTAGTGGGGGGGGGCAAAATGAGGGAAGTGCTCCTTCACATACAAATTCTGCTTCCTTCATTCCCCAGATTTCTAGCATTACAGTAACTCAGACCTCCACTTGTAGAAAAACAGTTTAGGCATCTCAAGTAAAGGGGTGGACAAAGTTACCAAGGGACTGTGAACACAGAAAATATAAAAATTCTACATAGGAACCATTTTCAATGCCTTACTGTCTTCAGTGCTAGAGATTTGGGGACTGAAGGTAAATTTCATTTGTGGGGGACAGAATTATTTTGGGGGGAGTGCCCTCATTTTGCCCTCCTTGTAGTTACACCCCTAGTTTACAACCTTTCTCACTTCAAACCCCCCCCCCCCCACTGTGCACTCCCAAAACCAGATCTGGAGGGCCAGGTAGATGCCCTCAAGCTGATTTTCAGGCAGCTAGGGGAGGAAGAAGAAGAGAAAGAATATTCTGTGGCCAAAATGTCTGGAGCTGAGGTCTAGTCCTCACTTGTGGGCCTTTGTGTGGGCTGTGTGACTTTCAATGTGTGCTGTCATGACTGAAAACTAAATTTGTCCTCCCTGAAATGATAATTTTTAGGTCAAGGGAATTGTGGTTTGAGGAGGATACAAAAAAAAAATCATATGAACCTCTTCTTGTGGTATCAAGTGGAGCATCTAGATGAAAATTTGCCATCTCAGTAAAACTGGACTCTAGCAGAGTGTCCCAACCGTGGGTATTATTTAGCTAATTTGCATACTAATATATGCATTTTGTTCTGGTATATGTGTGTGTGTTTCCCTTTAAATAACTTTAAATAATGTTGTCTTCACCTTTAGAATGAATTCACACATTTACTTTAACTAAAAGTAATAGCTTAGCCTTAGAGAGACTGATGTGCTTTTTTTTAGCCCATTCTTCATTCTAAAGGTGAAGGCACATTATTTAAAGTTATTTAAAGGGAAACACTCCCCCCGTACACCAGAACACAATACATACATTAGTAAGCAAATTAGCTGGATCTTTAGATAGGGTTATTGTTAGGCAGTTGAAAGGCATTGAAATATGGAGTTACCCAAAATATGATAGTTGACAGGGGTTCCTTTCTCGTTGCATCATTACAACAGTTTGATTTTTAACTGCCAAGACTGCATCTAGGAGAATCCCAGGATTTGTAGTTCAGGGAGGTACTAGAGCACTCCAGCTGAGAGTTTCAAGTTCTAAGTCCAGCAGCAGGGCTTCACAAACCTCCTGTGAGAGCTCCATGGACCCCAGGTAAAGAACCACTATTCTAGTTAGCAAGTGCAAAGAGTTCATATAACAAACTATGCAAATCTGTGCTGTAGTATTTGATTTATTAATATTTAAGATTGGTTGCTGAGATTTATTTCCCAGTTTTTAGTCAGGTGACTAGGTAAATTCCATATGTGCAAACAGCAGTAGAGCTACTGGGAGGCAAGGTGAGGTGGCCACATCAGGTGGCAGACTGAACTACAGGCAGATCGGAGCCACAAGTTCCGCAAAGAAGAACAGGAACAGGTGTTGCCTTTTAGCAAGACTCACACACGATTTCTCTGTCTGTTGTGTTCTGTTTTAAATTGGAGAAGGATGAGATTAACCCCTAAGGAACCAAAACGGTGGGAAAGTGCCAGATCCCTCATACAAAGAGCTGAAGTCCCCAAAGGCTTGGATTAAAACAGAACAGACTGAATGATACATCTCTGCAGATTTGGACGGGCATAGTTTCAGCCCACATGGGAAAGTTCCTTTGAACAACCATGAAGGCATGATCTGTAAAGGAGAAAAAGCTTTTAAGATACAGAGGTGAAATTGCTTTATGCTTGTTTTTGTTGAGGAAACCCCCCTTTATTTCTCAATGGAATCAGGTGTGTGTGTGTGCGCTAAGGTAAATATTGCACGCAAACTTACATTTTAAGGACTATATGGAACAAGAAGATCCGATCTCTTTCTTTCTTTGCTTCTATCTCTCTCTTTCTCTCTCTTACTCACTCACACACAGAAGAAAAGAACCCAAAGAGAAACCTTATTCAATAGAATCCAGCTGCCTGGCTGGGTTGTGTTTCAGAATTTGGACTTCCGGTTTGAGATTTCAAAGGGAGCTGTCTCTGGCAAGGGACTATATTTCCCACACAGCCATAGACACAGTTACTAACGGGATGACGTTATAGAAGCATATGGCATCCCTCCATGCACAGTTAATTCTGTACAACGTTGGGTAGAAAAGGGTGGAAATAGCTATCGGTTTCCTCTCGGCTTCTTTCCAAGGAGAGAGGGAGGGAGAGAGAGGGAGGGAGACTCATACAACGTCCCATCTGGAAGAAACACCCAAGGCTTTATTCTGGCAGGGGGACTTGAATTCCTTCCTATTCAGCAGGGGAACGGAAACCAACGTTGAGGGGGGAAACAGCAGGCCGTACCGCAGCTCCACTGAGAAACCCAGAGAGACTCCCCGCAAAGCAAAATGAAGAATTCCAATGGGGGAACCAGTTTGGAAGCTCTGCCTAGTAGGATGGGTTGCCAAGTCTCACTGGAGACCTAAATGGTCAGGCCCCAGTATGATGGTGCTGCTGAGATTGCAGTCATGTTGCATCACTTCCCTGGAAATTGTATGTCATCAAGGGGAAGGGCTTAGCTAAGGAAACTTTACTTCAGAGAAGATGGCAGTGTGCCCAAGATGGGAACTAAGTGGTCTGGCTCAAGGCTGTGTCCTTAAATCTGAGAAGTAGAGGGCCTTGTGCATTAGACCAAAGTGGCAATGTCGATTTATGCCTGTTCTGCTCTGATTGAGCATATACCCCGCCCGGAAGATGTTGGGAAAAATGTACCTTGTGGCTGCTTAGCAAACACATTAAGGCAGAGGTGGGCAAAGTGAGGCCCAGTGGACACAAGTGACCCTTGAGACCCCAAAGTGTGGCCCCGAAACCCCTCAAAGCCCCCAGATCCCCCATTTGTTTAAAAAATGCCAATTTTCAGACAATATCTGTAGCCCCCCCCCGCCAAACTAGGCAAATAAACCTGCATCTTGCCACAAGTCTGGCAATTTACTTCCTCTCCCCAAGCCGCATAGCATCCCCATCCAAAAATAAAAGCAAGAAGAATGGCTGCAAATCAATCATAATGGCAGCTTGAAGTGACAAGACATCACCTCCAGTGTACCAAAATGTGATATTGAAGGCCACTGAGGGAGCAAGAGCGGGATGCTCCCATTCCCCCTCCACAGTTGCCCAGCAATGGGTTAGGGCAAGCAAAAGTGCATGAAGTGAAATTTGGGAATAAAAGAATGGGACCTAGCAAGTTCCAGTGGGGATATTGAAAGTTAAGAAGCATAGCTATACGTTTTTACAAATGGACCCTCCCCAAGGTGTCCTGTCATTAAGTGTCTCAAATCTGCCACCAGCCTGTCCCAAGGGTGCAATTAATGAATGAAAATAGCAATTGAGGAAGAATTAAATACCACCTGCAAGTCAGTTCAGGGTTTGCAGTGCTTGGCTTATTTGCGTTTAAATGAATATGAAACTTTGGTGAAGTTGTTTCAACTCATGTCAAGGAATGGGCTGAACCTAATATTTGAAAGGCAGTATTTCTATTTGTTGCTCATCCTTCTCTGAATATATATTTTTTTCAAATTTGTAGTTTGAAAAAATGCAAGCACTGTTGGAGTTTTATGATGTTTAATAGATAGCCAACTGGAAATACATATATAGAAGAATGAGATATGAGAAATCAAGTCAAAAGGCCCAATTTTGCTCTGTAATAAATTGTCAGATTGCTTTAGTGTTGGTGCTGGGTTTAAAAATACACATCTTCTCTGTCTTTCTCTGTGCATACTAAGAATATAACACATCCTTGGTCAAACTGTTCTTGCTTTCTGGGACTGTGATTTGTTTTTGGTGCTGCTTCTGTGTCTTCAGCAGATGTGCAGCAGACTGAACACACACAAAAAGTATGATCACCATATTCAAGCCACCCTGGATTTCTTTGAGAAATCAGAGGTTCCTTCCCCAGGTAGAAGTGGCTGGCTGGTGGGGCTTACTACCACCTCCACTGCTGCCCCACACCATTTTTACTTACAAGCCTCATTCGCAGTTTCTCAGGCTCATGAGGGCTGCAGTCTCTATTAAAAATAGCATAGGGAGGCAGCAAGAGTGACAGCAAATAATCCGTGAATAATCAAATCCGCAAAAGTGATACCTGCATATGTGGAGAGCTGACTGTACATACACCATTTTGCACCCACTATATAGTAGTAGGTACTCTTCTGCCATTCTCCTCATTCAGAGGTGTGCAACTTGTGACCTTCAAGATGTTTTATGATCCCTTAGCATTCACAAAGTTTGATGCAAGTTGCACATTAGCAATACCTGCAGGACTATAAGTTGCCTTTCTCTGTCCTAATCTTAAAACTAGGTTTCTGAAGAACAGTGATTTTGTCCTTTGTGCTGTCCAGCTGTTTTAAACATACACATCTTTTGATTGGGATAATGTTGGGAAACGTGAGAGACAGGATCTTTCAGGCAGAGGAATCAATTGGCAAGGCAGAAGCTGAGCAAGAGCCAGTCTTATGCACACCTACTCATGTACAGAATCTGTCAGAGGAAATAAACAAGATTAGTCTTCTTTATAAATAAAAGATATAAAGGCAGCTTTCATACAGTAGAGTCAAGGAGGTTGGAGTGAAGACAGAGGATGTGGAAAGCAAACAGACAGGAAATCTGGAAACATGCAAACTAGCAATTAGTGAGTATAGGTTATTAACTCTAATTGACAGATGATGTAAATACAATACATATATTTGCATAATATATTCAGTTTTCAACATCATTTTTAGACTATATGGAAGGGATTTTATTTGGCCATTAGTTGGAAGAGAGAAGAAAAAGGGGATCTGGAGATTTAGCACAAATGCACGCTAAGCAGGACTGTGAAAGCACTGGGCTGCCCCCAGATTTAAAGCTTCTGCATCCACAATTTGTGTAGATCATATAACTTCTTGTGTATTTGCTTATTTTGAACAGTTTATTCGCTTTCACTAACTGCAGGAAGGAACAAAAAATTATGCCTGTCACTGAAGCTTCACCCTCTGGCCATGGGAAATCCTGCTTAATTTCCTCTATGGCTCCTAAGATTTCATGAGACAGCCCTCATACACATATTTGCAGCAGCAAGAAGTTAGAAACTTGATTGGGTTCCCCCCGCCCACCCAAAAAATGAAAGTTGTAATTCCCAGAACTGAGAGTTTTGTGCCTGATATCAAATTAGGAACATAGAATTTGCACAGGCATAGGGGTGGGGGGGTAGGGTAGGGAGGGGGAGAGAGAGAAAGAGAGCGCAGTGCTAACGCTGCCTCCTGGCCCTTATACCTCACCAGCTGGTGATGTGATAGCAGATATTGGATGTAGATTTTGAAGCCTGATTTCAACAGCTGTAAAGACTAGGGGACTGAATATCCTGTAGGCACCAGATTCCACCTGATCTTAGAAGCCCAGAAGGATCAGACCTGGTTAGTACTTGGATGGGAGACCAGGTGCTGTGGGTTATATTCCAGATGAAGGAACTAGCAAAACCACCTCTGAGTCTTCCTTGTTTGTTTTTTAAGCAAACAAACATTGGACTGCAATTCTTGTCAATCCTAGCCAGCATAGCCAATATTTGGAGTATAGTAGGAGCTGCAATGCAGTACCTAGAGGCCTACAAACTGTCCATCTTTGGTGTATATATGAGGACAGGGTTGCTAGATAGCTAAACAAAAATTGCCTCGGTCTTCTCTTTTGTCTAATCACTTTTTGCTTTGCAAAATATGGAAGATAAATATGGCTGTCTCCTAACAGAACTTGAAAATAGTTACCTTTTTGGAGAATGGCTCCCAAAATCCACCAGCTGACATGCTCAATTTTGGTCCATGCTTGGACCAAAGTTTTAAAGACCCATGCTTGGAAGTGGACTAGGTGGCCTGGGGGCTAGCACAGTAGAAAGCCAGTTTCATTTGTTCAATTCCTGCAGATAAAACAGCTGCTTAAGGCAGCACTGTAAAGGAATGAGAGCTCTAGGTTAGCAGAATGGCTATGTAAGCTGGAAAAACTGTGAGGTCTGTAGGAGAGCCATTATCTGAGATGGTATCTGTGTGGTGGATATAAATCTCCTTCATGGTGGATTAAATCTAAAGCCCATGGTACAGTGACCTTGCTAAATGAAAGTAGGCCTGGATCTGCTCAATGCTTAGATGGGAGACCACCTGCAAATCTAATCTTTGTTGCCTTTTGTTCTGTTGCAGAACATAGGCCAGGATATAAAAGTGTTCACTAAATATATATTACTCTTATAAATAAGCAGACAAAATTTACTAGTCTGCAATATTTTTCTTCTGGCATGAGAGGAGCTGGCAGAGAAGAGACAGAAAGCTGTGTGTTTGTGAAGAGTACAGAGGATGGGGTTTCCTTCTCTAGCTGCAAAAAGGATTCAGTGGTTCTCAATTTTTGGCCCTCCAGATGTTTTGCAATACAGTTCTCAGAAGGATTCTGGGAGATGAAGTCAAAAACATCTAGAAGGATAGAGAATCCTATGGCCTTCGCCAATGGCTTGCTGGATTCTTCGCTGGCAGATGCAAATGTTAAATGTGTTAAATGTTCTCATTCTTCAGGACTTCCCAGAGCTTGGAGATGAGACCTCCCAGAATACTGCAAATAGCATGGCTATTGGCCATGGGATTCTGGAAGTTGTTATCCAAATAATTAACGTTCCAAACACTGCTTGAGTCAGAGGTGTGTTTGTGACAGTATAGTGCATTGCCTTGTGGGACAAAATGGAGGTCATTAACATGGAGACTATTCATTGGCTAGATCAGTGATTCCCAACCTGGGGTATGTGTACCACCATATGTACAAATGAGGACATTTAGGGGTACACAAAAAGAAAAAGAATAATGATGGAAAAAATGCAAAGTGTGTGCCATTCTCGGAGAACGTCACAACTCAGTGCAGTTCTTGATTGCCTGTGGCGTTGGTGTTCCTGGCCCGGAACCTTAAGGGATGTGGGGGGTGGATCATGGAGATAAGGGGAAGAGTGACACAAAAGCCAAACTTCTGGTTGCCGTGGGCCCTCAAACTTAAAAAAAAAGTCTTTCTTACACATATATGCACACAGAGCCTTCCATGCCAGTTACCGTGACCTTAGCCCCGCCCACACTAGGTGGCTTCTCAAGCCTTGCATGCACATGCTCTTTTCTCTCTCTTTCTTGTGTCTTTCTCCACAAGGAGAGAGCACGTCCAGTTCTGTCCTGAATCTGGCTGACGGAGAATGTGCAGCACTAGTTGCTTTTCCCTATGCCTCTGGCAGAGAGCAAACTGGATCCTGAGACCACAGAGAGCATGATGGGATGGAGAGACCTGGGCAGAGTGGCTCACAGAAGCTTTCTGGCAGGGTTTCCCCCCCCCCAAAGAAAGGAGATGGCAGGCGGGCAATGGGGGGCTACAATTTATGGAAATAGGCTGCTAAGGGGTACACGAGAGAAAGAAGGTTGGGAAGCACTGGGCTAGATAAATGGAATTGACTGTATCAGAAGGTGGTGAATCTTTCTTCATTGGAGGCTTTTAAAACAGAGATTAGATGGCTACATTTCAAGGATGCATTCATGGCAGATTCCAGTGGTGGTAGCAGGTTGGACTGGATTGCCTTGGAAATCCCTTCTCCCAGATAATGGTGAGGTTTTAAAAAAGATGTTCCAAGTGGAAGGACTATGGTTTCTGGAGGCATGCACTGCTTTCAGGCAGATTGGTTATGTGATGATTGTTTAGGTATTATGGTGGAAATGTTCTTCCCAGAGTGTTGTGATGCCTATGTGTGTGCACATCTGCTTTGAAGTCGCCTCTTGACTTCTGGCAACCCCATGAATTTTATAGGACTTTCTTAAGTAAGGAATATATGGAGGTGGTTTTGCCACTTCCTTCTTCTGAAATACAGCTTATAGCACCTCGTATTTGTTGATGGTCTCCCATCTAAGTACTAACCAGTGTTGACCCTGCTTGGATTCTAAGATCAGAGGGGATGTGGTGCCTCTAGCATATTTATCTCTCTTCCTTTTCCCAGAAGTCTGCCTACAGAACATCATAACAATCAGAAGATATTGAAGCAGTTGAGATAGACTTGGGGTATCTTTAAGAACAGGAGAATGAGGAACTCTAGATCATCTGACCCATGAGGCGCTGAGAGGTCCTACTATTCAGTTCCCACTGCTGTTATGCATTGATCCCATTTCTTTCAATGTAGCTCCTCCAAGATAATTTCCCAGAGGATTGCGTGTATGGCCACCATTTGGATTTTGCAGCTCTATCATCAAAATGCCACATAGATTAAGACGAGAGGTATTTATACCCTGGATCGTAAGTGATCGTATTCCAACTAAATTGATACTTATTCTTTTGAATAGAAGGTGGAGAGAGAAAGAGATGATGAATGAGCAGGAGGAAGTTTAGGAAGTACGAATAGCAGAAGGCAGCCAAAGAGACTTCACTTGACAAGCACAACATCTGCACTGGACAAGAGTTTTTCTTTCCGTTTCCTGAAAATCCCACAGGCCCATTTTTGCTTGGTTCTGATTTATGAAACACAATGCTTTGTGGCTGTAACTAAACACAGACACATTTAGTACAGAGCAGAAGTCTAATGGGCTAACGACACGCCATATACAAGTGTGTGTAATAAAGCCATGATACTGCTTTGTTGCTTTTAAAACAAAAATCAGCTTGTAGAGGGGGTGATCTTGAGTAGAGGAACAGTATGTGTGTACTTAAAACTTTCCCTGTTTACCATTTTTCCACACAATATTGCTGCTTTCTCCAAACTGTTTTTCTTTTAAAAAGACATTATGTTTGCAGGCAGGGCCGGCCCTACCAGTAGGCAGTGTGAAGCTAGTACTTCAGGCAGGAGATGCTAGGGGACAGCAGTGGCAGCTTTGTGACTGCTTCTTTTCAGTCCCCCTCCCCACTCTGTCCTGTTATCTGAGGACAGAGTTGTGTATGTCTTGCAGCCTCTTGCGGGTCCCAGAAACTGGCCTGCTGGCTCAGGTTTGATGGGAGACAATATCCTGTTACCTCAGTGCCCTTAGCAGTGGATTCTTACTTAAGCGTTGGCAGCAGAAGAGTGTCCTTCACCACACCTGAGCAGTTCTGGGAAGCCACCATCTTACCTTACACTTCAGGCAGCAAAAGTCAGGCTGGCCCCATTAATGTGTAATATCTGGTAGTCCTGGACAGTGTCCAGATGTGCCCTTTGAATTTTGGGCCTCCTTACTTGCTTACTACTGGAGTGTCCTCCAGTTGCGAAGGCTGTATCTTATTGGTGCTTCACCCATTCGCTTCACACCCATTAATCTCTGGCATTTCCAAAACTGCAGAAGACCCTGTTCACCTTGGAAGGCTACTGTCATTCAAAGTACTTCTGTGCTACAAAGACTGTACCTGCAAACTCAGTGTTATGTGACTTAATTGTGAAAATCTACCTAAACACAGGAGTATATAGTGATTTCTTTGCTTGTTTATTACATTTTTATTTTGCCTTTCCTCTAATGAGTATAAGATAGTATATGTGGTTCTTTCTCTCCCCACGTTATCCTTGCACTAAGGCTGAAAAAAGGGGCGGTTGGTCCAAGGTCATACAGTGTATTTCATAGCCCTGTTGAGACTAGGACCATTTCTGCATTAGTCTGTTATAGTGCTGTTATTCCACTTTCAACATCCTATGGAATCCTGGGGTTTGCAGTTTAGGGAGGGGCCTTTGGGGGCCCTCCCTAAGCTGCAAACCCCAGGATTCCATAGGATGTTGAAAGTTGAATAATAGCACTATAACAGGCTAGTGTGGAAATGGCCTAGAAACTGGAGCTCTCAAATCCTGCTTTAACCACTAGATTGCATTGATTCTTTTACATAAATCTGCAGCTTCACCAGTGCAGTACCTAAACATCTTTAGGCTGTTTCACTATTATGCATCAATGTGCCTTTGTGTGCCACTTAAAGGAAAGCAATGTCTTATGGGATACAAGATGTGTACTAACATTTACCGTTGGCCCTCCATATCCTTAGGATTAGGGGTGCAGGACCCTTGCAAAAGTGGAAAAATTGCAAATATCAAAATGTGTCTGTACACCTATGAGAAGGGGGCCAAAGCATGGTGGGGAGAACAGCCACCTAAGTCCAAACTAGGTCAGAGAAAGGAGAGAGAAAGAGGAGTGGGTTCTCATGGTGGCTGTATATTTCCTTTCTCTTGCTCATCAATTTCCTTGGATGTTGGGGAGGGGGCAGCCATGATGCTGTGAAACTGGGCTGTGATCTATCCTTCGCTGGCCAGCCAATGGCTGGTGGAGGAGGAGGACCAGAGGTAGGTTATTAAAGGTCTGTGCTGCCTGATTGGAGCTGCCAAAAGAGAAGGTCCCCCCAGAAAAGGAGCAGCATAGGCAGGGAGGCCGGGGTTTAAGAAATTCGCAAATAATCAAATCTGTGAAAGTCAAAGCTGTAAATTTGAAGGGCCAACTATACCACATGAGCCCGCAGCAGCCACTGATGTGGAGCAGGGAAATGCACAACACAGCGTTGCTATGACATGGGGTAATTTAAAACATAATTTGTAATTATTTTTTGAATAAACTGTATCCTTAGTACATCACAAACGTTACTTTTATATCCTGTCAAGTTATACATAATGCATTGTATAATAACAAAGTAACGTTTGATCTGTAAGAGGTGCTAATATTGCATTTTTCAATTTTTTTCTAAAAATTTTTGGGTTTTTGGAGGGGGGAAAGTAGAAAAAAAGCAGTTCTCATCTCTTTAAAAAATCCAGAAATGTTACATCACTGCTTAGGTGTACATCTGATGTAAATTGGCTCCTTGTGTTCATGAAGCTGTGCTTTGTTTTTCACCAGCTGGCAACAGTTGGCATTACCATCTGGCAATACCATGTGAGTTGAACCCTGGAAACTGAAAAAAGACTGTTCATGCCTCGGTATTATGTCTTTTAGCAGAGCCCGGCTTACTTCCCTCGCCTTCTCTGTCCGGGTGGGGTATGCTTCCACCCATCCGGTGAAAGTACAGACAAAAACCAACAGGTATCGATAGTGTCCCGCTCTGGGCATCTCCGTGAAGTCCACTACCAGCGCTTCGAATGGTAGGGCCCCATGTCTTTGAACTCCTGGAGGAGGTCCCTTCCCTTGTCTGGGGTTGTTTCTTGTGCACTCCGGGCATCGCGCCGGGGCTGAGTTGGTCAAGGCATGGAGTATTGGCTAAAAGCATTGTTTGTAATTTTGTTGCCAGTAGTGCTAATATTCCTGTTTCTGTGTATATGCTTTCCTTGTTTTATGCAATGTATAAGTAATATGCTTCAAATTACTTCCAGTAAGACAGCAGCTCTGTACGCTTTGATGGCTCAGCCTAACGCTGTTTTATGATGTAACGTCACGAAATGCTATAATTGTTTAGAAATTATGCATTTAAGGGGGGAAATGATATAGGTATGAATTAGAAATAATAAAGTAGAAATAAAGTAGAAGCTGGGGGCTTAGGTCAGAGGAACGGAGAAAGATTTAAGAAGGGTAAAAAGGTCACGAGAGCCAATGTATCACGTAGCTAGGATGTTGTTTGTGTGTCATGTAGCCGGTGTGTTCCGAGGTCTGAGTGCGGGGGGGGGGGTAATTAGCTAGTAACAGCATGTGGTATTTGTGACCCCGGAGGGGCGGACCGAGACATGCCTGCGATCTTTGCTGTGAACTTTGTCTATAAAAGAGCTGTGAAACTTGAATTCAGGGCTTTTGGTCTTTTGGAGAAATCCAGCCAAAAGCCCGTGCGTAATAAATTACTCTTTTTTTTGCTCTGTGGTCTCTGTGGTCTCTGGGCTCCTGCAACACAGGTAGTGTTATACTTGAAATGCAAGGTACCTGTGACTGTGGTTTTCTAGATGGAGAGGCCATCTTGGAAATTAGGGATTTCTTGACAAAAGAACTGGGGTTGTATCTCAAGAACAATTTGCATTTCTGCGCATTATTGAAACCCTTAGCTTTCAAATAACAGGGCCAACCCTACTGTTAGGGAGAGTGAAGTAGGCACTGCAGACAGCCAATTTTGAGAGTTGGGAAAGGGCAGCGGCTTGTTAACCATATTAAAAACATTACTACATGTTTGCTCCAGGAGATGGGTGAGAATTGCTTGAGGTATTTGTTGCTTTCTAGCATGATGTTTGAGCGTTGGACTACAATTCTGGAGGCCAGGATCTAAATCCCTGCTTAGCCTTAGAAACCCACTGGGTGACCTTGGGCAAGTCACATTCTCTCAGCCTCAGAGGAAGACAAAGTCAAACCTCCTCTGAACAAATCTTTTCAAGAAAACCCTGTGATAGGTTTACATTGGGGACACCATAAGTCGGTAATGATTTGAAGGCACATGATAACAACAGTGTAAAAATAACTTGGCTGGCTTTGGGTAGTGTGTCCCTTGACTTAAGCTTGTGTGTAAAAGCAAGTGCTGTGTGTTGTTTCATTTCAAGCATCAAAATGGTTTGGGTCTGACTCTGAACAATGGATATCATACTCACCACCTATCCTCTGTACAAATAGCAGATGAAAATGAGAGAGTTTTTGTTTTACTTTATTTTTAAAGCAAAGGAATGCCGATTTGTGTGGTGTGAGCGGAACAGTATCACAAAGACAGGAAACCTAGGCGCATAGGCTTATGCTGGAGGCACTTCTGCTGATGTCAGCTGCTGCAAGGACAGTCAGCACTGGGGTCCCAGGCAGACTCAGTAGAAAACCAGCTTGGTGGCGCATTCTGGGACTGACTTTTGCTTAAACAGCTTTTGCAGTAGGCTGCTGAAGGGCAAAATGAAGGCCTCTGTGCAAGGGAGATGCTCTAAAACAGGGATGGGTAAATTATAGCCTCCCAGACTCCTCCACCCCCGCTCTTGGGAGTGGGATGACAATCATCCCAAATTAGTCTGTCCACATTCGTGGAGGCTCTAGACGTTGCAGACACCCCAAAACACTTCCAGCAACCTTTGGGTTTGGGTGTGTTTGGCAGTTCTGGAGTTCCAAGATCCCTCCCCATTGACTGTGCTGGCAAGGGCTGATGGGAGTGGCAATCCAAGAACATTGAGCTCACCCCAACTCTATCTAGGATATATTGCTAGCATTCTGTTTCCCACCAGTGACTGGCCAGATGATAATGAACTCTCCAGTATCTTTTACAACTGTGGAGAAGTGGAGATGTAGGAAGATATACTTTTTCATGCTGAAATTAAAATGGCTGCTTTTAGAAATGTCTTCTTCTAAACTACCCTTAAAAGGACAGGGATCTTGTTGTCTACCCCATAAATTTGGTTAGGGTTGCTCAGCTGCAACTCAGGACTCCTTTCCTTTTCCATTTTCATATTTCATCTGTTGCTGAGATTCGAAGTCCTATGATGATGAGCAGGTTTACAGGTATGTTATACAGAGGCAGCGATGTCGGTACATGGAAAACAGTTTGGCTGTGGGAGAAGGGAAATGACTGGGAAAAAACTGTAGCCCCCTGTCTTGTATGACTTGAACTGGCTTAAAAGTAAGAGGAAGAATCAATCAGATGTGGTTTAATCCAGCAATTCTGTGTCTGGACATCCTAGTTCAGAAGCAAGAAACCCTCTCCACATTTTGGACTTCAGCTCCAAGAAGTCCCAGCCAGCATGGGCAATAGCAGGAGGCTGTGGGAATTTAGTCCAGAAAACACTAAGGCCAAATATTTCCCATCTCTGCCCAAGTCCCTGGGATTTGATAGTCATTGATATTGATATACTCCCTCTGAATAAAGAGGTGGTACTTTTTGCTGACAATAGTTTGGAGTAGAGGCACTGATCCTTTATATTCATTTCTTTTAAATGTGCATACATCCACCCACACATACAGACACTAAGAACCTTTATGCTTGTGACACTCAAAACTATCCTGTAGCAATCATTTTTTAAAATAATCCTGGGCTGCTGCTTATACATTTCACTGTCTGAGGGAAAGGAGGGACGGTGCCCATGTCCAATCATATGCGTAGGCCAAAAGAGACCTCATTCACACCTTAGTTCAACAGTGCCAGTGAGATGGCATCTGCCATCCCACACAAAGGTACCTCCATAATTTTGGGTTCAAAAGACATGCCACTTGATACTGACAGCTCCAAGAGAAGAGTGCACAGGGGACTTAAGAAGAACACAAGTGAGCCCAACATTGTCTGCTTGTCTGTTATCTTTTTCTGCCCAGTGGCAGGGCTGACCCTGGTTAGATTGATGGATGTTCCTGCCACCAGCCCCTAACTTGATATCATTGCCTGTTTAATGTCTCTTCCATCTAAAACACCAGCCAACTTGCCAGAGCTTCCAGGCGCTGGTGTCTTTCCTTTGCCACTGGAACAGTTCATGGAAGAGTGTTGTTCAGCTAGCCAAGTAAGTCCTAGTCCTAGTGTTTCTCACTATGAACATCCAAGCACCTTCAAGAGCTCCCCCTCCCCGCAATATGACAGCAACTGCATCCCTGCCAGTCCCATATGGAAGGGAGCTTGAAGGCAGCCAAATATTTATTGTCCTATTATGAAAGCTCAATGATGATTCTCTGTTCTTGGCAGCTCTTAGACCATTATGGCACCATCCATGCCTTCCAAACCCTTCACTGATGAAAACAGGGACATGTGTGGCCAAGCAACATCAGAGTGTGGTCAAGATGGCAAAAGTTATTAATGAGGAAGAACATGCAAGCTAGGAGAAGCTATGGCAGTTTACTTTTGCCTAAGCCTACAGGGAGGGCAAGATAACCTACTGTAGCTCAGAAAAACTACACATTCAACATCACTTACTATAAATCAGTCACCCCTTAGGAATGGAGATTTTTCAATTGCAGAGTCTGTCCGTTTCTTTCCCCGCTTAGTCTTAATTTCAGACAATGTTTAAATTCAGTTTGCATTTTTTTTAGAAGTCCGCACATCATATACATTTTCAAGTGTACTTTTCCTAATATACGTTTTTATATGCAGGTTTGCTCATTCTACACATTGTAGCGAGCAAATTGCCTGAACAGAATGCATTTTTGTGTTATTTCTCGTGTGCATTTCTCCTGTCTCCACATATTTTTTGATCAGGGAAATGTACTGCAAAATTTGGAGTGGACCAAGCACTAAAGAATAACTGAGTCTAATACATTTATTTTTTTAAAAAAGAATATCTGAGTCTGAATTTATGCATTAGTCCTGAAAGCGAAAACTTGGTAGATTTGCATTTGAACGTAAACCATACCAATATCTCCTGAATTGCCAGTTAACTTAATGCTTGCAGATTTTGTACTTATATCTGGGTTGGTAAAAGAAAAATCAAGGATGGGCTTTTCCACCCTCCTTCTCTTCGATATGCATTTATCAATGCAAGGAATTCCCATGTGTATTAGTGGTTGGGTATATGAAACAGGGAATGTAGCATAAGTACTTCATATTAACCAACATGGAGCTCTAGATTATGTCCTTGAATATCTGAATCTGACACTATGAACAGAGCATCATCTTACCAAGCAATAAGGGGATCTAGCCTGCCGTTCACTAGATTGGTCCAACAGAAAAACTGGCATTTTTCAACTTGAGGCCCTCAAAAGATGATGAGAGTTGTAGTCCATGATCCATGGAGGATGACAAATTGGAGAACACTGACATAAATGGTGATGCTTTTGAACACTGAATCTTGTAGTAACAGAACAGTGTTAGGGCGGGAATGTATCCAGATCAATACTGCCTTTTGCAGTCATGTTTGTGCTTCAACCATCCATGATGCGGTAGCCACCTGACTTGATTGCCACTATGACGTTTATGGAGAATTGTTCCTGTCAGCTGTATGGAAACTACAGCAAGTTCAGAATAATGTCCCTTGCATTTTGCATGGAGAGGGAGCTCAGACTATAACTATTCTTGCATGGCTATCTCAGTCAGCAAAGTGTTTCCAAGCCCAGGTCAAAGTGCTGGTTCTTATCTTTGAAGAGGGGGGAGGAATATGCAGTTTAGACTGGATCCCTGCATTCATTTCTGCAGCCCCCACTTTCCCACATTTGCCTTTCCACATGCCACTGCCACCAACAAATGGCATCCCAGAAACTGCTGGCATGCCACGGGGGGGGGGAACACACCAAATCTAACATCTTCTTCCCTTCCCTTCCATGGTAAAAGGAGGAACCCTATTAGAAGAATACATTGGCATTTCTTGCATGAGAGAGAGCTGCTACTGTTGCCACTTCAGGTTACTGGTGATAGGATCAGTGGCAAACTGGGCAGCTTTCAACAAATTCTGGCAGTGGTTCAAACCCCAGTGGTTCCAGGAGAGCCAGTGTGGTCCTCTGTGGTCCTTTTAGGATATACCCACCCCAGTGGACTGGGCTATTTTATTCCCATGAGTATTTCCTCTCATACTATCTAACTTCAGCAGTTAGATAGTAGGCCACATTGCTGCCTGTGTTTCTTCTTTCATGGGAAAAAGTTTGGTTAAGGTACAGAGCAGAATCTTTTCTGTGATGGCAGCTATGCTCCTAAATTGCATTTCTGTAGGAGGGGTGCTGTTCCATTCATGTTTGTCTTGAAAGCAAATTATTATTATAATTTTGCTTAGGAAAATACTTTCTAGTGTACTAGTGTTCTAGTGTAAAATATTATTTTTTCTTTTTCTTATTTCTGATTTTAGGTTATATGAATATGCTTTGGGGCTGATAATAGTTGGTTTTGTCTGGTTTTCAAACTTCTAGTCTAGGATACTCTGGGTACCTTTTGTGGAGGATATGGCTAATAAGTCTCTACATATGTAAACCCGAGAATTTAATCCATCCCTTTGCTCCTGACCAGAATGAATTACAGTTAAACTATTCCAGACAGAAGCTGATGTGACTATTTTCCAGAGCTTCCCATCACAGGGACTCCACAAGCTCCCTTGGTAATTTGTTCCATTGCTTGACTATTATTATGGTTGGAAAATTTCTGCTGACATTTTTAAGCTAAAATTTTCCTCCTGCTGTTTAAGCTCAGCCTCTTTTGCCACACAGGAAAGGGGGTGTGAGAGCAGTAGTATAGCTGCTGCTGCTGCTACCACATCACTCTCCTGCCTCCTCCTTTTTCTTTTTTGTCTGTTCTTCTTCCCTTGGGGCAACATTATGGAAGTGTCTGTGGAGGAACTACACACACTGGACAGCATGCTATGCTGCTGTGGTCTTTCATACAGGAGATTGCAAAATGGTGAGATTGAGCCCTTTGGCCTGGTGCCATCCGTAGTGCACACACATGAGTTGTCTCCTTCTCAGTGTTCATTTTCAATTGCCAGCCAGCTTGGTGTAGTGGTTTGAACATTGGACTATGACTCTGGAGACCAGGGTTCAGTTCCCAGCTCAGCCATGGAAGCCTATTGGGTGATCTTGGGTGCATCACACACCCACAGCCCCCAC
This sequence comes from Iguana delicatissima, assembly GCA_948472985.1. NCBI lineage: Eukaryota > Metazoa > Chordata > Lepidosauria > Squamata > Iguanidae > Iguana > Iguana delicatissima. Next base: position 127,804 of record CAOKZL010001198.1, on the reverse strand, counting down.
AAAATCCAATGATAGGTTTGCTTTAGGGTCACCATAAGTAAGAAACAACATACAACAGCAAAAGGCTGGGGTGGAAATTATGTGACCCTCCAGATGTTGTGAGATTGCAGTTCTTAGTCCCATCTGACGAAGAAGACTTAAGTCTGCGAAAGCTTGTGCTGTCAGCTTCTTTCCTTCAATTAGTCTCAAAGGTACTACAAGATCCCTTTGCAAGTGCCAATGTTCTTCACCATTGGCTAGGCTGGCTAAGGTTAGTGCCAGGTGCTGTCCAACAACAGCCTTAAGAGTTTAACAAAAGGAGATGAAATTGTACATAGTTCTTCCCCCTCCTTCTCTGTGAACAAACAGAAGATGACTTGCAGAGGAAATATTTGCAATTTCAGTCCATCAACTTTTAATTTTTGTAGTCTGCGAAATCCAGCTACTTGTGGTGCAGAATTTGGGCTACTTCACACTGAATATTTCTGTTATCATCACAGCTACTACCAATATGCTTTCTGGTATCTACACATGTAAGCAGCAATATAGAAATGCCTTGTTGCAGTCTGTGGCTGCAATCTTGCATAGCTCAGGTAGCATGGCAAGTCTACATGTGGACCTGTGCTAGGCTGGGTTCTAAACTGCCCCCCAAACAGCTTCTGAAGGCTATTCTTTGATTTGTGGGGCTGCAGGCAGGCTTACAGAAGTGTCTAGTTATGTCCCCATAGCCAGATATAAAGTGATTACAGCCATGCAAAGGTCCCTAGAGGGTCCAAAGAAATCTCAGTGCTGATGTCATCATTTCACATCTGGTGATGGGGACCTGTCTCTTTGACTGTGCTCATTCCTCAGAAAGCAGGGAATGGCCTTGCAGGAGGCTTCAGAGGCTGTTCAGTAAGTTTGGGTGGGGCTTTGGGCATTGTGGAGGGAGGAAGAAAGTACCATCCCTGCACTGTCCCCCCAAAAATGTGCACATAGATTCATAGAATCATAGAGCTGGAAGAGACCCCAAAGACCATCAGGTCCAACCCCCTGCCATGCAGGAATATACAATCTAAGCATTCCTGACAGATGGCCGTCCAGCCTCTGTTTAGAAACCTCCAAAGAAGGAGACTCCACCACACTCCCAGGAGGCATATTCCACTGTCAAACTGCTTTTACCATCAGGAAGTTCTTCCTTAGGTTTAGCTGGACTCTCTTTTCCTGAAGTTTGAAGCCATTGTTCCATGTCCTAGTCTCTGGAGAAGTAGAAAACAAGTTTATTCCATCCTCCATATGACATCCCTTCAAATATTTAAGCATAGCTATCATGTCACCTCTTAACCAAGTGTGTAAGGGAATCTTGTATGTGTGTGTGTGTGTGTGTGTGTGTATGTTCCTAATAGGATGTAAGCCTCCATGTGCTTTTCCGCTCTTACCTTCAAACAATCCAGGTATTGTACAACCATAGGAGTCACTGGAGCAAGGCACCATGGGATACCATCTGAGGAGACAAATGTGACCAGGCCCACAAGAATAGATCTTGCCATATGACCCAGTAATCGGTTAAGAGAGTAATAGTGGTGTTACCAATTCATTTTGTGTAATCCCATAAAATATTGCAACTGCAACATTATATTTCTGGTGCTCTAGGCCAGGGATGAGAGGAAAGGTCGCTCTCCAGAGATTGTTGGACCACAGTTCCCAGCGTTCTTAGCCATCTGGTCTGCTTTGTAGGCCTGATGTGAGCTCCAGCCCAGCTGCCTCTTGGAGGGTCACACCATCCCCCACCCCTATTCTAACCATTAGGGAAAACCTGTTCCTTTCAGCCTGCAGAATGAGACCTATCCTTAGGGATCCACAAGATGTTATCACTTCTTGCCTGGATTAACTTCAGTGTTACTCCCTGGGCTTTGAAGCTGTCAGACCTGAATCAGACCTATTCAGTTTAGTATCGGCCTCCTCCAAAAGAAACTAGAGTGCCTCTAGCACATAAAACTGGAGTTCAGCTCCATTCATTAGCTTGGTGTATAAAGCATAGTCTAGGTCAAGGCCAGTGTCTTCAGTGCTAACAGCTGAAGATACTCCGTGACTTTCCAAAAAGGACTCTGAAGGAAGCTCCCGCTCTATTGGCAAACTGGTGTTCTCTGCATCAAAGGGGAGGGGAAGCCTTGCATCATGCATAGAGCCTTACAAGCCAGACTGTTCATTAAGTGGTGTATATTCAGGGAGAACTTCTTTGCCAGAGAAAGCCTCGCTAAGCTCCACTGAACTAGTTATTTCAGTTAGCTGTTGGAAAGTAGCTACACCCAATCCCTCCTCCTTTCAGGCAAAGCCCTGCTCCCTTGTCCCCCCACTGCCCATAGGCATCCTCAGAGGTCAGATCAGTAGTCTCCAGCCTTCGGAATGTCTGCCTCAAGAGCTCTCCTTGCCAGTCACTCTAAGCCAAGCGTGGGTCACCTGGGGCCTTGCAGTTGTTGTTGGACTGCCGGTTCTACTAGCCCTAGGCAGCATAGCCAACAGTGAGGAGCAGTCCAATAACATCTGCAAGAGTGTAGGTAGCCTACTCCTGCTGGTGCTTAAATCTGATTGTGTGTGAACTTTCATAACTTTCATAAGTGACAGAGGGGAACCAATAGCTACAGTGTCTGAAGGTGGGACAGGTAATTCCTTCCCCCTGCACAATACACAGAATACTTGGATGTAGTGGGCTAAAAGCTGGATATTTCCTGCAGTGCAGCTGAGGCACAATACAGCTTGCATGCACTAGAAACAGGAATCTTGAGTGGGGGAGGAAATGCAGCTGACCCATGCCGTGAGCTATCAGCGCTGCAGAACATCTTTTGAGCAGTGAATTTTTCTCAGGCTCTAAACTAACTCCACCTACTCAAGCTGTCCATTGGGCCCTGGTGGACAGGAAGGAGTATAAAAGGCTTCCTGTTTGGCTTGGGCCCTTGCCTAGGCAATATAGTTTTCATGGTTGTTCTGTCTGTGTCTTGGCTTTCATTTCCTGGCTTATTTCATGCCTGACAACTGTTCTCTGAAAGTGGTAGGATGCTGTCATGTTGACTGATGGGCTCAGTTAGACTATTTCTGGGAGCCATTTTGAGCTGTGGAAAATTTACCACTTAAAAAAGCCAAGCTTTGGAGAATAGAACTCCTTGAAGAATAGAAAAATTTTCCTGGTAAATTCTACCAAGAAATGTCTCTAGGAATACTACCCTGGTAAGAGCCAAGGTAGTGTTCCTGGAGACATTTCTTGGTAGAATTTATTCATCATACCAGAGAAATTTGCTGGTTGTGGCCTTCCTTTACTGTGAGATACTAAGTACCTCTCTGTCAGTTATCAAGAACTCGGGCTCTAATAAATGCTGCACTTTCTCTTTCTCTCCTTCTTTGCCTCCAAACATCTTGCTTATTAATGTCCATCTTGCTAAAGGGAAGGGCAAGGAGCGCTAGCCTTGCTAAAGCTTTACAGCTCTTTCCAAAGTGGTAATTTGTGGCCTGACTTGTTACAGAAATAAAAAGGCTTGTTCTATAAAAGGGGCAGAAAGTAGCCATTGTGCAAGGCAGGGCTTTCAATTAAGAGGAGCCTATATTTAGTTCTGTGTGGCCCTGACTGGTGCAGACAAGACTGAAACTGGTTGCAAGGTATGGAGAAAGTAGAATGTGTGTGGTTAGTTTTGCCTTCTCTTTCTCCCACCACACTAGAACTCTGAATGTAGTGAAACTGAAAGATATCTGCTCTTCATTACAGATCCTCTCCTACAACAGTGGTTCTTAAACTGTGCGGTGGGACCCCTGTGGGGCATGATAGTTGCTCAAAGGGGTGTTTGTGCAAGAAATGTTTTGGACCTTAATATATTACAGTCAGCCCTTGCTAACTCACTGGAGTGGGGGAGAAGGGGAGCAAGAGAGGGAGGGAAATGTAGGGAAAGGGAGGGGGTGGGAGAGGAGAGGAGGTACTTCTCCATAGTTTTTTCCATAGGTTGCTCCAGATTTCCAGTGCCATGTCAGCAGTCATGAGGGGCCTGTTCTTGTTTCCTTCCTCCCCCACCCCCCACTGCTTCACAAGTGTACATGTTGAAGAAAAAGAAGGAGCCCTAAGCCTGCCTGAAAGGATAGCTGTATTTGCCATCCTCTTGCCTCCCTCCTACCAACACTCCATCAGCCGCCACCTGCAAAGCTTTCCTCCTTCCATGATGCCGTGCATACTGTGCAATCACAGCCGCACTTGGCACAACATCTGTGTGCCACCTCCCTGTGTGGAACAGGAGGAAGTAGAGGAAGCAGAGGAGAGACTGAGAAAGGCGATACAAGAGAGGGAGGGCAGGGATCCCTTCCTGGACAGTTCTTTGTGATCCTCTGCTTCCGAGGAGCAGAGTCATTGACTTCCATGCACATAAGTCCCTTTTTGGACAGTGCTTGTGATCCTCCACTTCTAGGGATTGTGTTGAATTAGATATACAATCTATTTTAAAGATTTAAAATAAAACGGATCTAATTTGAATGATGCTATAATTTTATAAAATGTTAAAATATGAATATACATAAATGTGTGAATGAAAATGTGCACACTAAACAAACAAAATATTTCTCTTCATATATCACATTGAGTAGGGAGGGCAATGTCTGCATGTTGATATAATGGGGGCCTCAGGGGTGAAAAGTTTGAGAGCCACTGTCCTACAAAGTTGCTGGTAGGAAGAGTTGGGTGACTTCTAGGGGTAAGCAAGTCCCTGTACTATGTTAGGCTGCTGCCCACAAAGACTTACTAAAACTTGCCAGCCTTTCAGATGCCAGAAGATTCTGCTGACTTTGGTGCAGCAGGCCAATAAGGTTGCCACTATGGAACAGCTCCCAGAATCCTCTGCAATTTGCAGGGGTTTATGGGAGAGATATCTGTGTGGGGAGGGAGCCCCTGAAGGAAAGAATATGAAAACAACAGCTCTAATAGTGTCATTTGCTGCCTGCTGCCATTGGGACCAAAGCCCCAGGGAGAGTGCAGATTCCATTTCATTGTCTTTAGTCAATTACATGCCAGTTGAGAGCAGATACCAGCTAATAAAAGCTGTGACTTGCCCAGGGTCATCCAGTGGGTTTCAATGGCTGAATGAAGATTCATACAGTTATCTCTAGAGTTGTAGTCTAGTGCTCAAACCACTATGTCATGCTGGCATTACACCTTAACACCATCTCCGTTCAACATCTCCTTATATTAATTATTCTTAAAAATAATTTCCCAAGCTCTGTCATTTTAATGCAATCTTTGATATAATCAGCTGCAGTGTTACACTTGTGGGCTACAGTGTTTTTTCTCATGGACAGCTAGTACACATATGGCCAGGGTTTCCAGACAGTTGCTTTTAATCTGGCTTGGGCACACTGTAGGAATGAAAGGAGACTTGCACAGAACATCTTATGCTGAAGGAATTCTTGGTAACAGAGTGCGCTGAGGACCCAGTACTTAATTTCACAGCACTGTGATGAAGGTAGCAAAGTCTCAGATTGATTACTGAAGAAAATCAAGGAAGAAAGTGCAAAGACAGGTTTACAGCTGAACATTAAGAAAACAAAAATAATAATCACAGGTGATCTACATAACTTTAAAGTAGATGACGAAGACGTTGAAATCATTCAAGATTTTCCATACCTTGGTTCAGTCATTAACAGAGTGGAGACTACAGTCAAGAAATCAGAAGACTAGGATTTGGAAGGGCAGCAATGAAAGAGCAATACAAGATCTTGAAAGCTAAACAGGTATCATTGAATACTGAAGTTAGGATAGTCCATGCCATCGTATTTCCTATTTCTGTATGTGGTTGTGAAACCTAGTCATTGAGCAAAGCTGATAGGAAAAAATTCAACTCATTTGAAATGTGGTACATGAACTGCTAAAAAAAAAATACAGCCAGCCTTCCACCTTCACTAAGGCTGGGAGTGCAGGACCACTCAAAAGTGGAAAAAACACCAGTATCAAAATGTGTGTGTGTCTATGAGAAGGGGGCCAAGGCATAATTTGGGCACTCAGGGTCCAAATTAGCTCAAGGAAAGGAGAGAGAAAGGGAGTGGTTAAGCATGGTGACCCTACACTTTCTCTCTTGCCCATCTCCTTCCTTGGGGCGGGGGACATTGGGAGAGGATTTGTGGTGCTGAGAAATTGGGCTGTCTGTCTGTCTATCCTTAGCAGGCCAGGTGGCAGAGGAGGATGAGGAGGAGAGAGGCAGGTTTTTTTTAAATATATTTTTATTGAAATTTATAATTAAAAATAAAAAACCCCTCCCCACTTCCAAGCTCATTTTCCAGTTGAATCTGCATGTTTTCATTCCATTCATACATAGTTACTGCTTACTCAAAGAAGAAGATGATCTTACATTGTTACATCTTACTTTGTTACAGTGTTGCTTTGTTTCATTACCTTATTACATTTCATTGGTATATTTCCTTATGTTTGCTTTGTTACATTACCTTATTACAGTGGTTCTCAACCTGTGGGTCCCCAGATGTTTTTGGACTTTAGCTCCCAGAAGCCCCAGCCACTATGGTCAATGCTCAGGGCTTCTGGGAGCTGAAGTCCAAAAACATCTGGGGACCCACAGGTTGAGAACCACTGCCTTATTACATTGTTACATTGCATTGCATACATCTTTCTTTGTTCCTTTCCCTTTCTTATTCTATATCTTTGACCAATTCAAAACTTCTCTCCATTCCCTTTCAAAGTTCTGGATAGGTTAATTTTTCAAAGAAAATGTTAACTTTTCTGTCTCTACCATATCCAGGACTTTTAATTTCCATTCTTCTATATCAACATATTTCCTTTCTTTCCAATATTGAGAGAGAGGCAGTTTTTTAAAGGTCTGTGTGGTCTGATCAGAGCCACCAAGAAGGAGAGTTTTCCGGAAAAAAGGTGCTTTAGGAGGTGGTGTGGCAAGGGTGGAAGAAACTTGCAAATAATCAAATCTGTGAAAGTTAAACCCGCAAATGTGGAAGGCTGAGTGTAAATGGGTCCTGTAACAAATCAAGCCTGAGCTTTCCCTAGAAGCCAGGATAACTGTCATACTTTGGTTATGCCACTAGAAAACGTGATTAACTAGAAAAGATGAAAATTCTCGGTAAGGTAGAAGGCAGTATTAAAAGAGGAAGAGCGCATTACAGATGGATAAACTCAGTCAAAGAAGCCAGGCCCTGAGTGTAAGACCTGAGCTGGTCTGTTGATGTCAGCGTGATTTGGACGTCATATTCATAGGGTCACCGTAAGGCAAAGTTGGCTGGATGGCAACTAACAACAACAATGATGAATGATCATGAACAATGATTTTAACTGCAATAGGTTTGCTGAATGAATTCTAAATACACTTCTAAATACTTGACTTCTAAATACACTATTCCTCTCTCTCTTTCCTCTTGGTTCAGTTGCATGAGGTTCCATGAAAGTATGACAAAGATTCATTAAACAATGTATAGATTTCCTTAAAAGACAGTCTGCTCATCACTTTTGTTCTTTGTCTACAGAAGTTGGCAATGGGTGAGTGTTGTGAGTTAGTTGTGTTTCCAAGGAACATTCTCAGTTCATGGAGGGCAATAGGCCTGCAGCGTGCCAACCTAGAAAAGTTACTTTTTGAGTTATAGCTAGCTTCCACCATCCCTAGCCAGCCTAGTAACATGTTCACAATTCTGGGAGTTGTAGTCCAAACATGTTTCTTTTCTAAGCTATGCGCTTACTCTACATGGCTGAAGTTATGTCCCAAAACATGTCCCAGAATCTTCATCAGTGCAAAGCTGTTCCTGACAGATGTGGTAAGAAAAGCCATTTTGAAAAATAACCACTCAGTAGAGAACAACCAATGCATTTCAATTTCCTTGCCTTTGTTAAATCCCCATGTTTTCTCTCACCAGCTTGTGGCATAAGGGTAATGGCTTCTTCTTTAGCTCAAAGCCTGGAGAAGTAGGGATGCATTATAGAAACTGGAAGTGGTAGCTAGGCATCGCTAATGGGACTGGTAGATCTGGAAGGGTAGATAAGAACTATTTCCTTTCCTGTAGGCAGCTTTTCTGCTAGAAGGGGAGGGTGAGCGAGAGTAAAGGGCTAAGACTGTGTACCTTCTTTAACTTCACCTCTGTGTGTGTGCGTGTGTGTGCAGGCGGGAGTGGGGGAGGAGTGAAAAAAGGGAATGGAGTGTAATTTTAGCTTCTTGAAAGGCGATCTGATTCAGGAAGAGCTAAACTGAGGAGAACAGGAGGTAAACAAATGAGGTTGTATGTGGCAGGCGGGTGGCAGGGCACGCCAGACCCAGCTGGCTTGAGTTAGGCTGCTCATTCATTGTCTGGGCCTTTTGGAGGTGAAGTTATGAAGTTACAGATATAGAGCTGCAGCCAAGCAGCATGTTGGGGTGGGGGAAGCAAGGCAGCGGCTGTCGAGCTTCACTTAAAATTTGTGCGCTTGCCATGAGCACATGTGCAAGAGAGGGTGGGGAAGGCAGCTTTCTACTTAAGCCTGGTTTCGTGTTTTCTGTACTATGAAGTGAATAGAAACCCAGGGCTCCCTGTACTGTGCACACAGTTTTGTACCTGACTGAAAATTCATTGCCCAAAGAACCTTAGATATCTTTCCTCTTCCTGTTATTGAGTTTCTAGCCTTTATGGTTGAAGAAAGAGGCTTGAAACCATAGAGAGTCTTGGAGGCTGGAATGGGAGGGTGAAAATTATTCCAGCGGTCACAAGAGCATGGCTTAAGAGCCCTGTGCCATTCTCATCTTTTCCATGCAAGAAGAGTGTGTGTGTGTGTGTGTGTGTGTACGTGTGCGTGCACGCTCATGATTATGACAATTCACATAGTTTTACGATTTCCCCCAGTTGCAGAATCTGCCATAAAATTTTGAATTTATTTGTTTTTCTTCAGTGCAGAGCAAGCATGTGATGGCTTATTCACTTTGATCAGTTGCAGAGACACAATCACAGTGGAGAAATAGTGTATGCATCTCTTTATGCATTTGATCAGGGAGAGTGCTTGTAGTAATCTTTATTTTGATGTTATTTGTCGAATGATTCATCGATCTTCCAGCAGGGTTGGCTATGTTTATGCATTAAAAAAAGCCAACCCAATTCTATGCCAGATTCTGCAACTAGGAAAAAAAAAATTCTGACAAGTACACAAATGTTCACAATCATGTGTGCAGATGTACATGCATGCACGCATACCTCCTCTTACATGGAAAAGCTTGAAGAGGGGCCTGGAGTTCTAAAGGCAAATTTGAACACACTAAAATGCTTTGCTCATTTGCCTTCTGGCCACCAGCAACAACTTCTGTCTCCAGCAATGGCGTATCTGGCTGCTTTGCAAGGATGCTTCAACCTAGGGTAAGAGCATGTTTGCCAATATTTGGTGCTGTAGAAGTATGAGAAATGTTGCTGGGAAATGCCAATAGCAAAAAGCACCAAAAGCAAAGGAAGCTAGCTATGTAGATAGCTCAGTTTGCCTGCTTGCCTCCTACAGTTGCTCCTGTTGTCCAGGTAGACAAAATGGAGAGGGAGGGTTATGACATGGGACTTTGCCTAGGTCAAAGAGTTTCCTATTAGTCAACCGCAGAGGATCGGTGAGAACTTTCTTCCCCAAAATAAGGACTGTTGTGCAGATATCACTGAAAGACAGTCAGCGTGGTATGGTGTTTAGCGAGTTAGGCTAGGACTATGGAGGCCAGGATTCAAATCTCTTCCTCTGCTAGGAAGATTACTGGGTTACCTTGGGCTGCTCTTTATCTCTAGGCTGATCTACTTCACAGGCTTGTTGTGACAGTTAAAAGTGGAGAGGAGGAATCTGTATGATGTCTTGAGCTTGTTGAAAACAAGGAAAGGTAAAATGTAGCAAATAGAGACAGCAAAAGAAGAGAGTGGGGAGGGTGTGTGTGTGTTTGCGTGGTTGCTGTTTTGTCATACCTGAAACAGAGCTTAGAAAAATTATCTTTTGGACTAAAACTCCCAGCCTCCCCAACCAGCATAGTCAGTGGCCATGGTGGCTGGGGAATTTTGAGAGTCCCCAAGGTAACTTTTCCCACTTAGGTACCCAATGCCACTGTGTTCCCCACTTCACTGGCTCAGAATCATGTGACGATGTACTTCTGTCTAATCCCTTTTAGGATCCTGGTTCCCTAGACTATGACATACTTTTCAGCTGTCTCTATTTGGTAAGGACAGACAATTAGTCCCCGTTTTCCCACTTTTTCAACTGCTTTTAAAATATCTCATTTTCCTCCTTTGTCCTCAGCATACAGTTGCTGCAAACTCAATTCAATTTGCAAAAGTAGATCACACTCCTTTAACTTCAGCAGGGAGGAGAGGAAAGGAGGGAGAAGACTCACCACACTCTGATGTTGTTTGCTCACACATGTCTTCGTTTTCATCTGTGAAATGTTGGAGGGTATGCTATCAGTGGCCATTGATTAAATGCTGGTCAGTTGCTATATGCCCTAGCAATATTATGACATGATGAAAATGTCTTCTTCATTTGAAAATGAAACCAAACAGAAGATCCTTCACATTGTAAAATTATCAGAGAGAAAGGAATGTAGTTGATGAAGAATCTGAGGTTAATAAGGACCTATTTTCACAAAAGCTGCTTGAACATTCAGAAGAGCCATAAAGTCCTCCAGATGTTGTTGGGCTCTTGTTCCTCCCCTCCCAGTCTGTCCACTGGTGAGGAAGGAAGGGAGTAGTAGCTCATCCACATCTGTAGGGCCACAGGGTTCTCTATTCTGAATAAAAAGGTGAAGCTTTACTACTAAAAGCCACATAGATCTGGCTGTAACTCTTTATAGATATGGGCATTCCTACCTCTCTTCCAGTCCTCTCCCCCTCTCCCTCTCCATCTCTCTCTCTTTCTCTCCCCACTCCCTCTGAAACCTGGGGCCCCTTCACAATTATAACCCTGTGATTCCACTTCAGTTGCCATGGATGTATCCTGTGGAATCTTGGAGAAATTGTAGTTTGGTCAGAGGCACCAGAGGAGCTCCTTGGCTGAGGATTCTGAAAGGCTCCTCCCTATAAATGGCAAATCCCAGGATTCCATTGAATGTTGCCACGGCACTTAAAGTGGAATCATAACGTTATATAATTTTTTTTTAAAGTGGAATCATAACACTGCACTTGTATAGTGTGAATCAGCCGATTAAGTTGCTGATTTCTGTTTCTGGACTGTAATACTTTATAGGGGGCAATGAATCCCTACTCCCCAATGCCACAGTATACAGAATGCTGTAGGAGCATTTCAGGCCATGGTGCCAATTCTCACCACACATCTAGTTTTCTGTGTGCAGTTAGATGATTTGGTGAAGAAGCATCCATGGTGTGATTCCTAACCCATAATCCCAAATGGCATAGTCTAGGTATAGTTTCCCCTTGTTGTTACTGTTTCCCAAGCTCCATGCAACAGTAGTGACCAAATTTGTGATCTTGTAGCATATATGGCAGTGGGATGTTTAGATCTGGCTTCTGGAAAGCAGCTTCTGTGATGTCTTTGAGACTCTCTTGGAAGCTGATCCTTTGTTCTCCACCTTCCCAAAACACCCCAGTCAGCTTGCCCATTGCTTTCAAATGCAGAGGGTGTGTCTCTCCCTGCTTCTCTCTGCTGGGAGATGCTCCAAACTGGATCAATTCTGGTTTGTTAAGTGCCAGCATTATGTGTGTTTTGGCCAGGCTGTGAGCCCTTTCATCTGCTCCCATGTTGCTCTTCCTTCGCCTCCAGAGGGTGTGGGGACAGGGCTCAGTAATTATCCTCCAAAATATGTTTGCCTTTTGTTTGAGGATTCTTTTTTGTTTTATTTTTTTGCAGTGGACATCTGTGTTGAGGAAGTTTCATGGTTTGGGGCACTGATTTTATGCAACTAAAAATACACAGATGTGATTGTTATTATTGTTATTTCTTCATTAGAAATCAACCTTCTTATTGCACAATGTCAGCTGATCAGCCAATGTCTCCATGTTACTTCTGGGACAGCATAGTTTGTAACAATGTGGTTTCTGTCTCTGCTTAATGGGAGTATCCTCCCCCCTGCCCCAGTCTCATAGTTCTTAAAAAACGTGCTGGAGAAAAGCCACCATCTGCTGTTCTGTTTTTGTTTTTCCTCTCGCCCACACTGATTTTTTTTCCTTCAATGGAGCTTGAAAAAAAAAAATACAACCAGCTCTTGCCTCAAACCGTTAGCTTTTGTTGTTGCTTGGGTGTTGTTTTTTTCTCTCTCTCTTCCGATTCTAAAGATGTTAGCCAAACTTGAAGAGATCTTAGATACCGGTGGGCAGGAACTTGGTATGACGTTCCATTTCCCGTTCACGCCACGGTGACATTAAGTGGCTGGATCTCAGCTTTGCTGGGAAAAATGAGTTGTGTTATATCACCTGCCTGAGCTTCTGCAGAAAGTCTGACTTGAGGTCGTTCTAGGGCTTGTTCAGATGAATATCACCCACGTCACTCAGGGCTGATTCACACGACCTTGCAGGGTGATGGCATGTCGACCGTGTTGCTTAGGCCACATGTCATAGCCACTGTGCCTTATTTCCCCTTTGATACTCACTGTAATTTCTACTCCATTATGTACCCCAGCTGGCTTGACCAGAAAAGGCTTCTGTAACCCTCTCTGTCTTCCCAGTGTGAGCATCAAGAGAGGCTTCAGCCTGGTTCTCTCCCTAACATATTCCAGTCATTTACTCCCATTGGTGTTGGGAGTTCGGGGGGCGAGGGTACGTTCCAGTGGTGGAAGGACCAAAGGCAAAAGGGATGGGACCAAAAATGATCGTTTATTTTAGTTGAAGCTCTCACTGCCAGAACCAAAGACTTAGGACAGGCTTTTCAGATTTTCAAAAGGGGATAGGAAGGTTGTACAAATGCTGGGAAACCACTACATGATGGTGTCCTGGAAAATTGGGCATGAGCATCTGGGAAAGCACAGAGGGCTAGATTTGGCTGCAGGGCCTGAAGGCCACCGCACCTGTTTTTGTGACTTCGTTGTACTCACAATGTAGGGATTAGTGAAACACTGGGACCCTTTCACACACTGTATAGTAATGGCAGCATGATTTCATTGTAACTGTTGTTGCTGCATCTTGTGGAAACTGAGGATTTGTAGTTTGGTCAGAGGCACTAAAGAAGCTTTCAGGCTGAGAATTCTCAATGACCCTCCTTAAACTGCAAATCCCAGGATTCTGTAGGATGGAACCAAAGCAGTTAAGGTGAGAATCATAGTCCAATAATGGTGTATTGTGAAAGCCCTTGGACTGAGGCCATTTCTTCACTACACTGTTGTAGTGCTATTATTCCACTTTCAACATCTTCTGGAATCCTGGGACTTGCAGTTCAGGGAGGGCCTTTAGAGTTCTCAGCCAGAGAGCTCTTTGGCCTCAGGAAACTACAAACCCCAGAATTCCACAGAAGGTTGAAAGCAGAATAATAGCACTATAGCAGTGTAGTGCGGAAATGGCCAGAGAGCGGGTGATGTGCCTCAACAGAAGTTATCCCCAGATAGAACTCTGAGGGGAATGACTGGTAAAATGGAAGGAACTGAGAAGGGCTGGAGCCCTAAATACTGCTTCTAACATCCCAAGTTCTCACCAGTCAACTTGATGGTTCTACTCGGAAGAGGTTGCACAGAATAAATAAAATAGCCTGCTGCTACTGACCAATCAGCAGTCACTAGCTGCAGTCACATCTTTACTGTACTCTTTTCTTCCTAGCAACTGAAAAGCAGATTTCAACAGCTACACATTAAAGCTGAAGAAAGCAGAGTCAGTGAAGGGCTGCATCAGGGCTGTTCTGCCTAGCCTGCTGCTCTTACTGAGCCTCTGAACTAGTTGAAATCTGTCCTTCCATTTACCCTGCTCAGGTTCCACTCAGGATGGGCACCCCATCCTCTGTCCTAGTTACTTATTGGAACTGTAGCAAAAAGTTACAAAAAGTGAATGGAACTGGCCATCTGTTTCTTGCTTGCTATACTAATAAATCACTGGATGGTTATTTATATTTTTAATACTTCCTTACTATGTTAGAAAAACATAATCATCCAGTGCTATAAACAGAGCATATAGGTTAACACCATCACTGTCTTGTTCATTCCACCACTTAATAACAAAATAATTCAGTTTAAAAGCAAAACAAAATTGCTGTCTTCCTTCATGGACTCCAACAAAGTGAGTCAGTGGAAATACTGTATTTATGCTGTTGACAATCTTCTCTGAAATACATTATAAGATAGTAGAGAAGAAGTCTTTGCTCACTTTGCAGCTTATGCAGTTTTGCTCTAATAACAAGCTCAGTATCAATTATAAGATATCATTAACAGCTGTTTCCTCAGACAGCTCAGAAATCAAAAAGAATAAAATAAGAACATTGGCTCTTAACCTTTTCTTTGCCAGCAACCTCCTTTAAATTTCTTTTGTTACAACGGACCTTCAAGACTTAATTAAAAAATTAAGACCCTAAAGTGTACCAAATATTTATCTAAAATTGCTCATCAAGGGTCTTCAGAGTGGGAGAGAAGGGAGAAATAAGTAAATGCACACTTCCTTGAGAGGTGCTGGAGGGGAAGATTTTTCTTCTGCTTTTCCTGCCAGTTTAAGAGTGGAGTAGATTGAATGCAACACACAGACCCAGCCAGCCAACCAGCCAGCATTTGCCCTTCTCCCTCCCCTCTTTTCCAGCCATCCAGTCTATGAGAAACACTCAAGCCCCCCCCCCGCACCCTTTTCTTTGCCTTCTTCACCAGCAGGAGAGGAGAACAAGATGAGCAAAGGAAGAGGGCACGGAAAAAGGCTGAAACAAATTAACAAACAAATGTGGGGAGAGCTGAATGCCAAAAAGGAGAGCTGAAGCAACACCTCTATAAAATATTCTGAGCTTGCCTCCTCATGGCCGTTCATAAGCACCTGTGCTTTTGTCTACGCTGAGTGGCAACTTATTTTGCCAATGGTGATCCCTTGCTCCAACTTCCAGTGTCTTGCCAGACGGTGGCACCTGCTGCTGCAGCAACCCCTCTTCCCATTTGGCCCCACCCTGTCGGGATCCTCAGTGCAGTGTGATGGCCAACTCAGAAAAAGGATAGCATGGCTCAGGATCATGAAGGATTGATACTCTATAACTGGGATGGGGAACATCCAGCCTGTCAGCCAAAGGCAGACCCTGGGGGTTATCTTTATGGCCTGCTAGATTTTTCAGCAGTTTATTTATTTATTAAATATATGTTCTCCCCTCTCTGCCAAAAAAACCCCAGCACTTAAGTCACCTATGAACAGTAACATTCAAATTAAAAAAAAAACATGCTATTTAAAAATAAATTGAAGATAAGAGACTACAATACTTAAAAGATTTTAAACTGCCCGGAGCCTGCAAAGAACTGAGCTGGGCCCAAAAGCTATGTGGTGTAGACTTGAGCTGTGCTTTGCAAGCCTAAAATCAGCAGCATTGGGACTTACTACCAAATAAACACATGGCCCCACCTACTTTGCATTAGCCCGGCATACTTTATCTTTGGCTCCCTCAGCCCAAACCCCCTCTGCTGGAATGTGGCCCCCTACACCTTTCTCAAAATTGGAACACAGCCTCTAGGAGAAAAAAAGCTTGCTAACCTTTTGTCCACCATCTTTATCTCTGCACTGGTCTTGTGAGACTGGAGATTACTATTCCCGTCTTACATTAGTGGAATCAAATCTGAGATGTGTTGCAGAAAGATGTTGCACAGTTATTCAGCGGACAGATTAGGATTTGAACCCAACATAATCCCAAAGTCAATGTGTACAGCATAAGTTGGACTGAATGTCTGGCTCTGGAGCTTTTGAGTCCAGCTCTAAACATGGGTTTGGTATATTGCTTATGCATGAGCAGCCACCTTTCAGTCTACACGACTGATAAGGACTTCTGTACAAGAGTTGTGTATGGGTGCACAGTGCCCATTGTTGTTTTCTGCTTTGACCACAGAGATGCTGTGGGAAAATAAAGGCTGGAGCGTATCACATGTAGGAATTTGCCAAAAAAGGGGGGAAAGCAGTTGTTCCAAATGTGCGCTCAACTTGAGAATGATGTGAATGATGAACAGTATGACTCCATTCGTCTAGCTAACCATAGGGCTTCAAGGAAGAATTTCCACTATTCCTGAAAGGCAACAGTATTCCTTCCTTAGAGTGGGAGTGTGGGAGCTCTTACATTTGATCCTATTTCTCTTAGCAAGGGAAGGTCGAGAAGGGATGTGGCCAAGATCTATGCATACTTAGCACAGGCTGTCAGTGATGTCATATTGCAGTCCAAGCAAGGATCCTACCCTTGATCTGAGAGTTGCTGCCTGATTATCATTCCTGAAGCAAAGCCAGGAAGGACCAGTTAGTTTGCCCAAGTGACCTCTGTGAGCTGAGAATTGATCCCAGTTTTTTGCAAGCAGAGGACTGGAAGTACATGTGTAGAGAAGCCTGTTCAGATGCTGTTTAAGTGCTTTAGCATTCATGCAGAGACAAAGCAGAAAGGATCTTAATATGGAAAAGTTTGTATGCTTACCCACAATGCCTCCTTCCTTCTTTCAGCTGCAAATGCCAGTTCAGCCTATGAATCCAGGAAATAGACAAAGTGCCTTTCCGTGTCTGCGGTTGGTGAACCACAGGAAGTTGGTTTAGACAGGAAACATAAGTCTTTGTGATACAGCAAGATTTTGTGCAGATGAGATGAGATTGTTCTTAAACTTAACAATGAATTCACAGTCGAGCTGAGGCCTTCCTAAGCACATCCAAGTAGAGAGTGACCACAGCAGCTGGGTGTCTGGCAGAGTCAGCTTCATGGCTTACCTGACCTCAGTATCACATCTTTCACTATCAGTGATCAAAGGAAAGTTTCAGGCAAGGAACTGCCCTTCAATAGGCCTCAGAGCTCTAGAGAGACAGGATTGTTAGTTATTTTTGCATGGAGCACTTTTTTTTGGAAACAAAAATTCACCCATGCTTTTCATTTTCCACAAGCAACACATTTCAAGTAAGATATAACCAAATAAATACGCAAGCAAGACAAATAGCAGGCACAAACAGTCGATGATAATACTATATACAAAGATATATTTGGGAAATAAAAAGCATATTTGTATTCCCATTCTGTAGTGGAAAAAAATGTAACTAGAAACTGGAAAATGTCCCAAGACATTCTTCTGTTATGGGAACAGTTCCTGTTATATCCTGGAACTTCATATAAGTTTGAGTCTTGTATCCTGTATTACTATCAGCCCCTACATGGCAATACTATACCTCTTTACTTAGAAATATGTTCCATTGATTTTGATCGAACTTAACTTGAAGATGAACATGTATAGAATTGCACTTTCATTTTAACCACAGCAGCCTCTTGACCCTCCAGGCCCAATGCTGGGTCAAGAAATACTGCCAAAACCTCATCCCTCATAGGGTATGTATGGTACCCCAGTCCCAGGTTGTTTTATTCACTGACCCACAAAACCTCCATCTTGTCTAGATTGTGTCTCATCTTGTTAGCCCACATCTGATTTGTTGCTGCCTCCAGACAATTGTTTAAGATTTTCACAGCTGCTAAAAAGTAGAGCTGGGAAGCATCAAGCCCAGCCGTCAGATTCTGGATAACTTTCATGTAGATGTTAAAAATTATAGGGAATGAACTAAAGCCCTGAGGTGCCCCATAAGCCAA
Organism: Iguana delicatissima; assembly: GCA_948472985.1. Lineage (NCBI taxonomy): Eukaryota > Metazoa > Chordata > Lepidosauria > Squamata > Iguanidae > Iguana > Iguana delicatissima. The sequence continues at coordinate 110,175 of CAOKZL010001198.1, read as the reverse complement.
AGAGACATTCCCCTGGCAGAATAGTCACCCAATCAGGACCAGAATGACTGCCAAAGAGTGCTCCTCATATTAGCCAGGAGGATACTGTGGTCAGTGATAATGAGTGCTGTTGAGAGCTCTGGAATAACTAAGAGAGGAAACTTCAAAGCACTTGTATAAGTGTCTGGTTCATCTCCCCACCCCAAAGCTCACTCTCCTGCATGTGGCAATTCAGAAGAAAGCCCAGCAGAGTTTGATAAGATTTACTTGTAGGAGAGAAATGCTTGGGATAGAGCAGCTATGAGGGAGCTCCAGTAAGCTCAGTGAGACCTATTTTTGAGTAGCCATATGCAGGAGCATGCCTCTTGATCATTTCCTTTATCTCCCTAGGTCTGTTTCTAGCACCAGAAAAGCACTGCAGATTAGAATTCTCCCTCCTAATTTCTATGAGTTCCTAAGCAGGACTCAAAGAAATATACAGCTTCATTGAACCATAGCTGTAGTTACCACAACATCATTTCAAAATATGCCAGTACTGTAACTCCTTGCCACCATCTCTTGGCTAACTCTTGTTCTCAAAGTTGGCCAGTAGTGCCCCCTCCACATCTATGATAAGGGATCCTAAGATTATACTCTGTTTCTGCATGTGGAGAATGCATCATAATTTAATATGAGGCAGCTGCCACCAACGTACAAAGGTTCTAATATGTTTAAGCCATAATTAATTAAATATTTGTAGTGTAATAAATTTGATTTGAATAAAATTGAAAGCATCCCAGATGTTCCCTGGTCATCCCCAGCACTTTTGTGTGCATTATCCTAGCCTAACAGATACCAAGGGTGCTTCCAGACCAGGATTTTAATGAGAAATCACCATAACCTTCTCCGCACAATTTTACCAGTATATGTGTATGTATGGTGTGTGAGAAAGGGAGATAGGGAAGTGGTCCAGACAACATCAGATGCCACTGGTAGTCCTATGTTTTCCCATGACTACTTCTGTCTTGTTTGTTTGTTGCTGCAGCAAATCCAGTAAAGAATGAAAGAGTAGAACAGCAGCAGGTATTTCCTCTGCGTCTGAAGCATAGCTGGAGGAGTTGTCCTTTGGGAAAGTGGAAGATGCATTGGGAATGATCTTCTTTTCATTATTTCTTCTCATTGTACATGATTTCAGACTCATTTCATGTCTCTCATGCACTAGCCTATTTTCTTTGCTAGTTGGCTTAACCAATAAGCAGTGAAAATAATCCCAATAAGTTTTTTGCCTCTAGTGATACAAAACTGACCAGATCTCATTGTCTGATCAGATCTAGATATATAACTGTGTAACTTAGAGACTGGGCATTTCAGTGGAAATCATGTTGCTTTATGATCATGAGTCCAGTCCAGGGACAACTGATGATTCCTATATTAGTGGGGCATTGAATCCACTCCAGGTTTTAGTCCACACTTTAATGGAGCTATTCAGGAGGACTAATACTTTCCTCATAAATAGGTTCAGTACCTCGGATAGTTCCTTTAAAATTTGGGGGAAAGCCCAGAGAGGATTTGCCATTGCACTGGCATGGGAACCACCAGCCTCCACTGGCTAGTTTCTGGGTATCTGGTGAGTGGGAATTTTGGCCCTTTGACCCCTTTGACTTTGAAACCCCTGCACTAGACTAAGCTGTGTGCTCGGCTACCAGTTAAGGGGTAGGTTTATATTGATGGCAGCTGCAAATCTAGACAGTTTGGAGGAATGCGGTGTGGGCCCTTTGCCTTCTGGTGGCTGCTCTCGTCATTTCTGATTCCTTCCTCAGTAGAACAAAAGTGACTTTGTTAAGATTCCCATCCTCCTGACATTTCAAAGGAGTCAGCGAGCAATTGAGTCAGAGTCCGCAGGCTTCGTAATCTGGCAGGTAGCCTGCCTTTTGTAAGCAGAGCTGGCCAAAATATATGGGTGTGGGGATGGCAGAAAGCATATGTGTGCACATGAGTGGTGCAACTAAAACATGATGGGAGTATGAATGAGCTAGACTAGATTATGCTTGAATGAAAAATGGGTGTGTGTGTCAATGGTATAAAGGGCAAAGAGCCTATGTGTGTGTGCGTGTGTGCGCGCGCGCGTAAATGTGTGTGGCATTTGTATGTTTGTGTGTGTGGATCAGTGTTTAACTTCCCAAACAGCAGATGTGAAGATCTGAAACTCATTGCAAAATAAGCTCTTGAACTCATTTTCCTATATCCCAGGTGCATGATGAGTGAAAGAAAACCTTGTGTGTTCCCAAAGGTAATTTTAATTATTCTTATTGCACATCCCAGTGTTCACAGAATCATAGAGTTAGAAGAGACCACAAGGGCCATTGAGTCCCACTCCCTGCCATTCAGGAATGCACAATCAAAGGACTCTTGACAGATGGCCATCCAGCCTCTGCTTAAAAACCTCCAAAGATGGAGAATCCCCCACACTTCCAGGCAGCATATTCCACTGTTGAACTATTATCACCATCAGGAAGTTCTTCCTAATGCTTAGGTGGAATCTCTTTTCTTGTAGCTTGAAGCCATTGCTCTGTGTCTTAGTCTCTAGAGCAGCAGAAAGCAAGCTTGCTCTTTTCTCCATGTGACATCCCTTCAAATATTTAAACATGGCTATCATGTCACCTCTTAATCTTCTCTTCTCCAGACTAAGCATACCAAGTTCTCTAAGCCAGTCTTCATAGGTCATGATTTCCAGGCCTTTTACCGTTTTGGTTGCCGTCCTTTGGACTTGTTCCAGTTTGTCAATGTCCTTCTTGAATTGTGGTGCCCAGAACTGGACACAGTATTCTAGGCAAGGACTGACGAAAGCAGAATAGAGTGGTACTATTACTTCCCTTGACTTAGGCCGTTTCTGTACTACATTGTTATAGTGCTATTATTCCACTTTCAACATCTTATGGAATCCTGGGATTTGCAGTTTAAGGAGAGGCATTTAGAATTCTCAACCAGAGAGCTCTTTGGGTTCAGTATACTACAAACCCCAGAATTCTGCAAGGTGTTGAAAGTGGAATAACAGCACTATAACAGTAGTGTGGAAATGGCCTTAGACTATACTGCTACTGATGCAGCCTAGAAACACATTGGCTTTTTTAGCTGCTGTTTCACATTGCTTTCCCATGGTCTGCTTGTGGTCTTCCAAGACTCCTAGATCTCTTTTACATGGATTGTGGTTAAGGTGTTACTCATTCTGTATCTGTGCATTTCATTTTTTTTTCTGGCTAAGTTAAGTACCTTACATTTCTCCTTGTTGAATTTTTTTTAATTCATTCATAGTTTTGGCCCAGCTCTCTTACCTTTTAAGATAATTTTGAATTCTGATCTTGTCCTTTGGGGTATAAGCCACCCCTCCTAATTTGTTGTCATCTGCAAATTTGATAATAATGCCCTCTATTCCCTCATCCAAATCATTAATAAAGATATTGAATAGCTTTGGGCCCAGGACAGAACCCTGTGGCACCCCACTAGTCACTCCTCTCCAGGAAGAAGAGGAACCATTCATGAGCACCCTTTGGTTTGGTCAGTCAACCAGTTTCAAATCAACCTAACAGAAGCATTGTCTTATCCAGATTTTACTAACTTGTTTGGAAGAATATCACAGGGAACCTTGTCAAAGGCCTTCCTGAAATCAAGATATGGTACATCCACGGCAGTCCCTTCTTCTACCAAGCTAGTAATGTGATTAAAAAAAGAGATAAGATTAGTCTGGCATGACTTGTTCCTGAGAAACCTATGTTGACTTTTAGTGATCATGGCATTCCTTTTTAAGCGCTTACTGACTTTCTGTTTAATGATCTGCTCTAGAATCTTTCCCAGTATTGATATCAGGCTGACTGGGTAGTAATTGTTTGGGTCTTCTTTTTCCCCCCTTTGTGAACATGGGGACAACGTTTGTCCTCTTCCACTCTGCTGGGACTTCTCCTGTTCTCCAGGAATTTTCAAAGATTATTGCCAGTGGCCCTGACATTGAAAGCAGGCTGTAAACCCTAATGGCAAGGTGAGGAACTTTGGCCTTCCATGTGTTTTGGACTACAGCTTCCAGAAGTGTGGAATTATGGATGTTGTCTTCCAAAAATGCAGGCCAAATGTTGTTGAGCGCTGCCATAGTGAGCCATGACTTAAACAGATGCCATGTGTGTATGTGATTGGAATAAGGTCATATTGTACAAGAAGGCAACATGAGGACATGTGTCTGTGTACAACTGGGGCACGAGAATGTATTGTGCATGCTGGCTTCCTCTCTTACACAGAGAACAGTAAAGTAGTCTGTTAGAAAGCAAAGCTGAAAGAATGTATAAATGGGCATATTCTTTTCTGTGTTGAACAAGCTCCAGGCTTTGAAGGAGTGTGTTTGGTAAAACTATTATAACATGATGTAACTTCTCCTTTCATTTGATTTTGCTGTGTAATCTGAGACCTTTCCCTACCCACCCTCCATGCAGGCATTTATATATAACACTCTCCTGGAGGGACCAACAATGGCTGCCAATCTATATCATCCTTCAGGGCACACTCAGACCCAATCTTCACTTAACAGCCCCTTTAAAAAATTACTCTTTTTGTCCTACACTTCTCAGAATTCCCCAGCCAGCACAGTGAATGGGTGGTGCAGTCTGGGAGCTATAGTCTAAAAAAGTAACATTTCCAAGCCCTGAGATCAGCAGATGTGGCTTAAAATTTGAGAAGCTGAAATCCTGATGCCTGCAAAGCCCAATGTGTAGACTTGATTTGGGGAAAGGTGAACTATGGAAGCCCCTGTCAGAAGGAAATCAGCTAAGAATTTAATGATTTCCAAAATAGGTTTAGTTATGAATAGGAAATGAAGTCAGTAACTGGCAGATGTTAATGCTAAACTCAGAACTGGATTGAGAGGATGGAGTGGAGTAAACAGGGTGGGGAGAAACAAAGCTAAACAACATTTGTAGCTTCCTGCCTTTTTTCATAGAAAAGAAAGTCAGGTGGAACATGTTTGAAGGATGTAAAATATGTATGGATGTGGAGAAAGTGGAAAGACAGCTGTTTTTCTTTTTCAAAATGCTAGAAGCCCAGGTCATCTACTGAAGCTGAGTAGTGGCAGATTCCAGAGATAAGTGCATAAACGGAAATACTTCTTCTTTATGTCTAGTTTTGGGGCTTCTCCTTTGGTCACTGTGGGAACAGAAATCTTGACCTAGATATGCCTATGGTATGGTCTGGCTGGACTATTCTTACTTTCCTATGTGACAGACTTCACTTTACACCCCCAAAAGTGCACTTTAGGTGTACCAAAGTCTAATTTTTCAGACCTAAGTTGAAGCTTCTTTCCAATTTTAATTGAAAGAGCAGGAGCATAGAAGACTGTCTTATTCTGAGTTCCATTATCAATATTGTCTACAATGATTAGTGATAATTCTCTCAGGGTTCAGATGGGGGTCTTTTTCAGCCCCATCTATAGTTACTTGGGCTGGAACCTCGCACCTCCTATAAGCAAAGGAATACGTCCCTTGGTTTCTGCGTGAGTTAGTGTTCTGAGACCAGGGTGGTAACTGATGAAGAGTTGCAGTGAGCAAGCTCTTGAGAGAGTAAGCAGTTCTGCACTGGGATCCAATCACACCCAGAAGAATTACCCAGAGTGGGGGCTATTTAGAACAGTGGTTCTCAACCTGTGGGTCCCCAGATGTTTGTGGACTTCAGCTCCCAGAAGCCCCAGCCACTATGGTCAATGCTCAGGGCTTCTGGGAGCTGAAGTCCAAAAACATCTGGGGACCCACAGGTTGAGAATTACTGATTTAGAAGCAAGCAGGACTAGAACCTTGCAGAGATGTAGCTTCAAATAGCCTCCACCTGGAAAATGACACTTAATCTTATTTATTTACCATAAATGCCATTCTTTGGAATATTCTGGTTTATAGGAAAAGCTTTTGCAAGACTGAAGCAGGCTGGGTCTCTCCCAACCCAGCCTTTAAATGTCAGCTCCTCCATGAGGTCCAGTGCATGTGTGTGAAAATGGCCCCCAAGCCCTCAAAGCCTACCCACCCTGTATAAGTGATTAACTGCATTCTGGGATCCAGAACAAACTGCTGCTTGATACTTTAAAAACTAGTGTTTCCAAACTGAAAACTAAAAAGGATTCCTGTGCCAATAATGAATGTATAGAAAAGGAAAATTCAGCAGATGCTGCTTGTCATGCAACAAGCAACACCTGCTGAAATTCCCTCTTCTGTACAACCAGATTACTGGACTAAAGCTTCCACAACCCTATACCTGTGGCTGTGGTGGCTGGGCCTGATAGGAGTTGTAGGCCAATAATTCCCGAGACCTGAAGGTTTCCTCACCCACACTCTCTATTGTGATATGCAGTCTGGGAAATCCTGACCTAGAGTGACCAGTTTCTGCAAACGATCGCAGACCAGCAATGTGGAAGCCATGCCTCCTAGGTGATACTTGAATTGGTCGGATATAGGAATACAGTGATTCCTGTACGTAGAAGACCATGTAGTAAATGTACTTGGTCTTCTTTTGGTGCTTTTGTGTTTAGCTTGTCATGGTTTTTATTACAGATACATGAAATTTGCTCTTTACATTGCTTTTCAGTGTAAAACTCTGGAACGGTACTGTTTTTGTATGTGAGGGCATTCACAGACCACCACATGTTCATAAAAGTATTGCAATGAGTCAAGTTTGGTTTTTATTTTTAGATGTATTTCTTTCCTTTCTTTTTTTAAAGATCCTGAAAACAAATATTTCCTTGGCTAGGAGACAAGACACTGCAGGAATGTTGCATTACTTTCGTGGCAAAGAAAAAGAGGTGGCATATTAAGACTTTTTAAAAAACTCAGTGAAGTAAATAAATATGGCAATTAATTCCTCATCCTAAAATAAAAAGATCACTGGAAATTGAAGGGGCATGTATTGCTCTTACCTTTTCCTCTTTCCAAGTTTGCAATGCTGACTACTTGACTGTATCTGAACCTTTTTGCCACAGAATAGCAGCCTTATGAAACACTGGCATGTTCAGGACTTGTGTGTTTGGGACCAGAAATTTGTAGCATGGAATGAGGCAGGGATTTAGAAAGGTTGTTTGCTGTGACCATCTGAATGAACACTATGGACCACTGGTTCTTAATCTTTTCTTTACTGGGGACCCCTTGTAAATATAATTTGTTGCTAGGGATCCCCAGGACTTAATTCAAGATTTAAATATTGGGGACTAGGATTCAAATACCTGCTCAGACACTGGGTCACCTTGAGCAGCTCACATTCTCTCAGCCTCAGAGGAAGGCAAAGGCAGGCCCCCTCTGAACAAATATTGCCAAAATAAAAAAGGGCCTGTGATGGGTTCACCTTAAGATTGCCATCTACTAAGAAGTGACTTGGAGGCACACAACAAAGCGCCGCTGACAGGGAGAGGTTCTTTCTAGTCATATCTCTCTCCTTTGAAAACCAACTTATGGTGACCCTATCACAGGGTTTTCTTGGCAAGATTTGTTTCCTTTGCCTTTTTCTGAGGCTGAGAGAATGTGACTTGCCTGAGGTCACTCAGTAGGTTTCCATGCTGAGTGGGGCATCAAACCCTGGGCTCCAGAGTCATGGTCTGAACACATGCACACACTTGCCACCGTCTCCCTTTCATCAGGGGTGCAGCAGCAGGGGGTGTGGGTGCCAAGACACATGGTGGCAGGCAAACTGCTCTCTCATTTGTCCTTGTTTGCTTTCACCAGAGATGTGGTGGTGGGTGGGTGCAGTTGCTGAAACTGCTTCCTCATTTCCCCTGCTGCCACATACCTGTTGGTCTCTAGCAGCAGAGCTCCAGGGGTCTGTGGACCCCAGGCAAAGAACCACTGCTATGGACTAATCCTTCTCTACCTAACCTGAGGCACTTGGGAGAAAGCTGGCTAAGTCACCAACCTGTCTTATGTTGTCTAGCAGCTATTACGGCTGGAAAAGGACAGAAATGGCCTGCAATGTGCATATGTATTTATTATCCCCCTTTCTCCTAGGGCGGGACTCAAGATGGCGTACAACACAATGTACCTTGGACTCCCTCTTTTTAATGGATATACCTCTGAGCGTTCCTTGCTTAAGAAAACACTGAGAAATTTATGGGGCTGTCATAAGTCAGCAGGTGATTTGAAGGCACCTCCCCACTCCCCACATGTGCAGCAGAATAGTGAATTAAATGCTACACTATACCACAGCTGTTTTGTTGCTGCTCTCCTCATTCTCAGAGCCCTACAGTCTGTCAGAGATAGGTTACTTCTGTCTTAGGGGCAAAGGTGCAAGAAGATGATGGCTTCAACAAAATATCCTCTGATGGATCTCTTCCTATGTTGATAGGTTCTGGGGTACTCTGGAAAGAATCAGTGTGAGTAGGATGTCCTTGATGCACTTGACATAAATTTCCCACAATGTCTCTGGCCATTTCCGCACCAGACTGTTACAGTGCTATTATTCCACTTTCAACGTCCTATGGAATCCTGGGGCTCAAAGGCCCCTCGCTAAACTGCAAACCCCAGGATTCTGTAGGACGTTGAAAGTGGAATAATAGCACTGTAACAGTTTAGTGCGGAAATGGCCTCTGACATAACAGCACATCAGGTCCTTTTGGGAAATTAAAATGGCAGCTCCTAGCCACTGTTCAAATGAGGAGCACAGGGCAGGCATCTATGAGAGACCCTGTTGGGACCCAGCCAGCTGCCTCTGGATGCCATGGGCTGACACCGGCTCATGGCAACAGGGGTAGCAAGGAGTCAGATGAATGAGTTAATCCCTCATTTCCTCTCTCGTGGTAGCCAGGAGACGACTGGCCCTGGCTTCTTGCTACCATCATTGCCAGTCTCTCCTTCCTTTCCCTCTGACAATATTATAGCAGTTTGATACCGCTTTAACTGTTTTATCTCCATTATATAGAACCCTGAGATTTGTAGTTTGGTGAGGAATTCGCTGTTAGAGAGCTCTTGAACTCTCTAGCAGCTCTAGTGTTACTAGAGCAATCTAGCGGAGCAAGCTACAATTCCCAGCATTCCACATGATGGAACCAAGTGATACAACTGTGAGGGTAAAATATATTCTAAAAATCCCCAAGATGGAAAAAGCTTCCCACAGGGAATTAGCTGTGTGATGCTTCACTCCCCAACAAGTGAAGGGGGGCAGAGGAGGATGCAGAGTCAGTGATGGAGAGTGGCTATAGCTTAAACCAGCTTTCTGGTCAGGGCTATCCCCCTTTCATTGTAACACTTAGGCCATTTCCTCACTACACTGTTATTACTCCACTTTCAACATGCTATGGAATCCTGGGGTTTGCAGTTAAGGGAGGGACATGTTTGGCCTCAGTAAACTACAAACCCCAGAATTCCAAAGGATGTTGAAAGTGAAATAATAACACTATAACACTGTAGTGTGGAAATAGCCTTAGACGTGAGAGTTTGTAATGGCTGAAATCCCTTTTTGTTCTCTCTCCGCATCTCCTAAATGTGCGGACATCCTATTTCTGATGCATCCAATCAATCTGTGTAAGTCATTGTCTTGTTTAGCATATTGTACTTCAGCTGGCATGTGAAACCAGGCAAGCAAGAGCAGGTTGTAAAAATTTTTATCTGTGGAGCTATAGGTGGGTCCTTGCCTGAAGAGCTTGAAGACCCCTGCCTTAGTACAGTGTTTTATTCTTGGACTTTTTGTGTTTTTGATTAAAATTCTGGACACTAGACAGCTCAGTAAAATTCTTGTGCTGTCCAGACCAGACCAGTCTTGACAGGCTGCCAGGCCTACCCGTCACCCCGTCAGCACATTGCTGAATATAAATTGTAATTAATCTTCTCCTCAGTGATCCCATATGTCCTGTTCTTTTTCCTCCAGAGATGAAGGCCTTTCATACATTCCAAGAAGCCGAGCTTGGTAAAGTCACTATTTTGGACAATAGTTTCTGGAATCCTCAGCCAGCGTTGCTGGTGGTTGGGGGATTTTGAGAGTTATGGTCCAAAAAAATAACTTTCTGAAGCTTTGCAATGTAGTAGGATGTGGAAAGCAGCTGGAGAAACCACTCCTGTAAAATGTACCTCTTTTCTTTTCCCCTCAGAGCTCCATGAATCTCCCTCCTGACAAGGCCCGTCTCTTGCGGCAATATGACAATGAGAAGAAGTGGGACCTCATTTGTGACCAGGTGAGGTGGGGAAAGCTGGCAAATGGTGAGATTCTTCAGTGGCACGAAATCTACAATGCATATCATTGCTGGTGGGCCTATGATAGAGGAATGATCAGAAAAAACACCATGTCCCCTTGATCACTGGTTCCTTGACTTCCTTTCAAAGAGCAGGCCACATCCCCTTATCATAATGAATTGTTTATACTAGGCTGCTGAATTCTTTGGCATTGCAGGATTGGGATGTCACTTAGCAACATGATTAACAGGAAGAACGTCAGCATCTGACCCCTAGTAGGTCTGAAGCCATAGATAGTCTTTATTTTTTAAACTCAGGGTGATTCTAATCTTTCTGTTTGTTGATTTTCCAGCAGAAATTATGCGGATGCATCAGAGTGGGTACAATCCTGAGAAGATCTGTTTATCATCACCATACACTTGTTTGTGTCTCTATAGCAGGGGTGGGAACCACTTGACCCTCAACGTATGTTCCTCAGCATTGCCTGTGTAGCCAAGGGCTTGCAGTCTTAACCTCTGGTTCAGTGCCACTATTCCCATCCCTGCTGAACAACATGAGTCCTTTGACCTTCTAGACAATTCAAACTACAGCATCACAATCCTTAAACGATACTGGAAGGGGCTGTAGGCCAAAACATCTGCAGGGCCAAAGATTCCTCATCTTTTCTCTATAGAAAAGGCCACCTCATACATGGAGAACCCTCATCCTACAGCAGAGGCAAAGTACATATGGTTCTCCATATTTTTCTAGAGTACAGCATGCAGCATTCCTCATCATTAGCTGTTCTGGCCAGGGCTGTTGGTGAATGTAGTCCAACAGCATCTGATGTACTTCACTCACCCTTGATATAGAGGGAGTGCAAACCCTTTGTAGCTGTGAACTAGGTGCCCAAGATCCATGAATTCATTGACGACAGCACCTGGGAATCATATAATATTCTTTTTCTCTAACTCTGGGTACCCACAGAAAGAGATAGTGTAGGTAAATCAAAAATCATAGGGTGGTTTTTGGTTGTTGTTTTTTTGAAAAACAGTCTGATTTTGTGCATATTTACTTAGAACTGTGCCTGAGTAGGATAGGGATTACTTACAAGTAAGTGCACCAACTTAAAATGAAAGGGAGAGATCCTTCTAGCATATGAGTAGAAGGAAAGACCTTGGAAGCAGCAGCAGAGCAGAATGTATCTGGGTGGAGACTGGATATGGTTCCCTTTTTAAGCTTTTAGAGATACAGACATAAAGGAGCATCTGGGATTCAGATTACCAGGAAGAGCAAACCACCAAGCAGACATTTGGTGGAAGTTAGGGCTTCTAGAGGCGGAAGGGGGAAAAAAGACAGAGGGGCTGAAAGAATTACTATGTTCATAAATCAGCAATGGTGACCTTTAAATTGCAGTGACCTAGGCCAGGCTCATCCGAATGTGCTTTCAAAGGCATCTTGCTTTCACAAGCATTCTTGTCCTCCCAAAAAAACTAACCACCCACTGTTCTTTCTTTCTCCTCTCCAATTTAAAACAGGAAAGATTTCAGGTGAAGAACCCACCCCACACATACATTCAGAAACTGAAGAGCTTCCTTGACCCAGGAGTCACCCGGAAGGTAAGGCCCTCGAGTCATTTGTTTTTAGAAAATGTCAGTGTGTTGTAGAATTGGAGAGGTTGAGGCCCAAGAAAGAAATAGTCTGGTCCATGTCCCAGAACAATTATCCAGGCACTGTGACAGAGAGATCTCCTTCAAGGCCAAGCAGGACAAGTTCTGGTACACGCTCTACTCAGTTATAGTGGTATGATTCCATTCTTAAATGCCATGGCAACATTGCATGGAATCCTGGGACTGGCTATCGAGGGAGGAGTGTCTAGCATTTTCAGCCAGGGAGCTCCTCTGCCGCCTCTGAGCAAACTGCCAATCACAGGATATGGCTGCAGCAGTTAAAGTGGAATCATAGTTCTATACTGTAATTATGTGGTGTGAAAATCTCCAGGGTTGCCACGAATCAATAATGCGAGAGCACCGTCCTAATGTGTGTAGGAATTAACAGAATACATCCTGCTTCCTGTGACCTATGTCTGTGTTTCTCCAATTAGTGGGGCAAAAGAGTTTGAAAAAACAGAGTGCTCCCTGGCTCAGACCACAGACTAACAATGGTCTGGTCCTTTGGAGACTGCTCCTTTGGAGTCTGCTGACTAATTGTCTAATCAAGTGACAGGGTTTGAACTGTCATCTAGATCTGGGATGGGGAACAGATACCTTTTACTCTGCAGAAAATGCTGGAGAAATTGTCCACAAAATTGTCCACAATATCCACACATAGTTGTTTTGCACAAAAAAAATCACTGTCTGTGCAGAAAAAAAAATGTGCAGAAATACTATTTTCTGTACAGAAAATATTATTTCTTGTGCAGAAAATGTGATTTCTGTGGAAAAGTGCTACATGTGAATTTTGCACAGAGTCCCTAATTGCAAATAGGCTTTGAAAACTGATTTTGACTTTGTCACAGCTGAAAGAAAATTGCTAAAACTACATGTTGTATCATTCAAGAATAAAGTAATTGAAAAATTATATCCTTAATAAATCAGGTGAAAAAGTGAGCCTGGATTTACTGTAAGCATGTTTGCCAGTGGAGAAAGAATTAAAGATAAAATGGGGAAACCTTTGTGGTTTGGCTTGAATCCCTCCCTGGGTTGCAACTTCTGAACCTCAGTGGGCAGAGTCATACTGCCTATTTTTATGATTGCAACAGTATCAAATCCATACTTTTCACAAAATCAGTATTAACTGAAAGCTAAAATGAAGGACAAAATGGTGCCCTCTCCCCCATTCTGTGCAGAGAAGCTGACTTGACTGACAGCTGAATCCTACTTCAGTACTTGCAGTGGGCTATGACTTTGGGCAAGTGACACTCTCTCAGCTTCAGAGGAAGGCAAGGTAACCTCCCTCTGAGCAAATCTTGCTAAGAAGTCTTTGTGATAGGTTCACTTTAGGATTGCCATAAGTCAGAAACAATTTGAAGGCACACAACAGGAACAACAATAAAATCCGCTACCACAGCTTAAGGGCAGCAGGCCAGTTTAGGTGATCAAACAAACTGTGTGACGCCCGTGACTCTGTTTTTCAGCAGAGAGGAACAGCTGTGAGTGTGTATGGGTACTTAGGATAAATTGCAAGGGATGTTGCATTGCTGTCCCCAAGCCAGTGGCCCTGAATAATATTCTTCTTCTAAAGAATAAGGGAAATAGGGAAATAAAAGAAGAAAGTTAGATGATAAGAGATACGGGATAAAATTCTGATCCATTTAGCCTGATTCCAGTGATTGTGGTGGAGATAGGTAATGGGCTTATCCTATCAGTCAAATGTGGCTGTCACTCTTACAGAAGTTCCGCCGAAGAGTACAGGAATCCACCAAAGTACTGAGGGAGCTGGAGATCTCTCTAAGGACCAACCACATTGGGTAAGTCATGGGTAGCCAACCTGTTTGGCATGTTTGTCATGTGTCATGTTCAAACCTTTTCTGAGCCAGTGCCACTCTAATGTGTATTAATATGTTCATTTTAGTAAGCTAGTGCCTCTCTGATGTTTTGTCCTGTAGATGCTTTTGAATTCGGTGATGGCCAATGGCTTACAGGCTGAGAGCAGTGAATCTGCTGTGCATTTTAGTCTGAACTGAAATATCCAAGGAGCTGAACTGCTCCATTGCCATGACAGCTGCCGTTGCCAGCTGCCATTGCCTAGGGCCCGGGGTAGAAACGCTCAAACAAAACATTCAAATCTAAAGAAGAAAACAATATGAAAGACGTGTGCAGCATATGCCCATGTGACTATAATTGTTCTGTGTATAGAGTGATCCTCCACTTTTGCAAGAATTTTGGGCACAGAACCCTCACAAAAGTGGAAAAACTGTGAATAACTCACCCCTATGCTCCCCCTTCACATTTCCTTGCCTTTTGCCCTTACACATGTTCAAAAGGCAAGGGAATGGGATGGGGGTATGCCACAGGTAGAAAAGAAAGGCATGTGCATGCCTCCCCCTCCCATTTCCTTGCCTTTGCCTTGATGCACATTCTCCACGCTGGGCAAAAGGCAAGGGAATGGGAGAGGGAGCACTGGAGGCAGAGAAAGAAGGGGCACCTGTGCCTTCCCTCCCCATTCCCTTGCCTTCTGCTTTGGTGTGCATTCTCTGCACTGTGGCAAAAGGCAAGGCAATGGGAGGAAGGAGCACTGAAAGTGGAGAAGGAAGGTTTGTACATGCCTCCCCCACATTCCCTTGCCTTTTGCCTGAGCATGCTTGCTTTTCTTCTCTGCACCCAGCAAAATGCAAGAGAATGGGAGCAAGATAATGCAGGGGAGGCATGTACATGCCTTGCGAATGATCAAATTTGTGACGGTCAAGCCCATTAATGTGGAGGGAGGACTGTAATTAACAAAGCTCATCATGAGGCATTTCCATCCAGCCTTCCTCAGCTCACCGTCTTCTAATTTTTTTTTCAATTTTTTTTTTGTTTTCATTTAAATTGTAATATAAACTAACAAACATAGTAACCCATATTGAAATCGCTGTTCGAATACACTCAGAAACATCATGGGAGGATGTAATACAATAATATATCTATCGGAGAAATGATAGAAACAGATATTCGCTATCTACATGACGATGACACATACAACAGGTTCTACCAAAAAAAGAAGAAAAAGAAAAAAAATGGAGAGGAAAAAAGATGGGGAAGGAGAAGAAGATATGAGAAAATGAAACATCAAAGAAAACAACAACTACCACATTAAAAATTAACTTCTCACGCTGTCAGTGCCACAGACTGGACTAATTTAAAATCTGGTTTCTTTTCAGATTGTATAAATCTTTCACCTTTTACTGTCTTCTAAAATTTTTTGACTACAGTCAACCCTCCACATTCACTAGGGTTGGGGCACAGAACCCTCACAAAAGTTGAAAAATCAAAACATGTCTGTGTGTCTGTGGAAAAGGGGCCAAGGCAGGGTGGGGAGAGAAGGCACCAAGGGTTCAAACCAGATTAAGGAAAGGAGAGGGAAGGAGAGATTGCCATGGTAGCTCTATACTTCCTCTTTCTTGTTCATCACCTTCCTTGGGAGTGTGGGGATATTGAGGGAGGGTTTGTGATGCTGAGAAATTGGGCTGTGAGTCATCTTTAGCTGGCCAGGTAGAGGCTGGTGAAGGAGGAGGAGCACCAGAGGTGGGTTTTTAAAGGGCTTAATGGCTTGATTTGGAGCCATTGAGAGAGAAAATTCCCCCAGAAAAGAAACACCTGGGGGGGGCAGGAGTTTGAGAAACTTGCAAATAATCAAATCTGTGAAAGTCAAACCTGTGGAAGGCTGACTGTATGTCTCCCATTGTTTCAAACCATTGCCCATTCTTGCTGGGGTTTGATGAGAGTTTTAGTTGCAGACATCTGAAGGGCATTACTGACTTGGAAGAGGCAATTTATATACATGTGTGTTGTGGAGGCTGGCAGTTAGAAGCAATAAACATTCCATACTTTATGTTCCTATTATGAACTGATTTCACAGCTACGATAGAGAGAGGGGAAATGGGTGGATGGACAGATGGATAGATGGACTGATGAGCCAATAGACAGAAATTCTTTACTGAGTGATTAAAATGATAGAGAATCTTTGCACAAATTCTTCCTTTTTTGTCTGGGACTACTTAGAAGGCAGTTATCAAGAGTATAGAGTCTGTGTCACGATCCACTAGCATTTTAACTTCCCTAAGCAGGTTTTTTCCCCCCTCCATTAGACTGTAGGACTATCACCTAATGCAGTGGTTCTCAACCTGTGGGTCCCCAGATGTTTGTGGACTTCAGCTCCCAGAAGCCCCAGCCACTATGGTCAATGCTCAGGGCTTCTGGGAGCTGAAGTCCAAAAACATCTGGGGACCCACAGGTTGAGAACCACTGACCTAATGGCACACTCCACCCTGGCTTGCTGAAATGTTTTGCCAGAAATTGCACACTCACAATTAAATATTTTGTTTGAAATGAGTCAATGGTTAATGATCGAGGCTTCCTAGTCAACTTCTGAATTATAAAGGCTGTAGTTTAGTCTGTCTTGTATCTCATCAATTCATGCTAACATGTTCAGGTTGCTTTCTTTTACTCAGTGCCTGGAGGACAGGGACTTTTTATTTTTATTTTTTATTTTTTAAAATTAAGTTTTGACACAAAAAATCAACGTAATCTGCAATCAAAAATAAAGGAACAGAAAGAAGAAAAGAGAGAGAGAGACAAAAGAAAGGCAGGCAGCTAATATATAAGAGGGCTCTAACCTCCAATCCTGGTGGTAATGAAAAGAAAAAAGAAAAAAACAAATTACCATTACAGATTCTGAGACTCACTCTTTTTCTTTTGCATTTGACTCATTAGATGTTTCTTTTTTCTTTTTTTAAAATATTTTTATTAAAAATTTCACTGCATAAAAAACAGAGTGGATATACCCCGTTGACAGATATATCACACCCTCCCCCCTTCCATATTATATTTCTCCAGTTGAGTCTTCTTTGCTTCCATTTACCAACATCATTAGATGTTTCCAGTTCCTTCTGCTTCTCTCAGGTCCCAAACCTGCATTCTGCCCAGTAACTACTATTGCTTTGAGATATTGACATAAAAACAGAATGAATGAATCACTGAATGAATAAACCACACTGGCTCTCAGTTTTGAAGATAGGCAGACAGCAGAACTAGAGTCTGCAACCTTTATAGAAACGGCAGAGTGGGCATATCCACCAAAATTAAACATTTTAAACTCCCATTCAATTCAGCGGGAAAGTTGATTTCCATCCTACATTTCTCCATTGTATATCACCTTAGGGTCATGGCAGGTTGAGAAGCAGAAAACAAGTTCCATAAGTCAGTCGATCAGTCACTGAAACTTTAAAGTGCACAAATTTAGATTGAATAAGCCCTGTGTGTTGCACTTGCAGAATAGAGAAATAGAGGAAGAATAGAGGAAGGAGAGCTTGATCTGATTGACCTGGCCCTGTCTTTCTTCCCCTTTCCTTTGTAACACTTCTTTTTGGGCAGTGGTTCTCAACCTGTGGGTCCCCAGATGTTCATGGACTTCAGCTCCCAGAAGCCCTGAGCATTGACCATAGTGGCTGGGGCTTCTGGGAGCTGAAGTCCATGAACATCTGGGGACCCACAGGTTGAGAACCACTGTTTTTGGGGGGGGTGTGTGTGAATAAGCTGTTGCTGCTTAATTTAGGTGACATCACAAAGATGACAGCAGTTAAAGGCCCTCAGGTTTCTGACTGTCTCTATAGTTCAAGAGTAGACACAGAAAGATTAGTCTAAATCAGTGGTTCTCAACCTGTGAGTCCCCAGATGTTTCTAGACTTCAGCTCCCAGAAGCCCTGAGCATTGACCATAGTGGCTGGGGCTTCTGGGAGCTGAAGTCCACAAACATCTGGGGACCCACAGGTTGAGAACCACTGGTCTAAATAGTGGTGTGTAAATTCTGGTTAATAAATAAAGAGTGGATTCAGAGTGAAATTAAATGGTAGATGAAGGAGTGGAATTTTTAGTGTCTGTAGTATTCAGGCATAAATGAGTTTCTGGAATTGACTGCCATGAGGCATGGTCACGGACGCTAACACAGAATGGTAGGCAAGTTCATAAAGGAAAAGTCTATGTATGGTTACTAGTCACGGTGGCTATATGAAATCTCCTTGGTCAATAGCAGTCTGCTTCTCGGTGGGTCACGTTCAAAACAAAAAGGAAAATGTTGTCTTCAAGTCCTGATTGTCAATTTCCTGGAGATATTTGTTTGGCCAGGTAGGCCAATGGATGCTTGGGTGGGTGAAACTAAACCATCATGGCGCTTCTTTCATTCAGAGTCCTCTATGGATCAGTACAAAGAGAAGCAGAAAATCATGGCCATCCCAATAACTTTTTTCTGGCTAAGGTGGAACAACAATTTGCTCCCATGACAATGTGTAGAGTACCCAAAGCCAGATATTTTGACAGTAGTAGAGGAAAACCTCACAAGCATCTCTCTTGATCTCTCACAAGAAAAATACAACTGTAAATTCAGTAACTATTAAATGCTCTTTCATAACACCCAAAATTTGTTACCTGGGGCAGCTGAATAATAAGATCAGCCTTCTGCAAATAGTCCAGTAAGGAAAGAAAGGAACCAAAGAGGAATAGAATCTTGTCAGGGGAGCACACCCATCAGTATAATTTACCAGAGAAGAGAAAGCTGGACTTGTAGATCTCCCGTCTCCTGACTAAAAACTAGTAATTCTTAACCTTTGGTCCTCCAGATGCTGTTGGACTTTACCTTCCAGTATCCTGGACTATTGGCCATGCTGTCTGTGGCTTCTGGGACCTGAAGTTCAACAATATCTGGGCACTCATCTGAAGTGGTCTTTAACTTTTTGGCAGCAGTTTGAGGAGATGGACTGTGGCCTGGCTTGCCATTCTAACCCAAGGGTGATCTTTGAGCAAGGAGACTTTTATTTGTTTCTTCTCCTTGAGCTGCAGCCTTCCTGCGAGGCCCCTATCCTCCACAAACTTCCTATGACTGCTCTTGTGAGCTGGGAAACATGTCTGTCTCACCACCTGTCCCGGCTCCAGCTGGAAGGGAAACGCCAACAAGAGCAGGAAGCCAAACTGTTCCTGTCCTTGGTTTCCGGTCACTGCTGGGCAGGGGTTCCTCAGGATGGCTGGGTC
Source organism: Iguana delicatissima (assembly GCA_948472985.1). Lineage (NCBI taxonomy): Eukaryota > Metazoa > Chordata > Lepidosauria > Squamata > Iguanidae > Iguana > Iguana delicatissima. The sequence continues at coordinate 91,343 of CAOKZL010001198.1, read as the reverse complement.
TGACATAGGGAGTGGCGCTTATTCAGCAACCCTCTTGGACTAGGGCTGAGCAATGAATGAACAACAATCTGCAGGTGAAAATCAGGAACAAAGGGACAGAATAGGATGCCAAATGATGGGGTGGGACACTGTGTAAGTACAAATGGGATTGTTCTGAAATGTTATTAGGATTTTGTGCAGAGTGGAGATGGATAGGTTTGAAGTGGAGAAGCACAGCGCTGTAGTGCCAGAAGGGATCTCAGTGAGGTTATCTGTTTCAAAGCTTTCCCCTAAAGCTAAAGTCACCACTCTGAAATAAGGTTGTCAGAGTGAAAACTAGAGGAGGTTCCTGCACCTTTAATGATTATGCTGAAGAGGGAATTTCAGTAAGTATTGCTTGTCACAAAACCCAGGTAGCAAGCAACACCTGCTGAAATTCTCTCTTACACACTGCCATTAAAGTTACAGGAGTCATCTCTAATTTTCACTTTGGCAACTCTAATTCTCACACAAAATCACAGTCCACTGACCACCTGGATTATAACAGACAATGCACTGAGAACAGATAGGTCTAACGTTTTAGTGACCCATAAGGACAAACATATTTTGTTGCCTGAAGCAGAACAGAAATTAGAACCACCCATCCTCCTGCTTCGTTCAAGATGCATAGCACCCAAAGCCAGGGAGGTTATTTTGGCACATGAAGCAAGAAATCCTGTAAGACTCTTCCTCATCCACAGCAGTAAAATGAAACACAATAACAGCAGATTAATAGCTAACGATTTTCTGCCTTTCCAGGATAAACAAAATCCACTGTCTGAGGCAGTTGTCTCACTCTGGCTAACAAAAGGAGTGACCCTGTTGAATCTATTGAGTAAAACATATCCAATCGACAGATAAAATGCAGCCACTATTTCTTGCCTCCAGTGCTAGAAAAGTCACTCACTAATTTTTTGGGTGCAAGAGGGATCTTTTTCATGCAGACTGCAATATGGCTGCTGATACTTAATTGTATAGTTTAGAACCATTTCCATTTATATGTTAAAATGAGTTGGCAGTATTCTGTCACTGGCTACTATTGCTAAGAAATAGTAAGGTCTAGGCTGAATTTTTGTGGGGTTTGCTTTTCTCATAGTGAAAATCAGTATGAAAAGTGGGAGTAGATTTTGCCCAAAGAGTAGTGCTCACTTAGAAAAATGATAATAAACCTCTTTGGCTGCAGAATCGTAATCCTGCCCGTTTTCTTAGCAAAGGAGTTGCCAAAGTGGAAGTTTGCACTAGACTAGGTGCTGTAGACTGCAATCACCATTTTATTGCTATAACAGCCATCTTAAAAGAGGTGGGCCGTAGTGCAAGACACTCTCCTTCTGTCCTGTCAAACACTGTGAGAGAGAGGATCATCCTGCTCACATTATTATTTTGGACTATTTCCTTTAAAGTGATTGCAGTTGTCCTTTAAAAAGAATATGATTTGTGTGTTTATTTGCATAGTGTTCCTCTCCCATACCCAGTAGGTACATCTAGGTAGTTTTTAAAACAGTATTTCTGGATTTGAAAATTGCTCTAATAAATAGGTATATATATATTCATGAAAAGTTAGAATTCAGTATTCTAATTTAAATTTTAAAAAGTACAACAGTGCACCAGAGTGGGAAAGATTGTGACCTGGAGTCCACTGACACTACACAATTGTGACACTGTGATTCGACTTCAATTGCCATGGTTCTGTCCTATGGAATCCTGGGATTAACAGTTTGGTCAGAGGCAGCAGAGCAGCTCGCTGGCCGAGAATTCTGAATGCTCCTCCGTCAGCTGTCAGTCCTGAGATTCCATAGGACGGAACCATGGCAGTTAAAGTGGAATCATAGTGCTATAATTTTGTAGTATGGATAGGCCCCAGGGGACTAGTGTTCATTGCTGACAGGCAAAATTAAGGCCCCTTTTCATCAGTCTAGTAGTTCCTTATCTTTGATTCAGATTTGAGTCAGACAGCCCTTCAAATGAAGGAGGACGTCCGAACAGAGGATTTTTATGTAGAGTAGAACATGTATGGGGAATATGGCCACTGGAATCTGCAGCAGTATGAATCAACAGAGAGAAAAGATTGTGTGTCACACAGTGCTACAGATTTATTTTATTTTAATAACGGTCTTTGTCATACATCTCTTCAGTTCTCCAAGTAGCTCTCAGTTGTCACCTTAAAAGAAGCAAATATTGTCAGCCCTTTTTATATGCAGCTCAAAAACTGACCAAATTGTTGGGGCACCAGTATTACAAAAACAACCCTTTAAGGTAGACCAGTATTATTATTCTCACATTGCTGATGGAAAGTCAGGGGTTAAAACTGAGCAAAAATGGCTACCCTCCATCAGAACACATTCCAGAACAGCAGCACTGGTTAAAAGGGGAATAATTGTGGTACCTTAGTGGCGGAGAGCAGGAGTTCTTGCCCTTGACGTGGCTTGTTCAACTCTCAGAACGATCATAAAGTCACTGAGTGGCTGTAGGGACTGGATCCACCTGCTTGTATGTAATACTAGATTGCTAAAGATCAGAGTCTTCCTGCAGACTGTACATACATCAAGATGTGTAATACCTCATCTGTGAGATACTAGTCCATCTTTTAGGGTTCTGATAAGAATGAGCAAAGTGTAAAATGTATGAGTTGCTTTGTGTGATTAGGAAAGACTACATAAGCACCAGGTATTTATTGACACAGGGCTTATTATTAAGATTATCAAGATAAACACAGTAAAGAATGAGAGAGCTAAAAGTGTCTTCCAATTATTTACGGGGACTGGAAGCCTTTTGAATGTATAACCTAGAGCTACGCACTTGTAACTTTTTTGTCTTCATGATCCCTATATAGAGATCCATAAAAGTCCTTCAGTCTCCACTTACTGGCTGGCAGCCTCTGCAATTGATGAGGGTCTGTTCCCTTGTCAATCAGGAAGCAGCTGGTTGGCAGTCCCGCCTCATGTGAGTGATCTGTGGCACATGGGGGAAATGAGACATGGGTCTTGCTTCTGTCTGTTCCACCAAAGATCACTCAGGGGAGGGGTTGGGAATTTAGCTGCTTCCCAGTTGACAGGGGAACAGACCCCCATTCATTACAACAGTTGTTGCCTGGCAAATGCTGATTAGGGGGAATTGGGATGGGATTCACTGTGTACCACCATTACTACAGTGCGTTATGCAATATGTAAATCCCCAATGGGATTCTGGCCAGGAGGTGCTCCAGCAGGTCTGTGATAAAGGTTTGCATCTGCAGCGTTTGTTGAAAGCACAAATCCTTTCTGCCTTATAGGAATGTAAAAACACATGGCGCTAATTTACAGAAGTACTCCTACTGCTTACCATCTAAATATTATAAATATAAGCAACAAAATAATCATGCCACAGTGTCTGGTACACATGCGTACTACAAAGGTACAGGCAATTGTATGAGTTTAGTAGTTTGTGAATTTAAACAAGCAAGCAAACAATTTTTAATTTGGAACAAGCAAGCAAACAACTTTCTGGCTCTTAAGGATTTGAAAATAAGCTTAAAAGAGTGTGGTTAATGTCTGTTTGAACTGTGGTGGCAGATAGGGTGTGTATGATAATAAGATTGCTGAGAAGGATGTCCAAAACGTATGGCCTTTCTCAACGTGGTGCCCTCCAGCTCTGTTGGAGTACAACTCCCATCATTCTTAGCTAGGACAGCCAATGAATTGAGCATTGTATAGCCTCCTGGAAAGAAGAAAAGGATAATTAGGATTTAGGATCAGGCAGGAGATGAGCAAACACTCAGGCTGTGTTCGCTGGAGTGGGAACAGAAGTGTCAATTGCAAGTACACAAGACAGTCCCCGGGCTCCTTTGTGAAAGAACAGAGGTTGTTATGCTTTCATGCAAACAGCCCTAATCTCCTACAAACAGTCCATGTGCCCTTGATATAAAAAAAAAGTCTTTCTGACTCTTGCTTTCTCTTTTCTGTAAACAACCTCCATGTCTATTCAGACTCAATTCTTTTGGAGCTGCAAGAAGATTCCAGAACCACAGGCCAGTGTGGAGCATATCAGGGATTCTGAGAGCAGCTGTTGAAGTCTTTTTTCTTTATTTTCCATGTGCCTGTGCACACACTAGAGAGTCATGGGTCACTTGCTTGAGTCATCTTGCAGCTCTGTTTTCTCTGCAGGCAGCCACAAGGTGGCATGTCCTCTGTCCCTGCTCTTGTCATAATATAGACTGGCTACTAGATGGTTTGGGTTGAGCTATGGGTAGTGTTTCTGTTATTCTTGTGTGGGTCCAAGTTTTTTAGTCCTTCCTTAGCCTATGATGGATGAATGAATAAATTGAATAATTATCTTTGTATCTTGCATTTCCTACAGTGATCTCAAAGCAGCATGCTTGGCTCTTTTCCTCCCTCAGCTTATCCCCACAACAGTCTTGTGAGGCTGGTTCAAAGCTTGGAAAGTTACTGTGTGAAAGAAGCAATATTATAACATTTAGAAGGCTGTCATAACTGGGAAGTGGTAGGATGATGGTCTGGATGCCACGGCATCATCCTGAAACTCTTTGGATATGGATGGCTTCAGTATAGATTCATTCTTTTTAAGATAAGGTTCCAGATTCTGGATACGTCAGGCTGAGTGACCAGCTCAAGGTCATTCAGTGAATTTGATGGACTTGAACTCAGAACAATGTCTACATTTTCACCTGCGCTTGGGGACATTTACTCCCCTCTATGAACCTAGACACCTGCTCCTCTTATCCAGTATTTTCTGCTCTGGTGGCAATGTTTCTCAAGTTCCTGAATTAGGAAATCGTCCTACTGAGAGCCTTTTAACTTCGGTGTTGTTTGTATGCAAAACATGTGCTCTGCCACTGAGCTATGGCTGGAGAATTCAAGTATCTGAATGGACCCATTTGCACAGAACCACATACCAGGATGCGCACAGAATATGCAAGGCATCCTCTTCTGCAACAAAACTGGCCCTGCCCACAGCCACCCTTTCCTGTAACCAACTGCAAGGAGAATTGGATTTGCCTTAGGCAGCTTCTGCTCCCACTTCTGTGCCCCTTAACCTTCAGCAAATGTGTTGAGGGCCCTAAAATAGCCACTGGAGTCAGACAGGAAACACACTGGGGGTGGAGGCTTGAGTACAGACAGGCAGGAAATGGGCCGGCCTAATTTTCCTCTGTTCCAGAGACATTCAGAGAGAGAGAGAGAGAGAACAAACCTGCGTTCAGTTTCAGGGGCCACAAGGTTGATGGACTAAATCACATTCAGCCATAGCTGCTTTAGGAAAGAATATACACCCCGAACAACCAAATTCCCAATTAATAAACCCCTCTAGAGTGTTCTCCTCTCCCTCCCTCCCTCCCTCCCTCCCTCACACACACACACACACACACACACACCCCTCTCTTCTTTTGTTTAAGACTATTCTTAAGTGTCGACCAAATTTTCTCCACAGGCAGACTGGGAATCTGGTGGGATATGACGGAGTTGGAGAGACACATGCACACAAAATGCCCCATCTCTGCTTGCGTCAGGAGCAGCTGAAGGGAGAGGCATCTCCCTCAGAAGTCTAGGGAGGAGACTCTCTCTATCCTGCTGTCAAAAGATAAAGCTGTGCCAATGGCAGCTGGGGAAGTCACAATCTCTCCACAACACATACTGGGTGGGCCATGGTTGGCTTCTCTCTGAATTTATCACATTCTCCTCTCTCCTCTGAACCCTGTCCAGTTTGTCCACATCACTCCCGAAAGCACAGGGCCTCCAGACTGAATGTTGTTTTGTAAATGAGCTGAGATGGTATTGTGTGAAGTGGTGGGTTGTAGATGTTGCCTTTCACATGGTGGCCCTTAAAAGCTGGAAGCAGACTATGATTTGAAAGTGTCTTAAGGGCATCATCACTGGTCACTCTGTTACCCTGTTAACTGGGGGTCCCGGGAGGGGTGCCCAAATAACCAAAACACAATGACACAAGATGGGGAAATTAACTGGAGCACTCGCTTAAGCTAACGAGAGGCAGGGTAACTTAGTGGGGATCTTGTAACCCAATGTCTACGGGGTCAGGTCAGCTAAGCAGTCACACAGTTTTAAAATAGCAAAAATGATGTTTTATTAAGAACAAACACTTGAGACAACACAACCACACAGCTAGCTAAGAAATAAGAGTTTTTCGGGGGAAATGGGTGATACGACACCTTTCTCATAGTCCTGAAGAAATTGCAGATGGAGAGAAGAAGCTCTCAGGACTGGGGGTTTTTATGGGGAAAATATGACCATGGGCTAGTCTGGATTTGGGAGAGAACAATGAGGTTTGGGTGCAGGACAACGTCTCTGAAAGGTCAGAGTTTAACATGATGGGATTAAGTCCGAATTGACAATGGAATGGCCAGTATGCAGATGCAGCTCGCCTGGGCAGTTACGCATTTAGCTCGTCAAGTTACCTGCCCGGGGCAGGGGGCTCTTTGTATTAGCGTGCATCGTTAGTGAGGTGTTTGTCTAGGGAGGTCTCCTAAAGCAAGATCTGTCTGAGTCTGGCTTGCCTAGGTGGAGAAAGGAATGTTCAGCAATTAATGGCCATGCCTAGCTCTGTGCTTGTTCGGGAGCCTCACAAACACTTGGCCGAGGGTGGCAAAATGGGGCCGAATTGTGATATCAAACGATATCTGATATCTTCCAAAGCCAGGCCAGTTCATGGTGATAACTTCTCATGCAGCTTTCCTGTGCCCTGCTATCAGGTTTTAGAAAAAACACAAACATGACTGAAACCCATTTACTAGAAATGACAGGGGGGTGAATTCCCCACAAGATGTGGTTCTTTTTTCATACCAACTTTAATTCTTTGAGAAATCTGTTTGTTTGGGAGAAAAGGCAGCATGTAAATACAACAGAGTGGGACTCCAAGTGGCTTCTAAAAAAGTTAAAAACACTAAAAACTGTCAGCGCGGGCGGAGGTCAAGCAGGGGCTGGACCGGAGCCGGGCACTAGCAGCGCCCGAGGCCCTGACATCACTCCTCTCCCTAGGGTCGCCCCCCACCCCGCGGGGGATGAGGTTTCGCTGGGTAGCGGCGATGGAAGGCCTGCGGCCATGCCTCTGGCGGGAGTCGAGGATCCCAGCCACCTCGGACTCCTCTTCGCCATCGACGAGCACCGGAGCTGGAGGGACTCCGGGGCCGGTGTCTGGTCGTACCCCCATGGCTGGCAGAAGCAGCGACCGGTGGAACACTGAGTGGATCCGCAGGTTGCGCGGAACTTGGAGCCGGAAGGCTACAGGGTTTACCGGGGCCTGGATGGTAAACGGGCCTATGTACCGGGCATCCAGTTTGCGGCTAGGACAGCCGGGCAGGAGGAAGCGCATGGAGAGCCAGACACGGTACCCAACCCGCAGAGGAGGTCCTGGCTGCCGGTGCCAGTCTGCCCCCCGCTTGTACGCCTCCTTGGCAAGCTCCAGTTGCTCCCGCAGTAATTCCTGGATGGCCTGCAACTCCTGGAGCCACCGGTCCGTGGTGGGCACCGCGGAAGGCGCCCCGACCGGCGGGAATGACCGCGGGTGGAAGCCGTAGTTGGCCAGGAACGGGGACTGCTGGGTGGAGACATGGACGGCGTTGTTGTATGTGAACTCGGCCACGGGCAGGAGGTCGACCCAGTCGTCCTGCTAGTAGCAACTGTAACACCGCAGGTACTGCTCCAGCGTGGCATTGGTGCGCTTGGTCTGGCCGTCAGTCTGCGGGTGGTGGGCCGACAACAGCCGGGGCTCAATATCCAACTGCCGCAACAGACACTGCCAGAACCGGGCGGTGAACTGTACCCCCCGATCGGTCACGATCCCCTCGGGGAGGCCGTGCAGCCGGAAGATGTGCTCCAGGACTAGGCGTGCTGTTTCCTTCGCAGAAGGTAGTGCCGGACACGGGACAAAGTGCGCCATCTTCGTGAGGAGGTCCACCACCACTAATATGATGGTGTGGCCCTGCAAAGGCGCAGCTCCCCCGACTTCTTGCGGACGAACAGCACCGGCGCCCCAGCCGGGGAGGTCGACGGCCGCACGAAGCCCCGACGTAGATTCTTCTCTAGGAACTCCTGCAGGGCTGCCAACTCCGGGTCCGAGAGCGCGTAGAGGCGTCCTGCCAGGATCGGGGCCCCCGGCACCAGGTCTATAGCACAGTCGTAGACCCGGTGCGGGGGTAGGCGGTCGGCCTCCTTCTGATCGAACACATCCGCTTACTCCTGGTACTTCTGCGGCAGTTCGACGGATGTCCCGGCCCCGGGGGTCTCTAGGATAGCCATCAGCTTCTCGGGTCAGCAGTGCTCCTGGCAGTACTCGGACGCGAACAGCACCTCGCGCCGCGCCCAGGAGATATGCGGGTCGTGGCGCGAGAGCCAAGGCATCCCCAGCACCACTGAAAAGCAGGGCACCACGGCCAACAGGAAGCTCGCCCGCTCAAAATGGCCCTGGATCTCGAAACCCACCTCGACCGTCTGGTGGGTGATGGAGCCAGACTTCAGCAACCGCCCATCGATAGTCTCCACCGGCCGAGGCGCCGGTAGCAGCACCAGCGGGATCTGGTGGGCCTGGGCGAACTGGAGGTCCAGGAAGTTGTTGGACGCCCCAGAGTCGATCATGGCCCCCACAGGGATGTGCTGTGCCTCCCCGTAGCACACTGCGGCGGCCACCAGCAGCGGGTCTCGTCTCCGTACCGATGCGTCTGCGTCTGTCCCGCTTCCGGGCTCCCCCAGGCCTCGCAGGCTCTCAGTTCGTCCAGGATCTCCGCCGAAAGGCCGGCCTGGTACTGATCCTGGAGGGCGGGGTCGTTGTAGGCCAGGTCCTGCGCCAGTAGGCGGAACGTGGTGGTATAGTCCTGCACCGTACCTTGGCCCTGCTGTAGCTGGCGCAGTTGCTGGCTCGCCGTCTCGGCTTGCACCGGATCTCCCCACACCGCCCGGAACGCTTGCAAGAACGCGGCCACGCTGTCCAGAACGCCGCTATTCTGGCGGAGCAGGGGCGTGGCCCACTTGGCCGGCATCCCGGAGAGCAGGCTGATCATGAATGCCACCTGGGCACGCTCATTGGGAAAGTCTTGGCCCCGGACCTGTATGTAGAGCCAGCAACCGGCCACGAAGGTCTCTAGCTCGGAGGGCTCCCCGGTAAAGCGCGGTGGCACCACCATGGGGATCTTTGGCGCAGGCGGGGGCCAGGCTGCCTGCAGCTGGCCGACCTGGAACTGCAGGGCCTGCAGGGCGTGGGAGAGCTGGTCCACCTGGGCACGCAGGCCCTGGTTCTCCTGAGCCTGGGCAGCCAGCTGGGCTTTCAGAGCCGCGTTCTCCCCTTCCATCCTGCTTGACCGGGTGACAGAGCAATAATCTGTCAGCGCGGGCAGAGGTCAAGCAGGGGCTGGACCGGAACCGGGCACTAGCAGCGCTCGTGCAGTCCTTCGCAGAAGCGCTGCAGCACACAATCTGGGGGGAACTTAAAGCAGGCCTTAGCAGCAGGGTCAACAGAAAACGATAATGGGTTACTTCACCCGGAACGCAAAGGGGTTACTTCACCAAACGCTGGGGTAGGGTCTTGGAGGAACCAGGCGGCAGGAAGCGGGCTCGGACGGGACTGGAACAAGGCACGGGCGGCAGACGTCCTGGAAGCCGACGGTTGTTGCTCCGTGCCTCTCCCAGCCCCGCGTCTGCCTAAAAAGGTCTCTAAGCCGGGCAGCGGCCAATCCGGCCCGAGCACGCGGCTGGGCTCACAGCTGCGCTACAGCTGGGAGCTCCCCGCCCCCAGGTGTTTTTCCTGTAGCCACCAGGATCGGCGGCTGGCCTTCTTGAGCCGCCGCCGCTGCTGGAACGCCGGCGGCAGGGCGGCGGCCTCAGCCTCTTCCGAGGCAGCCTCGTGAGTAGACGGTGCCCCGGGATCAGGCCCGGGGCCCGCCTCCTCAAGCGGGTCTCTGCCTGCCACGGCCAGCGGCTCGGGAGCCAGGCTGGTGGCCTCCGCAACGCCGGGACGATCCTCGGCGGCGGCCTCCGTCACGCCGGGGAGACCCCCGCCAGGATCGGCGTCTGCCGCGGCGTCCCGGCGATCCCTCCCAGCAGCGGAGCCCTCCGCGGCGGCCACGCGGCCCCCGTCGTCAGCTGCGGCCTCCGGAGGGCCCGGACCCGCCTCCTCCTCCTCGGAGGTAACTGTGGCGTCGGCCTCTGCGGCGCCTGCCGGCGCGGCCGCACCCAACGCCCTGACAAAAACATTTAAAACTATTAAAAACATTAAAAACACAAAACTATGAAAACTTAACAACAAATGTTTAAAAACAGCTTAATCAATACATCAAAAGTTCCCCTGCTCTCACATTCAAAGCCTGCTTGAAAAGAAATGCTTTTGTCTGCCAGCGAAAAGAAAGCAGCTTAGCCTCCCATGGAAGAGCGTTCCACAGGGTGGGAGCAGCTGCTGAGAAGGGTCTCTGCTGCGTCCTCACCAGGTGAGCCTGGGACAGCAGTGGGGCCGAGAGAAAACCTTCCCCTGCAGATCTTAGGGCTCGGGCAGGTTCGTATAGGGCAGTGGTTCTCAACCTGTGGGTCCCCAGATGTTTTTGGACTTCAGCTCCCAGAAGCCCCAGCCACTATGGTCAATGCTCAGGGCTTCTGGGAGCTGAAGTCCAAAAACATCTGGGGACCCACAGGTTGAGAACCACTGGTATAGGGAGATACAGTCTTTCAGATAGTCCACACCTAAGCCATATAGGGCTTTATAGGTCATAACCTGCACTTTGAATTATGCCCAGAAGCAAACAGGTAGCCAGTGAAGCTGGTTTAACAAGTGAGCTGAGAACAGTGAAGCTGTTTTAACCCAGAAGAAATGGGGATATCATCTGCCTCTAACATTCTGGAACTTGTCGTTCAAGCAAGCAACTTATCCAAGCTCTGATCTCTATCTTTTAGTAAGCTTGATGGGTTCCCTGTGTACCTTTGATTAAAAATCACCTCATCCTCACATTCTTTCCAGAATTCCATCATCTCTCCTGTACTACATCCCTTAAAACTTGGATGGTAAGGCATGGCCTTCTGAACATTGTTGGACTGCAACTCCCTGCATTCCTTACTCTTATAATGGTTAAACTAAACATGAATAAAATGACTGTTATACCAAGAATTGTTTATGTTATCCTCTACTTATACCTTGCAAGTATTTTCAAAAACTAAATGTATTGTTCAGGAGAGCATTGTTCATTTCAATGAAAACAATGCAAATTCTAGTCAAAGAGGGAGGGTTTGGCCTTCCAGCTCTTCTTACATACACCATAGTGTACTAATTTTGGACATTTCCATTTGAAGTAAGCAATCCAACGTGGTCAGAAATGGTGTCTTCATTTCTGGCACCCCAATTCAAAGGGACAGTATGTGGTTTTCATTTTATAAAAAAGGGGCCATGCATTGCCAACAATTTCAGCAGTTAGAACTGTGTGGCAAGTATTGTCTTGTAAATTGGAATTTGACACACATGCTCTTGCAAAATTGACTTTCTGGAGGAATCCAGATTTTAAAATGGCTAAGGAACCATTTTTATGAAAGGCATGGGCCAATTATGAGATATTTACCTTAAATCACATACTTGGTATTGATGATGAATTTTTGCCTTTTTCAGTTTGCAGGAGCAGCTTGAACTACCTCTAACAGCAACATCTGTTATAATCCAGATTTGGCCCTACAGCTTTAAATACATGCAAGATTTCCTTACTATTAGAGACATTAATTGAGGCCAACCAAGTATCTAAATTAAAAATTTATGGTCACCACAATATCTATTCAAGAAAAGACTTTCTAAATCAGCAAACAATTGGAGATGTAATAATACTAATGCTTCCTTAATGTATGTGCTTTGCAGTTGTCCCATAGTAGCTACATTTTGGAAAGAAGTAATCAAACAATTAGGTTTTGGAAATTTTCTTGATATTCCGGGACATGTATGTTCTTTTGAATTATTTATCTGCTTCTTGGAAAATAACAACCAACCAAGTGAAGTGGATTTTTTTTTACACATTTGATTGTAAGGTAAAATTAATACCTTGTTACTGGAGAGATAATTTTTAGTTTGTTACTGGAGAGATCATTAATACCTTGTTATTGGAGAGATCATTTTTCTCCACTTGTGATCCAATGGATAAAAGATCTAATAGTGCTTGCAACATTTGAAAGAATGATGTATATTTGGACATTTGGTCTGCTTTTATAGAAACTTATGACTAATGCTATTTTTCCTCCATTTTCATTTTAGTTTTCTTGCTTTTGTTATATTGGAACATTATTGTATGTAACTGAGATCCCTTTTAAATGTAAATAAACTTAAAATTATAAAAAAATAAGAAATGATAGCTAGGGCTGACAGAAGCTGCAGTCCAACAACATCTGGAGGGCCACATTTTGGTGACCACTGCTCTGTGCTATCTTTGCAGATGCTTTTGTTCTTTCCTTTTTTTCTATTGTCTTTCTTCAGCATTGTCCTGAGCTTTCTTTGAGATTAAGGCTATGGACAGGTGAAGATTTCTGGAGAGCGTTGGAAGCCATTGGCATTTCCATGTGTTAGCCTCCATCTGCAGCAGTGGTTTGTGAATTATATGTATGTAAGATGTATGTATGTAGGATCTCTGTGTGTGTATGTGTGTGTGTGTTCATGTTTGTGTGCATGTGTATGAAGCTTGTTAGTTTCTGTGCTGTTTCACATGCTTTTTATGCATGTTTATTTAGAAATAAACAACGTTATTCAAAATGGCTCCTAACCCAGGATAGACTGTTGCAATGCAGTGTAGTTGGATCTGCCTTTGCAGACTTCTCATTTACTTTTATTAATGGGAACCACTGCTACCTTGTGAGAGTTACATTACACTTTGAGCATGAAGCAATTCAGTCAAATATTTTCTGCATGGCTGATTTAGTGTGTACAGTGTCAAGTGGCTGGAAGAAGGGAATTGTCCTTAGAAAGTCAATTTGGTGCCCTCCGCATGAGCTGGAACAAACTCCCATTATCCCTAGCTAGTATGCCCATTGGGCATCATGAGTGAGTATGGTGAGCTATGTTAGCTGGGGACAATGGCAGCTGTGTTCCAACACATCTGGAGGTTGCAAGATGGCAGAAGGCTAAGCTATACTGTTTTTAATGTAAACAAAGTCATATGCTAATCTTCTACTGCGAATACTTGTTGCCCTTGGGTAATACAACACAATTTTTGCTCTTTCTTTTGCAGATGGGTGCGTGAGTTTCTCAATGATGAAAACAAAGGCCTGGATGTGCTGGTGGATTACCTGTCTTTTGCTCAATGTGCAGTGATGTAAGTGTCTATATTTGCTTCAGCATATCCTAGATGTTCATGCCTTTTCTGCACTGTTTTGTATTTGTGCAGAAATGAAGAGCTGACAATGGAGTAAGTGCTGTATAAATATTTAAAAGTGGTAATGAGATTTGTAAGAAGTGATGATCGTATGACTCTGTGTCAAGTTTACCATAGCTTTTCAGGACTGCCTGCCTAGGGCTTGATTTTACACAAAGGGCATTAACTTTGTTCAGATCCTTAGGCCAACAGAAGAATGTAAGTTGTATTATTTTCAATGTTTTGCTGTTTTAGGGCTCTTGTTCACTTCTGAAGCTTTCCTTGCTGGCAAGCATAACTTTCAGTAGGTCTTCTGACCTCCCTTCTCCAACTTATGCAGTAGCTATCAACTCAACTGTTTGGGGCTTTTGTTGAGGTTGCCAAATTTGCAATTTTCCTGTTGTATCTCAAGAAGGAACCTACATTTCTGAAACATACTGGACCTTAATTTTTCACACTCCTGAGAACTGTTTGTCATCTGCTCATTTGTATGTTTTGTGCTTTTGCCCTTTGGTTTTGTGTTGGTCCTACAGAGACTCCTGGAGAAGTCTTAATACTCAAGGCCATGGTTCATGAGGCATGAGGTTGTCCCTAAGGTATCAAAAGCCATTTCCATGCCTTACCTGATCCTGTTGTCTTCCCATCACAATCCCGGCAGCGCCTCTGCCAAGTAGAGGGCATGACAGGAACACTGCACCTGACCAGCTCCTTGCGGAAGGAAGTGCGAGCGACATGCGCCTGCCTTCTGCAGCACAGAGGGGCTCTTTCCCATGCTGCGCTGGGGAAGGAAGTGCCTCCATTGTGCTTCCTGGCCTTTTGCATGGCTGGGAAGGATGAGAGTGTTGCGCAGTCGCAGGCACTTAATGAATTTATTCCGTTAAATCAATGTCCCACGATTGCAATGGGTGGGGGCAAGATGGCAGTGGGACTGTGACGACGTCATGCAAAAGCACGATTTGTGGACCGCTACCATCACGTCCCTAACCTAGGAATGTGACACCATGTTGAAATGGCCTCAGTCCTGAGTTGAATTAATAGTGAAAACGAGCACTTTGAACTGGTCTCATAAATAGTCTGAGAGCCAACGTAGTTGCTTTAAAACTGGACATAAGTACAAAAAGCAGTACAGAAATTACTTCTGATGAAGCGCATCCTTGGAAAATCCATTCCTCTTTTAGCAAGGAACTCACTTTGGCCACAACCAATCCAGAGATCTTTCACAAAATAGTGACTATATCTGGGATTCACATGGCCTTCTTGGGATATATTCTGGGAATCAAGCTCTTGTTTGGATGCACCTTAATGCAGATACCACATGTAAGCGAACAGTCATAGATGTAGGCCAGCTTGTGCAGACTTGGTTGTACAGAGGATCACGTCCAGGACAGTGCAGATTGTGCTGTTCATTGTGCATCAATGTATGTCCAAGTTAAAAGTGGCCTGGCACTATGTGCTGGCACAGAAAATACACCTAGACTCCTTGTTCCATCCTGAGTTGCTTTGTGCTGAGATACTGCTTTGGTAGGGGAGATGCTGGTGCCCCTGTTGTGTGCCATGCTGCTGGCTTGAAGCCTACTGAAGCTGTCCCCTCCTGCTCTGCTGGGAACCCAGAGCTTGACCCCTCTGTGCAGCTTCTGCTCTAAAGCTTCTCTGTGTGTGTGTGATGTGTGTCTGCCCTTTAGGTTTGATTTTGAGGGTCTGGAAAGTGGCGAGGATGGAGCACTAGAGAAGCTGAAATCCTGGAGCAGGTCCATAGAGGATCTGCAGCACCCCAGCACCCTGTCTGCTCCCTACGCCAACAGCCTTGCTCGCTCTGCGCGTCAGTCTGCTCTCCGGTATGTATCTCTGTCCTGCTGTGTTTTCCAGGATGTATACCCTTTTTGGTTGTGCCAATAGTTGTAGTAATAATCCTTCCCCTCAACTCCTGCCCTCTGCCCTCTAGGGGATGCTGTGTGCTGATCTCTTCTTCCCACTCCCATCTTTCTCCCCTTGAGGTTCTGCTGGTGGTAGCTGGCCATGTCTCTTCTCTGTTCCAGGCCTTGCCTTTTTTGCCATGCTCTGTTTTGCCTGTCTTTACTGGGTCTCCCATTCTCTCTCTTTCTCTGCCCTTGGCCATTTCCACACTACAGCCAGCCCCTCCCTAAACTGCAAACCCCAGGATGATGAAAGTTGATGAAAGTGGAATAATCATGCTATAACAATGTAGTGCGGAAATGCCCCTTGTCTCTTGGGTAAGTTTATCTGTGCTGCGTGGTGAATTTTGTACAATCCTAGGCTAAAATGAGAGGCCTCTGTGTGAAGGCAAGCAGATAATTTTTTTAAAAAGCCAAGACAGATTAATAGTGCAAGCATAAGGGCAACTTGGCCCGCACGGGATGATCTTTAGGAGTCTGGCCAGAGTCAGTCATTTCTATGAGGCCTATAGGCCCCTTGTATCACATGGTCCTTGCTGAGTGGATAGGAGGAGGCAAGACATCTCCACTGAGGAAGGAGATTTTTCTGGCAAGGTGACACAATGATACAAGGAGGAAAGCACAGTGGGGCCCTGGGCTTGAGTCCCCTGTCAATGGAGGCTGACAACTTCCATGGCAGTGGGGTGGTGAATCTGGTCTAGGTTCTGGTTTTTAAGTTTCCTAGATTTAGTTTCAAAGTTTTCTGTTTTTTAGGTTTTAGGAACTATATGGGGCTGATGAACCCTGTCCCCTAAATAGGCTTGGCACTTTGGATAGCTCCCTTAAAGTTCAAACGCAGATTCACACACACACCCCAGCACTTTGTGACACCTTGCACCAAACAACCAAGACCTTTAAGAAGGGCTTGGAAGAATCCCCTTGCTGGACTGAAACTTTCAGAATCCCCCAGCCAAACTGGCCAGTGGCAGTGCTGACTGGAAGATTCTCATACTTGAAGTCTAGAAAATTTCCATCTGGAAAGCACTGGGTTGGGGAAGGCTGGATTGAAGGCGAATCATTTACTTTGACATGTGAAATAATTAGACATTAAAAAAAAAGGACGGAGACCATTTTTGTGTCTTTTGTACATATTCTCTAGGAGCCGAACTCTCTTTTCTCTGTCTGGTCTTCAAGCCTTACAGCCCTTGGGGGTCTCTCTGTCTCTCACATACCTCAGTAGTGCTGTAGATATTTAACAACAAACTTTTTTTTGCTTTCTCCTGGAAAGGAACGTTTTCCTTTTCAGTTGGAGTGAATTTTCCATCAATGAAGATCTCTTTTGCTGCGGAACTTTAAAAACATTTCTTTGCTTTCTCTTGGTTTCAGCAGATGAAGGCTGACATGATCTGTCTAGGGTATGAAGAGGGAAATCTATGTGCACATGTTTAGACAGCTGAAAAAAAGACCTCCTCACAATAACTGTGGCTCCTGGAAGTTACTCTAAAAATGACCAAAGCCCTCTGATTTGTTCAGAGGATGCCTCCAGATGAAGCTTTTATTGCCCAAATGCCCTGAATCCTTTGCTGAATATTACTGAAAGTTCCAGAGACATCTCCATTTGTAATTTACATGTATTTCCCCACTTCTTCTTTCATTTCTTTTCTTACCAAGGAAAAAATGCACTAAGGAAGGAAAAGGAGACTAGCTACACAACTTTTTTTGATTAATATAGTAGTGCTAGCAGCCCTCGCGTCTGGAAGCATCCTTAAACTCAGAAAGGGAGAGCCGGAGAACTGTGCTGTCTTCCTTTCTTTCGCCAAAAAGCTATGCTGTTCTTGGGCAAATCTTCTGCCAGAAGCCAGTGGTTCTAATTACAGCCTTCCCTTCTTGTTCTTAGCTGCAGCTGTGACCTCATCATTGGCAGGGGGCATAATTCCTGTTGGGCCTTTGCTCCTGTGAATTACTAAATGTAGGGATCTCTTTTTGCCAGATACACCACCCTTCCTAGCAGGAAAGCCTTGAAGAACTCACGACTGGTGAGCCAGAAGGATGACGTCCACGTGTGCATCCTGTGCTTACGGGCCATCATGAATTACCAGGTAGGGTAATGTTGGCAATGCCAGAATGATTACTTGCCTCTGCTTAGGATCAGGGATGATGCCAGTATCTGTAAGCCAAAGCCTAACAATTCTGGCCAAATTCTCCACTAGCAGAGTCAGTTGCTGAAAACGCCTGTTTGTATTGAATAGAGCTTGGGAAAGTTTTGGATTACAACTCCCAGGGACCTCCAGCCAGCACAGGCCAAGGAATTCTGGGAGTTGTAGTTCATTAAAAGTTAGTTTGCAGCGTGGGCTACATACAAGGGGCCTACAGTAGGTAACAGCGATATGACACAAAGACAGATAGTCTGTGTATGTGTAGTGTTGAACCACATGTTCTCTGTACTTTTTGTTTGTGAACTTTGGAATGAAAATATGAGAAAATTGAATTTCTGGCAGATCTGGGGAGCACTGTATATGTGTGTGAGGGGCAGAGCAGGACTCACCCATATTCATCCCTGCTGATTGCACAGCTCCTTTTGGAGGTCACCTTTTCCCAGTGAGTTTTATTTCTCCATTATACCTAATTTTAATTGTACTACCTAAAAAATAATTTGAAATACTGCCTCCCCATCTACTCACACATTCACTAGTTTGAATGTGATGTTTTGGCTGCACCCTGCTGCACACCTAAACAAAAAGATACTAAGAACACCTACTTCCTGGCCTCATTTGCTGCACCCTCGGGGCCTAGGTTTGATTATGTAGCAGTTTAATAGCTTGTGGGTGACTGTAGCTGTGGCTGTTAATACTGGTAGCTTAAGCTACATATACAGAGTTATGTCTCTGATCTCTCAGTGCCACTGCAATTCTCTGGATTTGGGATATTTGTAAGGTTAGTAGACCATAAAAACATAGCTGTTCCAAATGTAAAGATGGAATACATTCCAATTCTAACAAAAATCTGCCAACAAATGTGGAAAACCAAACAGTGCCTCACAGACTGAAAATATTTTATATATATTCCACTTGCCAAGAAAGGTTACACCAGGCATTGTAGTCACCATTACATTATTGCACTAATTTCTCATGCAAGCAAATTGACGCTCAAGATTTTATAAAAAAGGCTTTCATCATGTATGGACCAAGAAATGCCAGATGTCTAAGCTGGATTCAGAAAAGGAAGAGGCTGTAGGGGTCATATCACAAATATATGTTAGAAAATGGAATGCACCAATGAATTTCAGTAGAAAATCAATCTGTGCTTTATAGAATACAGGAAAATCTTTGGCTGTGTAGATCATGAGAAATTATGGAAATAGGAGTGCCATAACTTCTGATGGTCCTGAAACCTAATCTACACTTTGGACAAAGACCAGAGTTAGGACACTATATGGAGAAACAGAATGGTTTCCTAATGGCCAAGGATCAGACAAGGCTGCATTTGATCACCTGTCTGTTTAATTTATATTTAGAACACATCGTAAAGAAAACAGGATTAGATTCAGAGAAAGCAGGCATGAAAATTCGGGGAAGGAACATCAGCAATTTAAGATATGCAGATACCATGTTACTTAGAGGAAGCTGCAAAGATTTGGAAGGACTACTGATGAAAGCTAAGGAATAAAACAAAAGCTGAGTTATAGCTGAATATTAAGAAGATAAAATAATAACCACATATGGTTTAAATAACTTTAACATGGGTAACAAAGGCACTGAAATAGTAAAAGATTTCTTATACATTGGCTCAATTGTTAATCAAAATGGAGACTGAAGTCAAGAAATCAGAGGACTACTAAGACCTGGAAGGCAGCCATGAAGGAACTAGATAAGGTCCTCAAGTGTAAAGACATAACATTAAATACTAAAATCAGAATCATCCAGACCTTATTTTTTCCAATTTCATAGAATCATAGAAATGTAGAGTTGGAAGAGACCACACGGGCCATCCAGTCCAGCCCCCTGCTATGCAGGAACACCCTCAAAGCATTCCCGACAGATGGCCATCTAGCCTCTGCTTAAATACCTCCAAGGAAGGAGACTCCACTACACTCCGAGGCAGCGTATTCCACTGCCGGACAGCCCTGACTGTCAGGAAGTTCTTCCTGAGGCTCAGGTGGAATCTCCTTTCCTGCAGCTTGAATCCATTGCTCCTTGTCCTGGTCTCTGGAGCAGCAGAAAACAAGCCCTCTCCTTCTTCTACATGGCATCCCTTCAAATATTTAAACATAGCTATCATGTCTCCTCTTAACCTTCTCTTCTGCAGACTAAACATACCCAGCTCTCTAAGTCTATCCTCATAGGGCATGTCTTCCAGGCCTCTCACCATTTTGGTCACCCTTCTCTGGACTTGCTCCAGCTTGACCACGTCCTTCTTGAATTGGGGTGCCCAGAACTGGACACAGTATTCAAGATGAGGTCTAACCAAAGCAGAGTAGAGTGGTACCAGTACCTCCCTCGATCTAGACACTATACTCCTATTGATGCAGCTGAGAATTGCGTTGGCTTTCTTGGCTGCCGCATCACACTGCTGACTCATGTTCAGCTTGTGGTCTGTGAAGACTCCTAGATCCCTTTCACATGTACTGCTATCCAGCCACTTGTCCCCCATCCTATATTTCTGTATTCCATTTTTTCTACCTAAGTGTAGGACCTTACACTTATCTGTGTTGAATTTCATTTTGTTAGCCTTGGCCCAGCTCTCCAATCTATCCAGGTCATTTTGAATTTTGATCCTGTCCTCTGGAGTATTAGCAACCCCTCCCAATTTGGTGTCATCTGCAAATTTGATGAGCATGCCCTCTATTCCTTCATCCAAATCGTTGATAAAAATATTGAACAGCACTGGGCCCAGGACAGAACCCTGTGGCACCCCGCTAGACACTTCTCTTCAGGATGAGAAGCAGCCATTTGTGATCACTCTTTGGGTTCGGTCAGTCAACCAATTACAAATCCAACTAACAGTAGCCCTGTCCAGCCCGCATTTTACTAGTTTCTTTGCAAGAATGTCATGGGGAACTTTGTCAAAGGCCTTACTGAAATCGAAGTATGCTACATCCACAGCATTCCCTTCATCTATCAAGCTAGTAACTCTGTTATAAAAAGAGATAAGATTAGTCTGGCATGACTTATTTTTGATAAATCCATGTTGACTTCTTGTGGTTACAACGTTGCTTTCCAAGTGATTAGAAACTGACTGCTTAATGATCTGCTCCAGGATCTTTCCGGGCACTGATATCAGGCTGACTGGGCGATAATTATTTGGGTCCTCTTTTTTCCCTTCTTGAAGATGGGGACAACATTTGCTCTCTTCCAGTCTGCTGGAACTTCTCCTGTCCTCCAAGATTTCTCAAAGATTACAGCAAGCGGTTCCGAAATGACCTCTGCCAGCTCTTTTAATATCCTAGGATGCAATTCGTCTGGTCCTGGAGACTTGAATTCATCCAGTGTGGCCAGGTATTCCTGTACCACCTCTCTACCTATTTTGTGCCTCATTTCCCCTGCTTCCTCACCTGCTTCCCATCTACCAGGTTGAGTGCTTGTATCTTTCTGGGAAAAAACTGACACAAAGAAGGTGTTAAGTAGTTCTGCCTTTTCCCTTCCCCCTGTGAGTAATTCACCATCTTCTCTGCGCAGCGATCCTATCGTCTCCTTCTTTTTCCTTTTGCTGCGGACGTATTTAAAAAAGCCCTTTTTATTGTTTTTAATGTCTCTGGCCAGCCTAAGTTCGTTCTGTGCTTTAGCCTTTCTGACCTCCTCCCTACATCTCCGGGCCACTTGCTTAAATTCTTCTTTGGTGGTTTCCCCTTCTTCCATTTCCTATACATGTTTCTTTTAACACTTAGCTCAGCTGAGAGTTCTTTAGTCAACCATTCTGGTTTCCTCAGATGCCTTCCATTTTTCCTCCTTATTGGCACAGTTTTAGACTGTGCCTTCAGTATCTCCTTTTTAAGGAACTCCCATGCCTCCTGAACTCCTTTCCCTTTCACTATTCTTGACCACGAAATTCCAGCCAGCAGCTCCCTAAGTTTACCGAAGTCCGCTTTTTTAAAATCTAAGATGAGTGTTTGGCTACCCTTATCTTCTCCTTTGCACTGAATGCCAAATTCCAATAGGACATGGTCACTCCCCACTAAAGATCCAACCACTTCTACCTCATTAACAAGGTCTTCCTTGTTGGTCAGGATCAGATCTAGAATATTTGATCCCCTTGTGGCCTCTTCCACCTTCTGGACCATGAAGTTGTCTGCAAGACAAGCAAGAAACTTGCTGGACCTTGCTGTCTTGGCAGAGTTTGACTGCCAGCATATATCTGAGTAATTGAAATCTCCCATTATTACTGTATCTCTCCTCCTTGAATGTGCAGTCATTTGGTTGAGGAAGGCATCATCAAAGTCCTCAGCCTGGGTTGGAGGTCTGTAGTAAACCCCCACCAGAATATCCCTATTGTTTCTTGCTCCCTTAATTCTTACCCAAATGCTCTCGACTTGGCTTACTGGGTTTAAGTCAAGGATCTCTTCACAGGTGAAAACATCCTTGACATACAAGGCTACTCCCCCTCCTTTCTTGTTTGGTCTATTTTTATAAAATAGGCTATACCCCTCTATTCCTATATTCCAATCATGAGACTTATCCCACCAGGTCTCAGTGATGCCTATCAAATCATATTTATTTTGTTGTACTAGGAGTTCAAGTTCATCCTGCTTGTTTCCCATACTCTGTGCATTAGTGTATAGACACTTAAGTCCCTGGGCCCTTCCTGCAAGTCCTGTACTATTGTTTCTACTCCTCCCGCCATTGGCCTCTTGTACTACTTGTGCAGTATCAATAGGGCCTTTCCCCCCTGCGCTCGCCAAGTCCCTGCCCTGAATAATATTGTCTCCCTCCCCAGCGGAACTTAGTTTAAAGACCTCTTAATCCTCCTTGAGAGACTGTTTGCAAAAACATTCCTGCCAAGTTTTGTGAGGTGCAGCCCATACCTCGCCAGAAGCCCCCGTTCATGGAAATTCAGGCCATGTTCCAAAAACCCAAACCGTTGCCAGCGGCACCACGTGCGGAGCCAGTTGTTGACCTCTGCTATTGTCCTTTCCCGATGTGCGCCATATGCTTGAACAGGGAGGAGAGACTAAATGACCACCTGCGCACCAAGGTCCTTAAGCTTCGTCCCCATAAGCTCATAGTCCTTTGCGATGTGGTAAAAGCTGCTCCTCACAGTGTCATTGGTTCTGACATTGTCATTGTATGTGACAGTGTGAATGCTGAGTGGGGTTGACAGATGACAGGAAAAAAATCAACTCGTCTAAAACGTGGTACTATAAAAGAGTTCCACAGAAACCATGAACCTCTAAAAAGACAAATGAATGGGTCTCAGAGCAAATCAAATCTGAAGTCTTATGAGAAGCAAAGATGACCAAATTGAGGCTGTTGTATTTTGGACATATCATGGGATGACATGACTCATTGGAGAAGACGATAATACTGGGTAGGTTGTGGGAAAAGAGGAAGATAGCATTACAGATGAATTGATTCAATCAAGGCAGCCATAGCCCTGAGGAGGGCAGCTAATAATTGGGGCTCTTGGTGCTTCCTTATTCACAGATTTGCCATAAGACAAAGTCAGTTTGATGGCACATAACAACAACAAAAGTTGGAGTCAGCATTGGAGAGTATCAAAGATAGCATGTGCTCACTTGAATCCTCTCTTAGAGACTTGAACAAGCATTTCTAGAAATCAGCTCCATTTTTTAATGAGCATTTTCAGAATAATCTTTTTAAGATGTCATAGGAGAGGGAAAATGGATCTCTTTTCATTTGTGTAGTCAAGTACTTCAAATTAAAACAATTTCCAGAGGGGATAGCCATACTAATGTGTTGCAGACAGACTCTGCTATTTAAGCTGACATGTTTATACAGGGTTTGTAGTGACACTTCTTTTCCTTTGCATGTGTGTTTGCTTCCTTGCTCGATTTATCCTCATTTCTCACTATGCTTCTATATTTTAATGTCTAAATATCTGCCCTCTTAATACGTAAAGTTTTTCCTTGTTTATGTGTAGATATCTTGTGTTGTGTATGCTCTTTGAGATTTGTTTAGTAAAGTGATTCTCTGAAGGAAAAGCCAGGTTTTTTGATCTGTTGCACAACTCTAGCTGTGTGTTATCCATAAGAGATCCTTCCCAGTCTGCTAAATCAATGGGCCAAGAGAGTTTGCTGCTTTGTTTTTAAACTTCCAACCCAGCTATGAACTTCTTAACCCTTTTCTATTTTAGTATGGATTCAATCTGGTCATGTCACATCCTCATGCTGTTAATGAGATTGCCCTCAGCTTGAATAATAAGAACCCCAGGTAAGTAGGCTATGTATTTAAGTATTGCCACAGAAATGTGGATTGCATGATCTTTAACAGGTGGGTTGCTGGACATCTCATTGCACAGCTCTTAACATATTGGTACAGACTAGACTCCAGCTATATTGCAAGTTTAAACATCTTTCAAGACTCTTTGGCTATTATTAGTCTTCTCCTACCCAAAGATTTCTGAGAATTTAGATTTGTGATGGCCGTAGGAATTCATAACAAAAGGTTCTCAACATCTTTACAGAAATACATTTTCCATGGTTTTTGTATAAGAAAGCCAAACTATATTTTTTTATTAGATGAATTGAAAGTGACTTGAGAGAGCATCACTTTTCATTTTGTAAATAGTCATTACTTTTATACCACTGTTGCCCCTGGTTGAAACACCTGCAAAACCTGTACTATGTAGCTGTAGTAAAAGTAGGACAGGTCTCATTAGTAGGGATCCTTCTATCAAATTGCTTTCAACTCTGAAAACAAAGCAAAGCAAAACGATGGCTTATCTCCAGCTAGTGAAACAATTTCAAACAGGTTTTAATTTATAGAACAGATGTTTGCTTGGACAAGTTTCTCCTATTTCCTTTCATTGTTTTGCCTAGTTGAAATCTGTCTGTAATAGAGTCAGAAATATTGCCTGGCCCATGTGGTTGATGTAAAAGGCATTGATCGCTCATGGCATCCAAGCCTGTCATTGCAGAGTTACTGTTTTATGTCTTTGACAACAGACGGTAATTGGGTCACTAGGATTTGGTCCTATATGGAGAATGAATACACACAGAGAGAAAATGAGGCAGGGAAGGAGGGAAAAAGAATGCAAAACAAGCACATTACTGAGCCATTTCCCCAGGTCTTTTGGTATGCCTTGCAAGAGAATGTTTATCATGTGAATGGTGAAATATAATTTCTCTACATCCTAGAAAATGTTTCTCTCTTGCAGAGCTGATCCTGATTTGTACTTTTTTATTGCCTTCTCTTCACTGTCAGGATACTAATTCAGCATTTCAGGACTTAGCACATATTAACAGACTGAAGCTTTTCTGGATCAGTCCAAGAGTCCACTTGGTCTGGCATTCTTTATTCAACAGAATTTGAGAAAGTTTTCTTTTTCAGATAGCAGCTCCCAGAATACCTAAACTAGTATGGATAGCAGTCCTGTTGGGTGGAGAATTTTGGGAGATGTAGTCCAAAACGGTAGTGTTCTCAAATTCTGCTGTTCAGCATCAGCCAACCAAGTGCCTTTGGGTAATCCCAAGTGTCTTGTGTTCTCTCTTGCTTGGCATCTGGTAGTTGGAGATGAACTTCCTCTGTACATGGAGGGTCTATTTGTTTATCATGGCAAATAGATATTTGATAAACCTCTCTTCCCATGAATTTATCAATTAAAAAGACACACATATTTAAGCTGGAGGCCATTATCACCCAGACCAGAGGTGGGTAACTGTAGGAGACTGTGGGGGCATATTACCCCCACAGAAGAGCATGAAAGGCTGCACCCCTTGACACGACCTCATTGTAAAAAAAAAAAAAAAATTTTTTGCTCCCAACTGTCCCCAATGCCCTCTAGAGACTATGGCAGGCATTTTCATCATGTTTGTATGTCCTCCTGTACCATTTTAGGCCCAGAGAGGTCTTTTTTCTAAAGAGGAAATGGCTGGAAGTCACTTCTAGTTTACATCTGGTTTTTAAAAAAGACTTTTCCTTGGCCTAAAATGGCACAGACAGCCCCCAAAAGTAGTGTAAGTGCCCCACCATCCTCACTAGAAGGCAATTAGGGGCATTAAAAAAAATACAAAAAAAATTGACCTCACTCCTAGAGCACTTTGTCCCTACTCCCTTGGAAAGAGTGCTTCTTTAGATTAGCATGATCACTATTCTGAAAGCTGTGATCTAAAGAAAGAAACTTTTCCAAGTTCTGTCACCATCACACATTGTGACAGTGTGATTCCATAAGTAAAAGATGGGAAACCTGACCTTTCTAAATGCTAGCGGACTCCAGTTCTCTTATTTTCTAGGCAGAAGATACTGAGTTGCACGGGCAGCTTCCATCTGCAGCCTTGGTTACTCACTAAGCCGTGGCCAAAGTAAATGATACAGCTTAGGTGTGGCTTCCATGGTTAGGGTTATTAACTGATACTTCTGTGCACTGAATCAAAGACAAAATAATGTGTGATCAGATATAGTCAGCATTTACATCCTCTGGAGCAAAGTCACAAAAGCACATAGTGGAATTGGGAGAATTGCTACAATTTTTATTGAATTGTTCTAGTTAGTACTTCCTGAACCGATTCACGGAATGAAACACATTTTTATGTTTAAGAATTTTGCTGAATTTTGCAGTTCTTATCCACATAAATGTGCACAAATTAGGGTTCTAAAGCCTTAACTATTTCGTCCTCTTTTGTAGGAACAAATAATTACAGTTGTTTTCTCCCCACCTTGGGAGAAAACAAATACTCCTTTGCAGTATCTTCTCCATATTTGAATGTCCTGAAATGCTGTGGAGGAATTATTCTACACAGAAAAACACATAGTATTTTGTGAAAAAGTAGTTTTCTGTGGAAAAAAAGTTTTCTGTCTAGAAAACAAGAATTTGGTGTGTGTAGGAAATAATAAAGTTCATGTTTTTTCTGTGCAGAATAATTCTTCCTCATTACTTTGATATGTTCAAATACAGAGAGAAAATGGTGTAAGATTCTTGCTGGTCTATTATTCCTCACAGTGGAATTTCCCAATGTTAGAGCCCTATTTTCCAACCTGGGAATGAATAATAATTAATGTTCTTTCCATCCTGAACATGAATACACGTATATTAGGGAAAATCTTTTATAAAAATATGCATATTATGGAAAATTGCAAAAGCTGAATATGAGTTGGAATAGATTTAGATAGAGACCAAAATAGGTTCATCTGTCTCTAGTAATAAGATGCAGTCTTTAGAAGACATGTGTATGAAGGGAAATAACAGAAAAGAACCAGGCAGAGAAGTTGAAGTGACCATAAAAGTGCAAAAATCAGCAGTAGTAGGAATGCGAACTAAGTGTAAAGTTTTAATGAAGAAGACAGGATGGCTTGAGGAGTGAACCAACTATATCGTTATTTGGACAAAGGTGCATGAGATGCCCTGGAAGTATTTGTATCCAGTAGTAGTCGATAGGGGCCGGTTGTCTCACTGGGGGAGTGGGACAGTGCCATAGAGACAGCGGGAGTGACCATATCAAGGAAAACCATTCACTTTCTGTTCTTGAAGACAACAGGGCCTTCACAGGGAGCAATACAGTGAATACCAAACCCTCCCCAAAGTTGTTTTTAAAAAAGTGAGCGCTCCCCTTCCAGGGTTCTCTTCCCCATTCACTTGCATTTTGCCTGTGGTGTGCTGCCTTTCCTCCACACACCTGGGCAAAAGCCAAGTGATTGAGAGGGGGCAGCTATGCATCCGGAGAAGGCACGTGCGTGCCTTCCCCCTGATTCGCTCACGTTTACCTGGGTACGCTGCCTTCCTTTCAGGCATCTGGGCAAAAGACAAGCAATTGGGAGGGAGCAGCCACTCACCTGGTGAAGGCACATGTACACCTTCTACATGTGCAGGGCTGACCCCTGCCATTGGTTTGCCTTTTGCCCGGGTGCGTGGAAGGCAGGCACATCTGCCTGGGCAAAATGCGGGGGAGTGGGGGAGAGAGGGAGAATGTGGGGTGGAGGCAAGCAGGCGCCTCGCGAATGATCCAATTTGCAAAGGTCAGACCTGTGAATGTGGACGGAGGGCTGTACTATGCACTGTGTTAAATATATATCATGTTAGCTGAGCCTCTCTTTTTTACCTCCAAGGAAGTATGCAAAAGCACAGTGCAGATCAGCACTGCTACACACACAGGATGGGAAGACTTAATCCACTGCCCACACCTACATGCAAACCAGGGCCACCTTATCCATTAAGCACTTTAGGCACAATGCCTAGGGCCTACAAAATTTTTAGGGCCTACGAAAACAGAATTTGAGGGCCAACTAAAACATCCCTAGTGGTATGTCAAGGCAAGACAGGGAGTCGAATATAAGAGCGCCTAGGGTCTACGGAAACCTTATTGTGGCCTTGATGCAAACCTTCTAATTTAGATTGGACCTCTAGATGTTTAGTTGGAAGTGAAAAAAAGAAAGTGAGGCTTAGCTGGGTATTACACACCGTAGGACCCCTGTGTCCGTGGGGGATTGGTTCTGGGTCCCCCCCTTGGATACTGAAATCAATAGATAGGAGCGAACACCCTATCCCCTGCCTGCCCCCTGCTGACTGAGGTGGTGACGAGGCAGGATCGCTCTCCTCGCTCCTTTCTTGCCCTCTGCCACAGTGATTGGCTCTGAGCGAGGGGCAGGAGGTGGCGAGGGGGGCGATCATGCCATACCACGACAGTCAGGCCCAGAGTGAGGGATAGGAGGAGGCAAGGGGAGTGATTGCATGCCCCTCACCTCTTTCCTGCCCCCTGCCACAGTGATCAGCCTGGAGCGAGAGGCAGGAGGAGGCAAGGGGTGCAATTGTGCGCCTCTTGCCTCTTTCCTGCCTGCTGCCAGGGCGATCAGACTGGGCTGAGGGGCAAGAGACAGTGAGGGGCATGCTCCTCGCTTCTCTCCCACCTGCCGCCACCGCAGTGGTGACAGCGAGGAGCCTGCTGCAAATAACTGAATCAGTGGATAAGGGGGTTGTACTGTATTACACACAGGGCACAGTTTAGCCTGCAGAGAAAGGGGGAGCTAGTCTATCAGGCCCCTCTAGTGGGAAGACGCTGCTTACATAGCACTCATTGCTACTCAGATGGCTTTGTTCAGTTGGAAACAGGAAGTGCAAATCCAACTGCGTAGGGAGTGAGACCTTTGGGGCAAAACCAATGCACTGGATGTCTTCAGAGCCTGGAAGCCTACTGAGATGATGGAGAGAAGTGGAATTTTCAGAGGTCTGTCAAAGGCAAAGGCACTAAATTAAGCAAGTCCAATACCATGAATGCATCTGCTCTTTGTGATATGCCACCCTAGTGGCTTCATCAGAAGGGCAACTTCCTTCATTCTTTCACAGCTTTAAAAGTTAAGTTTTAATAAATAATTAGTTATAGATGTAGTTCTGAGGCCATCCAAAATATTTAGATAATTACTATTTTGATTTTTTAAAAAGTAATAATTTAGTTTCTTGTACCTAAAAATAACTGCTATTGTTGGTTAAGTTGCTTTTAAAGAAAAGAAATCTGAATGTAAATGCCTCTGTCCTGTGGAAGAAACCCCACTGTCCACCTCTCCCTCTTGCCATTGCTTCAGCATTTACTAGAGCCATGTGAGGTTCCTTCTCCTGACATTTAATGAGGTCTCCCACCTGTAACTATGATAGTAACTAAAAAGCTACAGAATGCACTGCAGAATGGGTGAAGTTACCCTTGTTATATTATACTCAGGTATAACTTAGTTGTACTTTGCTTACTAGAGAAAGAAATTAACCACAAATAACTAGTTATCTGTAACTAATTACTAGTAAGTATGGCCTTTTTCAGTAGCTGTTGTGATTATGAGACCATCTGCATGACCACTTTCACAGTAGCACACTTTCTGGTTGATGGCATCTTTCTTTCTCTCTTTTCTGATCCCCTCAGGACAAAAGCCCTGGTGTTAGAACTGCTAGCAGCGGTCTGCTTGGTGCGAGGTGGCCATGAGATTATTTTAGCTGCCTTTGAGAACTTCAAGGAGGTGAGGCCTATCATATTGTAACCGTCCTCTATGTAATGGTGTAAGTTATCTCACATGGCGAAAGGAGCTTGCAGCCAGCTGCACAATGGCAGATGAGAATGAATATTCAGATACGTATTTGTAATGCTTGGAGCTGCATTTTTAACAAACTTCTTTTTCTGTTCTGTTTTAAAGATGTTGTTTATAAACGTGTGTTTTATTATAGTTATCCAGCCTGGAGGCTGATAGAGCAATGAATGAATGAGGAGGGAATTTAGTGTAAAGCTGTATGCACAGGGATAGGTAGAGGAGTGTAATAGGGCAGAGAGGGAAAATGATATGTTACACAAATCGATGGTGTAGCAATGCCCAGCCTTGGGACACAAGTATCGTGTCAAATCCAGTCTATGTGATAACCTCACACTGCCCACTGGAGTCTAGTGTAAGCTACATTACCAGTGTTGCCCTGTGCTTTGGTAAAGTTTTGCCAGAAACTTTGAAAAGATACCTTTTGACAATACAGCTCTTAGAATCCAAGACTCCCCAGCCAGTGTGGCCAGCAGTCATGTGGAGCCCCGCAAAGGTATACAGAAGCTATACATATCGGACTCCATGCCACAGGTCTGCCGAAGGCTGAGTCTGGAGACCCACTTCATGCTGTCTTAGTGTGCTCCATTTCCTTGTTGTCCTTCACTGGTGATGAAGAAGCTGTTTGTCCAAGACCTGTCTGTGGGTATCCCACCGTCTGAGTTTACAGATAGCTAACTAGCAGACAACGATCCCAGTTATTCAGCTCCCTCTTCAAGCCTTTGAGCCCAATTACCTTTGTTACTCATATCTTTCAAGGTTCCTGGCAAGGTTTGTCTGTGTCTGGCTTTGAATGGTATCCAGTTTGCCTTTAAAAAAATGTGTGTGTGTGTGTGTGTGTGTGTGTGTGTGTTTGTTTTAAGGTCTCTTTGTCTATTTGATTTTTGTAATGATTTTCATGGGTTCTTTTCTCCTCCCTCTAACATTCATGAAAAGGCTAAAATAAATATATAAGACATACTGGGTACCAGGTGTACCAGGCAGAAAGGATGGGGTAGGGAACAATGTCTGTGTTTGGGACAGGGAAGAGTAGGGATTCTGGTCAAGCTATTCATTCCTGTTGAACAGGCAGCTGATAGTGGCCCTGTCCTCCCCCAGTGGGTGGGTATGAATCATATAATCATAGAGTTGGAAGAGACCACAAGGGCCATTGAGTCCAACTCCTGCCATGGAGGAATACACACTCAAAGCACTCCCAATAGATGGCCATCCAGTCTCTGTGTGGCTGGACCAAGGAATGTCAAGAGGGAATGGGTTTGAGAGGGTGTTTGAGAGGGAGACCAGCTATGTGGAGGAGCACTTGTGGAGATACCGGCAAGGCCAGCATACCACAAGCAGTCCATGTTAGGATGATTTGCCAGTGCTGAAGCACTCTTAAGACCCTGGCATGATCTCTGCTTCTCAGGTGTGCAAAGAGCAACACCGCTTTGAGAAACTGATGGAGTATTTCCGCAATGAGGACAGCAATATTGACTTTATGGTAAGTAGAAAACGCTGCTGCCCGTGTGACATAAAAACCCAAGGTGATGTTACCTTAGGTTTTGTTTTTGCCAGCAGCTCCCACATGGTGATAACACTGTGTAGAAATGGAATTATGGATCGTTACACATGCACCACCTATTAGGTCTGAGGTGAGGGATATGCTTTGCAATGAGGTGTCACGGGGTTGTCCCTGACCATGCTGTAAATACCAAGCCTTGACTTGACTTGGGCTCTCTATATAGCCCCACTTTGTCTCAAGATTGGGACTCAAGGTGGCTTACATATTAAAAGACTTCGGTTAAAAAAAAATCCAAAAGCAAACATTAAAACTGAATTAAACTATTAACCATATTAAAACGTATATTCTAAAAAGATTTTTAAAGTTAAACCTTACAGGTTAAAACAATACTGTACTTACAGCCCTTTGCTAAATGTCTTTAATTCTAAAGCCCATATTTGAATAAAAAAAAAATTAAACGTGCACACAGTGGCTTCAGGAAAGATAGCTGTACCTATCTCACTAAACCTGAACAATTAGCTCAGAATATACATTACATTTGCGTGTGTGTGTGTGTGTGTATACACCCTGGGTAGGTCCCCACAATGAGGGTGGAAATTTTCCTTTGTTTTCCCATCATAGAATACGGGAACTGTGTGATCATTTTGAGATAATAGGTAGGGAAGAATGTGTTTAAACCAAGGAGACTGCTGAAGCCAGTCTTTTTGAAGAGCAAAACACTTGTGAGAACTAAAATCAACAGGCTGAAGGAATGGGATGCCATCACTGAATTTCTCTGTCTGTCCACTGAAATATATTTCCCTCAGAATAAAAGCAGGGGCAGAGTGGCTTCAGGAAAGATAAATAAATCCATTTACCTCAACCTAAAAAAACTAGCTTAGGATATGTGTTGCTTTCATTCATGCACATAAACACACTCGCGCGCACCTCTCTCATGAAAATGGGAGGGAAACCTCTGGTATCTCTCAGTCTCCCCAGGAAAGGAGCTGATCACTGAATGGCCAATATTTATCTGCCCTATGACCACGGCAACAGCCATACCACAGAGCCTATAGTCTAGGCTTGTGTCGTTTCTGGGAGTGACTACTGTTCAGTAAGCCTAAATCCAAAGGCCCCATTGTGGATGACAGCACATGATGGTTGTTCACAGATGCATCTGATGTGAATTTGACCTACTGACATGGACTACTGTAAAAGTACCTACGGGGCAGCGAGGAATGTGTGGCCCTGCAGATAGTGGAATGCAACTCTTTATCAGCCCTCACCAGCATAGAAAATAGTGAGGAATGATGGAAGCTGCAATTCAACAATACAGATTCTCCATCCTTGATGTAAGAGATGAAGGACAAACATCCCTATTCCCTGGAAGTCAGAAGGGAATCTCCCCTCAAAACTTGTCCTGCCCCACAGCAAAGCAGGGGAGAATAGCTGAAGAACATTCACCTTGCTTCCTGTTGGCTGTGGGATGAATTGTTAGAGGGCATTTTAACTCTCCTGGGCACAAGAGAATTAGCACAGGAATCAAAGTAAGAATTCTATAGAATCTAAACATTTGCTTTGGATTATTTTTTCCATTGTATTTTTATTAAAAAAAATACTGATTTATGAGAGCACATAGCATTATATAACAATAGTTATTGTTTCTTAAATCTACCAAAACACATACAAAGATTCTCCATTAATCTTATATGTTAAAACATTGTAATTGTATTGTCTTCACGTGAATATTATTACGTAATTTCAATACTTAATACCTTTTACCCCAAAGTTCTTCCCCCTGACAACTTCCTTCTCTCAAAATGTTGATTGCTTAACTGAAACATTTGCCTTGGACCTGCAATTTCAGAATAGTGCTGTGGAAGTCCTTGTTTTAAATATGCCATTGCAGACAGATGGTTAGTTAAATTTTAAGAAGCTACCTTACTCCAGGTTGGGCTGTAGGGATATTGAAGACAGGGCTGCCTTTGACCTTCCAGATGTTACTGGACTCCAGCTCCCATTAGTTCCAGCCCTCATGGGCAGTGGTCAGAGATGAGAAGAATAGTGGTGCAGCAAAATCTAGGAAGCTGCACGCTGCTTACTTTCAACCCACATGGAATTCTCCAGGATTTTGAGCGGATCAAGAATCAGCAATATCTTTCAGCCCAAAGGCCAGATTCAGTTTCAGAGCCTGGAGGCAATGGCTACATGGCCAAACACAAAAGAGTGGGATCAAAACTAGCAACATATTTTAGCCTGGAGCTCTTACTCTTACTCTCAATATGTAAACCTAAGGAGAAGTATCACAACTTTTGAGAATGGGGAAACTCCATATAAAATGAGGAAACTGCTAAATCTTGTGGTCTTGGGGAAAGATTCAGGGACATCTAGGGAACTCCCAGAGGTCTCTGCTGGGCCCAGATTTGGTTTCTGTATCTCCAGCCCTGACCTAGATGAAGCTCCAGGGAAATAACAGATTGTGTGTTATGGTAAGGATCCTAACTCTTCCCCACTCTGCTCCACTTTGTAGGTAGCTTGTATGCAGTTCATCAACATCGTGGTACATTCGGTTGAGGACATGAATTTCCGAGTGCACTTGCAATATGAGTTCACCAAGCTTGGTCTGGAAGAGTTCTTACAGGTAATATCCTATCTTTCTGTAAACTCATCCCCATTCAGACAGAGTGCTTTTGCAGAGGGCTTTTGAAATTAGACTGACAGCTGCATGCATTTGAAAGCCAAACCCAGCCGGCTCTTACCCCTGCTCTGGAGATACATTATGTATATTAGAAGGTATTTTATGTGCTAAACTGTAGACTAGGCCCAAAATAACCAAAGATTAGTAAGAAAGAACATCAGCCCATGCTTTCAGTAGGGTTTTGTTCTAATTTGAGGTGCGTAGTGATGTGTGTGTTTGTGTTTGTGTGTGTTTCCATGCATGAAAGATACAAAGAGAGAGAGGTGGTGTAAGACAGATAAGGAGTATAGTGTGTTGTGACTTGAAAACAACCTTCCTTTTGAAACCTCAGTGGTGTAGCTTGGAGCAAGCAGAGTAGGGCTGGGGGCAAGTGGGGGTGGAGGGGCATGGGTAGGCTATGGTGTGTGTGTGTAGGGGGCTATGGCATATGTAGGCGGGGCAATGGCATGTGTGGGCGGGGTGATGGTGCTTGTGGACAGGGCTATGGCACGCGTGGGAGGGGCGATGGTGTGTGTGAGAGGAGTATCAGTGTACGTGTGTGGTGCGACAGTGCGTGGGGGGCGAGGAGTGGCCAGGGCTCACCCCACGCCCCATCCCTACACCACTGCAAAGCCTTTGTGAAGATGCAGGAGTAGCCTTGTTACTTCACGGCTGTAAAAACAACATAGAGTTCTCTGACACTCGAATAGCTAACAGATATACTATGTCTTGAATGTTCATAAACCAGTGTTCATTCCACCAAAGCCAGATGAAGTTAGGCAAAGTTTTGTGGAGTAGTAAAATGCCTGCTTCCCATTTCCTAGAATCTTTTTCTTTTAAAAGAAAAAACAAGGGGGAAAATTCTGCTGTTGCTGCTTACACAATTCCCCCATGCTGAGGGAAACTTCCCTCAATTTACAAGCATGTCCTCATGACTATGACTTCAGCTGGAAAAACAAGCAACAATTGTTTGAATTTTAAAAAACCCACAAAAAGTATTTTAAAAACATAAGACTTCTGCCTATAATATGTGTGTCTGGTCCATTTTTAGCTCTGGTTAAACAGGTTTTTATCATGTTGTGTTGTTTCAAAAATGGGCAAAACCTATTTGACCCAAAGCAACTGTGGAATAAGAGAAATGTGCGAATGGGATGTGATTATAGTCTGTCCCATCTTCTGAGTTGCCAAGTTACTCATCTTCAGTTGTCTGTAATATCTGCCAAGCTGTAAAAAAATGTCTGTATTAGATAAGGAGGACTGCGGTTAATTAAAAATCTTTGAGAAAAGGGCTGTGATTCATTAACCCAGTGAAACCAATCCTCAGTAGACGACTGATGAAACCAGAACCAAAATCTGTCATCTCTGCCTGTTACTGGGGAAGAAGGGCCAATGATTACAGTGCATGGGAAATAAATAGAATATGTACTGAAAATTGATGAGGTGTACATGGAAATTAATGACAATTCTGGACATTTTTGGAAAGACCAAGACAATTTCTTCTTGGAAATGAAGGTGGGAGTTCTGCAATCTAACACTGCACATTGTTATAAAAAAATTAAGTGCCATTCACTTTTTGTTGTTTGAGAAGCTAGAGTGACAAAAGTCAAACCTTTGGAACTAAGTGGAAAGTCTGAATCAAAATCCCCATTTGGTGTCAGTTTTTTACTCTTAGTTTCAGATGAAATTAAATATAATCCAAAACAGAAATTGAATGATGAAGTTCTTGTCCCCAAAACTAAGGTCATTGACCAGGAAGGGAAAACAGACACTAAAGTAATGTAGGAACAATGCAGTGGAATGAAGAAGTCTAGAGGTACTATTCTGCAATACTTTAAAGAACTTGGGAACTGAAGAACCAATGAGGGTAGAGGCTGCAACACCCTTGTAAATGAGAATGAAGGGGCACTAAGTATCTCCAACACATGGGTAGAGAACTTTTTGTTCTCCAGATGTTTTGGCCGACATTCTATCTCAGCCCCACCAGTATGGACAGTGGCAAGGGATTGTGGAAATTATGGTCCAAAATATCTGGCTAGCCAAAGGATTCCCACCATGGCTCTAGCATAATATGCTGGATTTCCCTGCATTATACTTCTCAGGATCCTGTTTGGTGGAGAAGAAGCCAGAACAATTAGTGGTATGAAAATAATATAAATCTACACTGCAAGTATGTCAGACTGCTCCCTGAACAGTTTAATGAGTAAATGTAATGAGTCTTGACATTTGGTCATGCACCAACTTGAGCATGTTGACACTGTATTTCTTTATCCTGAGGCTGTTTCTTCTGATTCTAGTGATATTCTGGTAGATTGGAAAACTTCCTGTGAGATGCTGCCTATGTAATTATATCATGAGAGATGTCATACAATTCTATTCTGGCTTGTGGTTGCAGAGGGCAATGATTCAGTGCTGGTACCTTATTGCTTTTCAGAATGATTCCCTTTGGTTGTGTGTACACATTTTTCTCCGCTGCCCTGTGAAATTTGTTCCTCTTGCTGCATTTTTTTTCTTCTCTGCAGAAGTCAAGACACACAGAAAGTGAAAAGCTACAAGTGCAAATCCAAGCTTACCTGGACAACGTGTTTGATGTGGGTGGGCTACTGGAGGATGCCGAGACTAAAAATGTGGCACTGGAGAAGGTGGAAGAGTTGGAAGAGCACTTATCCCATGTAGGTGTATTGCATGGCTAGGAAGCCTCTGTCAGCCTGAGGGCCAGAAAACTTCAGAGAAGTTTTCAGAGAAGTTTTCTAGGGTAGCTGGATGGAATGGGTGGAGTGAGGATAGGATGGGCAAAAATCCCAGCTTATTTTAGCTTAAAGCTCTTGGTGCCCCTAACTAAATCTTAGAAGAGGAACTTCAATCTTTTATGGAGTAGGGGTGGGGAACAGGCATACAACAAATGGGACACCAGCAAATAGTGGTTTCATGAGGAAGTTGGTTTAGTCTTCTGGGGATCCCAAGAGGGCTGGATTTGGACTCAGAGCCGATGTAGTCATCTGTAACAACAAAAACTTCCTTTGAGGTTTAATCTAGTTCAGGATAATATCTCTAACAGTACTTCCAACTGCCTGTGACTGAAAGGGCCACAGATTTCTGGAAATCTCCCCAGTGGTTTGCTTTCTACCATTTGATGTTCAGTGATATACTGCTTTGCTGATGACAATTCTGTCACACATTAATTTGTGTAGTCTTCTGTTAAAGCTGTCAAAGGTAGTGACCATCATCTTTATTTTGTAGTAGTGAATTCAGTGAATTGATTGTGTGTTGTGTGAAGAAGATCCCTTGGTTAGGTATAGAAAGGGTAACAACCAGGCTACATGAGTTGCATTTTATATTTTCATATATTCCTGCAACTGTAAGGGACAGCAATTTTTGAAAAAAACTACGAACTAACAAACATAAGACCCATGACATTCTAAGGAAGTCTGGCCTGCATAGGAAATTTTGGACAAATAGTTTTCTGAGTAGGCACACCAAGTTGCTGACCTCTGATTTTTTGTTTCTGTTCAGTTGACAGAAAAGCTGCTGGATCTGGAGAATGAGAACATTATGCGGGTGGCAGAGCTGGAGAAACAACTATTACAGCGGGAGAAGGAGCTGGAAATTGTCAAGGTACACAGGAAAAAGAAAGTGGTGGGGATGGACTTTTCCAACGAGATGAGGGTGGGTGGGACCTGTTCTTTAGTTTAAAGCAGTGTGTTTCAAACAGTGTGGCTTAGGGAATCCTCTGCTTTGTCAGATGCTTATAAGTGAAAAGAACAGTAATGATGAGACCAGCTTGCTGGATGCCACCGATGCTCATAGCTGTGGGGGATGAAAGGGAGCACTGGGTGCACGCACCAGGGAGCCCAGTTCATTCATGGATGAGGGAGAAAGGAGGCCCAATAGGTTTAGTTAGTGTTTCCTGTGAGCTGAGGGTACACCCTTCAAACTACCTTCACAACCTTCCAGAATACAGGACATTTTTGTGAAGACATTCGCAGGGTTCCTTGACAAAGAGATCAACAGAGAAAGAGTTGTTCAAGAGTAGAAAGTTCAAGAGCTGCTGCTTGAAAGGATTGTATCCCTGCCTTTTTTTCCTCATCTGGCCATCCCCAGGAGAGCTGAAATAGGCAATCCATCCCTGTTCCCATGAATACGGCATTCGAGGGTGAGCTTTACCACCTGTTAGCTTTACCTCATGTGTGGAATGTTATTGCCTCAGTTCTTTTGAGGTTGAGTTTCAGTGAGAGATGAACAGTGAGTGGTCTTCAGCAAGTGGGGTGGAAGGTTGCCTTATCCTGTTGTCTGTGGTCTTCTGGAACAGGAAACCTATGAAAGTGCCAGCAACCAAGTGCACACACTGCGCAGGATTATCAAGGAAAAGGAAGAGGCTTTCCGGCGTCACTACTCTTCGCATCAACCAGGGGGCGACCACTTGCCACTGCCACCCCCTCCGGAGGTGGAGATCAACTTCAGCGACATTCCTGAGGATGACCTCCGTCTCCCGGCTCTGCCTCCCATGGAGGCTGCCCCTCCGCCCCCTCCACCTCCGCCTCCTCTTCCCCCACCCCCTCCTCCACTCCCAGGTATGTGTGTGCGTGCGCGTACCCTAGAGCAGAGAAACCAGCACCTGTGTGGCAAGAGTGATGCCTGACCCTTCTCTGTTGTCTTTCACAGATAAGTGTCCGCCGGCCCCACCGCTCCCTGGCACATCCCCATCCATGATCCTCACTATGGGACTATCAGGTACATTTCACTACTCACAGAAAGGGGTAGGGATAAAGGCATAGGGTAGAAGTGGTTGAAATGAGGAATTCTACTGTATTTTTGCAGTCCTCGAGGCCTTGCCTAAGTGAAAAAATACCCAAGAAATGTCAACTTGCCCTTTCTGGACTTCCAGGAGCAGCAGATTTGAGTAGAAAACCCACACTCTTCAATCACCTAAAAAAATTTCTAGAAAAACGTAGAAATCACAACAGGAAGCCAACTGCTCTAGGAAGTGGTCCTCCAGGTGTTTTGGACAACAGCTCCTAGAAGCCCCAGTCAGCATGGCCAACAACCAGGGATTCTAGGAGCTGAAGTCCAACGCCATCTGGAGGACCAAAGGTTTAGAACCATCACTCTAGTATAGAGATGGTGGTATGTGCATTCTGTAATTTCATGTGGAATTCTGGACACAGCATCAGCTTCCCGTTAAAAACTTTTTTCTAGGTCTTATGGCTATAAGCGTGTCATCTCTGCCAGCAGGACTCTTCATATCCCGAGAAGCAACTAAAAAGGATTTCATAGTGACAAGAGGGCTTGTCCCTATGATTTCTAAAACCATAGTACTTTATTCAAATAGCCACAGTTGCTGACTAAATGATGCATGAAATGAGAATAATGATGAAAACATGCCCCATTTTTCTAATTTGCCTTTTGTGGGCCCCAGTTTTTGTAAAATTCAACATTATCTCAGGCTCTATTTTATTTATTTATTAAAAATATTTATCTACCACCCTTCATTAACAAAATATGAGTACAAAAATGCACATGTAATCTAAAAATCCCCCCAGTGAGCTAAATATTATTTGATCAAATAAATATAGTTTCAAAATGTGCCAAAATACTATCAAAAGTTAGTTCATATCATACCCATCATTCTAGGAAATAAAAACCAAATCTGATTTCAGTTCCAGACATAAACACATACAGAATCACACATACACGTCACTTGATTTTGGTAACATTCTCTTTTTTCCTATATAAGATGGGCAGTCCAATCTATACTGGGGCTTAATTCCTAATATGTGTGTTTGGGCTGCAACCCAAGAAGTGGTTGCCTTCAGTGGACTTGGCTTGCAGAAAAGGAAAGGACTTCGGTTTGACTCCTGCAGAAGTTCCTGATCTCTACATTTCAGATACCATGGCTTAGAAAAAATCAGCAAAGCTGAATTGAAACAACCCAGAAAACTGCCAGAGGACTTAGCCAGTGACTTATAGGAACTGAGCTTTCCCAAATGATTCCCCCCCTGTGATTTGTTGGAGTTGAGCTGAGAGGTGACCTGTTCTATTCCACACCTATGCAGTCAAATAATAATAATTTATGTTCTCATCTGTGTTCTAAGCAATCCGCATTAAGAAGCCCATCAAGACCAAATTCCGCTTGCCAGTCTTTAACTGGACAGCACTGAAACCTAACCAGATCAGTGGCACAGTCTTCAGTGAACTGGATGATGAGAAGATCTTGGAGGTGAGCAAATGAGGGGAAGTGTGTCATTTAGAACTCTCATTTCCAATAAAAAGAATAACCTTCAGATCTATTTTTTTAATTATCTATTGGACTTATGGCAATGAAGCAAGACAATAGTCAGCTAATATAATATAATGGCACCAAATGGTTCAGGGAACTAAAGTCTCTGGGAAAATCAAATGTTTGAAAATAAATGTATTGGGATGAAGTCAATTTTTGGAACCATGAAGTTTGTGTCCTTAACCATCTTTTAAACAGGTTACAGGAACTCTTTGTGCTATTTAACATCAAAAAGTTCCTGTTTTTCAAAGCCTGTAGAAGCCACTTGTGATTTAATTTATTTGTGTGAGTCAGTGGAATTCCCAGAGAGGTCTAGAAGCAGAAAACTAGATTCTGGGTCTGCCACAGATGCCCACTGTTGCTCTAAAATCTGGGTCAGTGGTGGCAATCGTGGCTGGACTCCCAGCAGCTCTAGCAAGCCCACCCAGGGAGGAGAGATGTTGGGAATTGCAGTGTTTCATGATTCCTATCCCTGCTTATGATCCTGCCAGAGGAACTCTGCTAAATGAGTTGGTCAGTGTGAAAGAAGATATAAAGTTTAAGCTAATGTTGGTGTAGTGGTTTGAGTATTGGACTAGGATACTGGGAAACCATGATTTGAATTCTCACTTGGACATGGAAACCCAGTGGGTGACCTTGGGCAAGTCTCACTCTCTCAGTCTTAGAGGAAGGCAAAGGCAAACCCCCTCTGAACAAATCTTGCAACCCCCCCCAAAAAACCCATGATAGGGTCACTTTAGGGTCGCCATAAGTTGTAAACATTTTGAAGGGACACAACAACAAACCACAGCTGATGATGGTGACAGCTGCCTGAATTTCATATTTCGATTGGAGCTACCCAGACAGTTCTTTTGCTGGATGCTTCTGATCTTATTTGTGTAGCTAATCCTTCAGTTAACTCAGGATAGCATACATGGGGTTCTCCCACAAATACTCTAGGAAACTCTGCAAGAGTAGAATTTGAATCCAGTCTGCCCCATCCAAGTTTTGTCATCTAGTCACTGTCTTCTGCTGAATGCCAAAATGTAATATCTGATTGACACACCATGCATGCTTTTAAAATTCTGTGAGACAAGAATAGTGACAAGTCAAGTGGGGAGCTGGTGTGAATGCTTTTTGGTGTGATTATAGCCAGCAAATGGAGAGGTAACTCTTCAGGTTCTCTTCCTTCTCACAGGATCTTGACCTTGACAAATTTGAGGAGCTCTTTAAGACCAAAGCCCAGGGCCCTGCCATCGACCTCCTGTGCTCCAAGAACAAAGCGTCCCATAAAGCTGCCAACAAGGTCACCCTGTTGGAGGCCAACCGAGCCAAGAACTTGGCTATCACGTTGCGCAAGGCAGGCAGGACCACCGAGGAGATCTGCAAAGCCATCCACACGTGAGTACCACTTTCTCTGGTTTTGCATCTAGTCCACCAAGTTAATGAGTTATCCTTCCAAGGGCTGGTCAAGGCCTTTTTCTGCCTGAGATCTAGCTGCAAAAGACATTACCACCACCCTGCTAATCAAATTACCTACTTCCAAAGGAGTCATCTTATTGTGGTACGTGCTGCAGAAAAGCTCACAATCACCTCTCACGTTCCCGGCAGTGTAAATAGCAAACAACAATAGCAAATAACATTAATTCACAAGTTGCTGTCCTTTCATAAACCCCACATCTACTGCTCAATCTGTGTATATCCATAATTTTTGTATGTTAATGGTTTTTACCTACCAGTGTTTGTTTTTATCTTGTAAGCCACCTTGAGTGCCAGCTTTGGGGAAAAAGCAGAATACAAGTAAAGTTATACACTACAATGCACCACTGAATGGTAGGAGTGGCCCCAGTCTCTCCCATCAAGCAGCCAGTTCTTCCATATTCTGACACACAACTATTCTTGCTTGCTTTTTTT
The DNA here is from genome assembly GCA_948472985.1 of Iguana delicatissima. Classification (NCBI taxonomy): domain Eukaryota; kingdom Metazoa; phylum Chordata; class Lepidosauria; order Squamata; family Iguanidae; genus Iguana; species Iguana delicatissima. The sequence goes on along the minus strand of CAOKZL010001198.1, from coordinate 49,632 downwards.
GCTGATACTGGTGAAATCCAGTTAGTGTTCCATGGGCAAAGCTACTTTTCATGGAAGCAGAATTGGTAGGGAGATTATTCTTCTTCCCTGCTCAATACCCTCAAGCAAGTTTGAGAAGTGCCCTCAGAACAGATTTTCAGAGATAGGGCTGCAAAGTAGAGGAAAGAAGGAAAGAGAGAGTTCCATCCTGTGAGTGGAAGTCCATTTGTGTGATATTTGATTTTGCCTCTAATTTTCTCAGAATTTTTGTTAATGTTGTACATTTTTGATAGGAAAAACACAAAACAGCTACATAAAGATTTGGTCTCAATTCTAGCTGGAGCTCTAGAGCTAAGATAGTAAGATCCTGGTAAAATGCAGAAGGTTTATCTCTTTGATGCTGGCAGTATAGGCTTTGATAGATTACTCTTGCTGAAAAATTGACAACAAAAGCATGAATGGCAAAGGGAAAAACAGTAAAAGATAACCCTGAAGAAATGCGGGATCTGTTTATATCTTGGGTTTTGGACTTAATGACAGAACAAGCCTCACTATCAACTTATAGGAGATTTTGGCATAATATTTTTTAAAATCAGAAGAATATTTAATCCAGGGACTGTCATCTTATTCATAGAGGTGATAGCTATGAAGATTACTGTTGATACTGTAAAACCAATTTTAAAATTTTTTTGGAAAAATATAGGTTTGACCTAAAGACACTACCAGTGGATTTTGTGGAGTGCCTCATGCGCTTCCTGCCGACAGAGAATGAGGTAAAGCTGCTGCGTCAGTATGAGAAGGAGCGGAAGCCATTGGAGGAGCTGTCCGATGAGGACCGCTTCATGCTGCACTTTAGCAAGGTGGAGCGGTTGACGCAACGCATGGCCATTATGGCCTTCCTAGGCAACTTCAGTGAAAACATCCAGATGCTCATGCCGGTAAGAGTTTATCCCAGCTCAGTGGGAGCCTGTGCTCTTGGTTTTGTCCCTAGTTCATGAGAAGGAAGGCAGGGATTTATTATGCTAAAGGAGAGGAAGTGGGGAATCATGGAGTTCCCTGCAGCTTTTGACCCCTGCCAGCCTTCTGTCCTTCCTTATCTGTCTGTCTCTATCCATCTACTTCCTCCATATTGTGGGCGTGTGTTGAGAGAGAGAGAGAGAGACTATGAGAGAAAGAGAGAACAAGAATGCTTGCTTTTTTTGTAGATGGAGTAAGGCCCCTTGTGCTTGATGTGACTTGCTCTTGACTTAGGGATGTAAATCTTTAATTAGTTTGTTCTCACATGCAAGACTGAATCATCTCAAAAGTTTTTGCATCGCTGGGTGAGAGTTTACAAAAGGGTTTACACATTTCAGTGATCTTTTTTTGTATTTCAAGACTTCTTTGTGAAAAAAAAATTATGCAAAAAACCCCCTTCATGCAAAAACATTTTTGTACAAGTAGTGTACTTTGCTCAAAATAAATGAAATGCAAAAAACAAAACAAACAAACAAAAAAACCTTAGGGAAATTAACCATTTTTTCAGAAGGTTCTCTTGATGTTTTGGTGCACCCTTTCTCCCTGGGGACACAAAAATTTGTCATATTCTTTTCACCCTGGCACTGGGTAAACAACATTTTGGACAAGATTTAGACAGCATTTTCCTTTCAGGATTTATATTCCTTGTTTAACTACTTCAAGAGGCTAGTCCTGTGCCAAATGACAATTTCATATATTTAGTAATATACGGTCAAAACAGACTTGTGGAAAATGTGACCCTCCAGATGGTGTTGGACTACCACATCCATTATCCTTTACCATTGACTATACTGAATGAGGATGATGGAGTTTGCAATACAACAATATATTGAGGACAACAAGTTGCCCCATCTCTGTTTTATATGAACAATATTCCTGCTGTCCTTTTTAACATTTCAACAGATGCATTCTTTGGAACAATGTCGTGAATACTTTCCTAGCAAGTACAAACATAATTACATCATTGCATAACCTTCCAAATACCTAGCAGTCTTGTCTGAGGGTAATTGACATGTTTTGCATTCTTAGCATCCTGCAGTGCCACCATATCAGTTGATGTTGGACAAATAGGACAGTGCCCCTTGGGTCAGTGCTGCGCAGCAAGGGAGGGGCCGTAAGAACATTCTTTTCCCAGGCTGGACAAAGTTGCTTTTGAGGACTACATTCAGCCAATGGATATTCTCTCTGAGGGATTTGGGATTTGTCCTTAAAAGCAGTCTTTTGCTTTTATACGGTCCTGTGTGCAAAATTCACTAACTTCTGTTTTCTTAAGGGTTGGGAGAGATCCTAGTCTGGCACAGCTGCAGGTTCTGAACACTTTTTTTTTTTGCATCTGATGAAGTAGACTGAAAAACTAAAAGTTAAAAATTTGTTCTTCTCAATCAGTGTCAAAGTTGCTCCTGAATTCATTTCTGTCTATGCTAAAACAGACTAACAATTTTTTTCTTTTTGTTTAACATCTCCCTTCCTCCTCCCTCCCTCCCTCCCTCCCTCCCTCCCTCCCTCCCTCCCTTCTGTTGCCATCGTCTTCTTCTTCTTCCTCTCCCTCCTCCTGTTCCTCCTTCTCTTCCTCTGCCAGCGTCCCCTTCCCCTTCCCCTCCTCCTCCTCCTTCTTCTTTTTCTTCTTCCGATCAATGACTGCCATTGACTGCCATTTATAGTCTATGTCTCTCTCTGCTCCCCTTTTTTGCTTTCTTGCTTCCTTTTGGGCTGTTAATTAATTATTGCTTGACTGCAAGCAAAACCCCTGTCTTTTGTTCTTTGGCCCTTTTTGTCCCGTCTGGAAGGTCATGTGCGCTTGAATGCAACCTGGCAAGGGGAGGAGGAACACTCGCACACCCTTTGCCCTTGCCTTCCACGTGCATATTGTTCCTTTGTGAACAAAGCCTATGCCTTTATAAGCTGGACACAACTTAAAGGCCCAGCTTACAAAACAGCACAAAACAATAAAACTGTCATGCTCCCAATGCTAATTCTAGCAGCTTGTAGACCTGTATATGAAAAGAATTTCTAGTGATCTTACAGCAGGGTCAGGAGACTTGTGGACCTAGGATGGCAGGGGCCCTTTGGCCTAACTTTAAGCAGGTGTGAACCATTTTTCAGAATCTCCTTGCAAACAAATGAGACGAGGGAGTAGTTTTTTACTGGGCCTACACATTACTGACATTAGTCCTGCTCACAACAGATTGTGGCTTTCAACAAAAGACTAGCTCCCTCCCTTTGTTTTGTAGGGACTATGATGTGTTTCTGTGCTAGTGACAATACTTGCAATCTTTTGGATTTTGCTTCTTATAGCAACTCAGTGCCATCATTGCTGCTTCAGCATCTGTCAAATCTTCACAGAAGCTCAAGCGTATGCTGGAGGTAGGTCACCCTGCTGGTATGGAAGTACTTACAAGCAGAATGTCTGTGGGCCTGGGGACTGAGGAGGGGTTTGTTTTGGGATAGTCTCCACAATATATTCTTGAATGCTAGGGCTTAACCTTGGTGAAGTGGGCGTAAAATGAAAGAATACTTCTGAACATGTATTCAGTGCTTTCCCCTTTACCACTGAGGTGCTGAAGGCTCCCAGGTCAAAGGGCATTCACTCCATGGAGGCACTGAAGTTACCCGGCAGGCTGTGCTCCAGGGGATTCTCGATACTATACAAGTATCTGCTTTGTGACATACATTCTCTTCCTCTCCAGATCATCCTGGCCCTCGGCAACTACATGAACAGCAGCAAACGTGGTTCAGTGTATGGTTTCAAGCTGCAGAGCCTTGATCTGGTAAGGAGGGACCACTAAAAAAGGGTGACATAATGTGCCCATAAACCTGTGTGTGTGACAGTATCTGTCCATATGGTTGTGAGAAGGTATCTCTCCATACTTTTGTGCTCAGATATGCAGGAGGAGACAATTGTGTTCATCCCCATCAGTGATCAGGGACTCACCTGCATGCCACTTGCCTGCTCATTTTGGGGAAGGCTTGCTGCTTGGCAGACTTGACACAGAACCTCAGCAAGCTGGATCCAGACTCTCTGTGGCATGGATTGCACCTTGCAGGCCTGAGGTTCACATCATCTGCCAGACACTCACTGTTTTGCTGTCCCAGGTGATAATATGTGCCATTTTGCTAAACGCCCAGGTTTAGTTTATATACTTAAAAATTCCTACCATTCCCCCCGTCCCAAAATGGCATCCTTATTTGTCACCCTTTGCTGTATGTGCTTGGTCACAGATATCATGCAGTGCAATTGACTCAATTGCATAAATGGGCAGAAATCTGCCAGTTTGCACAGGTCCCTGATTTCTTGCTTGATTGCCAGATATGGATACCCTTGTGTGTCCATACCAACTTGAATATACCTGCACTTCTCTGTACAGAGCTACCTACTTTCATGTGTGTATCCGTGCTCTCTACCTTTCACCACACTTATGCAGACCAGTGTACTGGTGCTTTGACATTCTCTTTTTTCCCCACACCTATCCTGGCAGCTGTTGGACACTAAGTCGACAGATCGGAAACTGACACTCCTGCACTTCATCGCTATGATGGTAAAGGAGAAGTACCCAGAGCTGAGCACCTTCTGGCAGGAACTGCACTTTGTGGAGAAGGCAGCTGCAGGTAAGTCTTCTCCCATTGCTGGCCAGTTTGGGGAAGTAGGGCTCAGATGTCACATGGATCAGGGACAAGGAATATGTAGGCATTCCAGTGCAGCACCCACTGTCTCTTCTTCCTGGGAACTGTGATCCAGTAACATCTGGATGACTTCATGTTCCTGATCCCTAGTATGGATCCTCCTTCTATATTCCTGTCCTGTTCCAGAATCCATCTCTCACATTATCTTCCAGCCTGTTCATCAGATATCATGGAGGTAACATTTAAGTGGTGTGCATATTTGAATACAGCTCTGGTTTTGCATGCAGAAAGTTTTGGGTTCAGTCCCTGGCATTTTCAAGTAGAGAGATGAAATAGGAGACAATGGGAAAGGCTTGTGCCAGAAATCCTAGGAAGCCGCTGCTAGTTGGAGTGACTCCCAAGGGAAATGAACCAGTATTTTGACCTGGTGTAAAGCAGCTTTCTAGATAGTTATGCGCCTTGAAGTGTTTGGGAAGATGCTCCCACAGTGTCTTCCCAAACACTTGTGCTCAGCACAGACAGGGAGAAACAGAACTTGAAAAAGTTACCCTTTGGGGGGATGCTAACTCCCAGCATTCTGCAGCCATCATGGCCAATTTCCGGACTACATACTAGCATGGGGGATCAGGGAAATGTAGCCCAAAATTGCCTTTTCAAGCTCTGCTGCAAAAAAAAGATTGGCTTTCACTGAATGGGTGGGCTAAAGAGAAGCAAGCACTATGGTGAACACATAATTGCCACCCAGTCTTTAGTCCAGAAGGAAGTTACTCAGGCTGAGAAGTCTGACGTGTTACAACAGGAGTGGGGACCCCATCTCAGATGTTGTCAGACTGTAAATCCCATCATCCCTGGCTATTGGCCATAATACAAAGAAATCTGCATCTGATGAAGTAGACCCAATCTATGAAGACTTATGCTACAAACTTCTTTCTCTTTGTTAGTTTCAAAGGTGCTGTAAGATCCTTTTGGATACTGATATGGACTAACATGGCTATGTTTTTGAATACTACCATATTGATCATAGTGTCCAGCAACATCTGGAAAGGCACCAGATCCCCTAGCCTTGCAAATGAAACCTGATTGGCCTCTGTCATCACCAGAATCAGTTTACCGCTGCTGCTTCTGCTCCAAAACCATGTACTGCATTGGTTGTGCCAAGTGTGGTAGATATAGCAAGCTAGCAGTGCCCTCTCCTGGAAATCTGCTATGGTGACACAGAGAAGAAGGTGTTTTGGTTCTCTGGTACAGAACTCTGGAGCTTTACCCTGGGTGTGTCAAAAGGATCTGGGACCAATCACAGCCCCTTTCAGCATGTGCACAAGATTTTTTTTTTTTAAAAAAATATTCCATCCTTTGCACCTTATCACTCCTTATCACTAGGAGAAGGACAGAGCTTTAAAATCTAACAATTTTGTACTACATCTTCAGAGGAGTTAAACTTAACCTCCTGCCAGCACCATGTGCTGATTCCTGCCTCCTTCAGACAAAGCGAGGCCAAAAGAAGTTAAACATAGCCTGGATTTGGTGCAGTTGGAGAGATAGTTTAATTTTAAGGAATTAATCCAAATAAGGTGTAAAGTGAGAAGAGAAAGAGAGAAGAAGCTCCAGAGTAAAGGGGAAGATTTTGCTTGCAATTTATCCAGTGGGTGTGTGAAGATATGAGCATGCATGGTTTTGTGTGTGCAGTAGTTTGTATTGTCTGTATTGTGTGTGCTCCATGTGGTCAATAGCAAATAGACACCCTTGTGTCTACTGGGATGCATGATGGGAAACTTCTGCAGCAGGATGTAGCAAAGCAGGTTGGAGTGCTTGGAGCTTGGAGCAGGGGTAGGAAATTCCAAGACTGCTTGGTCTCCTTTTAATAGAACCCCAAGATCCCTGAATTGGGGGTTGGTGCACAAGTCATGCACTTAATATTAAGGAAGAACTGGGCGTCTCTGAACACAGGCTGGGCCTAGGTAGTTCTTTTCAGCACCGGAGTTGAACACTCCTTTCACGCAAAAGCTGGTGAGCTCACGCTTTCTTCATTTCAAATTCCAGTTTTGATGGAAAAAATCATTTTGCTGTTGAAATCATTGATTTTACTGAGTTCTGTCAGCAAATTCTGACCTACCTTCTACTCACCCTGGTCTTAGAGCACATGTGGAATGTTTGCCAGCCCTTTTTGGGTCTTGAAACATGATTGGCACACACACACACACACACACACACACGCAAAACCCAAGGTGCGTCCAAATCAGTCCATGGCTTCTATTCCACTACAGTATCCTTGGAGAATGTGCTGCTGGATGTCAAAGAACTGGGACGTGGAATGGAGCTGATCCGGAGGGAGTGCAGCTTGCATGAGCACAGCATCCTGCGCAACTTCCTGAGCGCCAGTGAAGGGAAGCTGGACCGACTGCAGAAAGATGCCAAGACTGCAGAGGTGAATGGAGGGTGTGACAGAGGCCATTTTTGACCTACTGGTCCCATCACATTGCAGCATGCCAGAAGTGACATTGCATTCCTTCCTTGCTGTCATTTTGGGCTATTTTCAACCTTTTTTATTTTGTGAGGGATAGGTTTAGGGGTTTTGAAGGGGGAGGAAAACAAAATACAACAATTGCCACTGGTTTTAGATCAATTTGGCTGGTTTGGGGGCAAAACCGCCACCCCAAATTCAACATGATTTAAAAAAAAATAGTTTGTGGGCTTTTAGGGGAGCTTCAAGGGCCACACTTTGGGGCTCCAAGGGGTATATGCAGCCCACAGGCTGCTCTTGGCCTACTCTGTCATACAAACAGAGAATGGGCAGAAGAAATCTCCTGAAGAATTTGCAGTTAAAGTTGTGCATACCTTCAGAGATACTCAAATAGTAAATAGTGTGCAAAAGTTAACTTTTTTTAGACTACAGCTTCGAGCATCTCCCAGCCAGCACTGCCAGCTCTGACTTTACTGTGTCTTCTATACAAACTGTAGTGCCAGATTCATGCATGGAAATCCTGCCATCCAGTGAGCTGTGCCTGTGTTTGCAGATACATGCCATGCCAGATTTGATTAATCTGTAGCCTTGCACAGTTGTGTATGATGGGGTCCAGGGTACATTCGAGCCCTCATGTTATCCAAGCCATCTCTGTTTCATAGTCCTATGCAGAGTGCCCTTTGGAGGCTGCTGTAAAGTGCATGCTCTGGCTGGCATCCTGTTAGTGGCATATGCCACCTTACACCTGCTTATGTCTTTTTTGGTCGTTGAGGAGGTTGGTATTCTTTTCAATCCTCTACAATGACCAAAACCTTGGACTCACTGTGATGTCCCCATCTCCAACCCTATAGCTGTTCTGTTGCTGGTGGAAAGTGGAGGGGATCAGAGAAGCCTCTGGCTATGTCCTCAGCCAGACCAGTGACATCATCCTCTGAGACTTCCAGGAGACCCCAGTGGAACTCAGCAGATGTTCTTGGTCTGTGTCTTGCTATGGAGGCATAACCAAATGCTTCTCTGATCTGTTGTGCTCTCTACTAGTCAATGAATGGCTGTGGGAGAGGCTATTGGAGTGCAATGGTGAGTCCTTGTCATGTGACAGGGGAGCTGTAGCAGACTCCTATATGCAGAACTCTTTTCTATTGTCAGCCATGTAGGAGCGTCAGATTCATGTGCGGCAGTGGGTGCTTTTTAATCAGTTGCATTCCTCCTCAAGTTCAGTGTTCCAGTCCAATGTGAAAGTAGATTACACACAGAAGTTCTAAATGTGCAGGAACTAGCATGTCAAATGTCCACGTTGTACAAGAATTGTCATTTTCATCCTAAGCTGTGAGCTTGACAGCTAGCTCTGGCAGCATCCTTATTTCTCAGTAAACCTGATTTCGAGATTGAAACTGATGTCAGACCCTGTTCACAATGTTTTCTGGTTGGCAGGAGGCCTACAACACAGTTGTACGCTACTTTGGTGAGAGTCCCAAGACAACACCGCCATCAGTTTTCTTCCCAGTCTTCGCACGCTTCATCAAATCCTACAAGGTGAGTGTGGAAGCTGGAGACCCCTGACCTTAGAACTCACAAGAAAAGTGCATACCTTACCCTGTGTGAATCTAGGAACCTGATTGCAAGCACCCCACACTGAGCTCTTCCTGCCATTGTTCCCAACAGGAAGTAGCTCTGCCTATGACTAGGTGTGGCCAAAGAGTGACAGAATTAGCATTTCCTTTCTGCATGCTCCATCTAGTCTCTCCCTGCCTACTGGGATCTCATTCCATCACTGGACTACTCTTAGGTGAAACTTGATTCCTCTCTGACACATCTCCAAGGTTGTGATGCCCCTAGCAGAGCGAAACAAGCGCCCTGAACAGCTGCATTAGCCATTCCTTCCCTCCAAAGCTGGTTCCTTTTACCAGAGGACCCTGACCTATGCTCAGGTTTGATTAGTCCCTCAGTGAGGGAGGGGGTGACTGACAGGGAAGCATCTGGGCAGTGTAGAGCAATGTAGCTTCCTTCAGACTGGGGCAGAATGTTTATTCTGGGCAGTGGCACCAGGTTGGCTCTTTGGGATCGTGTGATTCCTAAGGCCATGAAGTCTGGGGTCTCTGATAAATTAGCATCCCAGCTTGAACTGCTTGTGACTCCCTCTGTTCAATGATCCCAGTGGTGTGAGAAATAAGAAATGAAAGAAAGACTCAGATTCGTGAGGCACATATTTGTGTGCATCACCGCCACTCAAAATGTGCACCTGTTATTTGTTTAGATCTTTTTTCTACCTTATCTCATGGACTCATCATTACTCAGTGAGACAGGGATGAGTAAGAGGGAGTAACCAGAGTTTAGAAAAGTAACTTTGTTGGATTATAACTGCCAAATCTCTCAGCCAACATGAACATTGGCCATGCTGCCTAAGGCATTTTGGGAGTCATAGTCCAAAATAATAACTTTTCCTACCTCTGCCCATGGTTTACTCAGTTGGAACAGACCTAAACTGACCAAAAGGGGGAACAAATGTGTTATCTAAGAAAAGGAACAAAACACTAGAGCTCTAGATTACAGGGAAGAAGACTGAGGCAAAGCATTTGATTTCTTGGAAAAGTTTGTCTATTAATGATATTTCCCTCTAGTCATAATTTTTTTTTATCCAAAATTGGGATTCCTTTAGATTAGGCTTTTCCAATTTTGTGCACTCTAGATATACTGGACTACAACCCACAACATTCCCAGTGATGACCATGCTGGCTGAGGTGATGGGAGTTGCAGTCCAATACATCAGAAGGGTGTCAAATTGTGAAGTGCTCTTTTACATAAAGGACCATAGATCTCAAGGCAGGAGGCAGGACAGGCTGATCCACTGAGTTACTTTCAAACTGTGATTCTAAACTAAGGCAATCCACAAGTTGAGCTTCTTAGCTGGACCTCATTTTTCTACATCCTGACCCAGTGATCTTGGATATTCCCCCTCCACGTGGCTGGATATGTTAGTAGCTGGGCAGAGCAGGCCTGCAACTAAGTAGATGAATGTTTGTCCTGCATGTAAAAAGTCATCAGATTCATTCCCTCCAATCGCCTCTTCAAATAATAGAAGAGAGCAGATCTGGAAAAGACAAGATCTAGCAGTGATCTGACTTGTTAATAAGACAGCTTCATGCCCAACTCTACATGCCTGACTCCTAACTGGGCTTTCGCCACCACCCTCTGCCTTCACTTCCAGGATGCTGAGCAGGAGAATGAGCTGCGCAAGAAACAGGAACAAGCCCAGAGGGAGCAGGCGTTGGCCCAAGAAGCCAAGAGACTGGAGAAGGTAGGGAATGGGATAGAGCATTAGATTAATATAAAGCAACCTCCAAACCCGGTGCCCTCTATATGAGGCAGACGACAGACTCCATGGCTACACTAGGTGAGGCATGATGAGATTCATAGGCCACAACATTTGGAAGGTGCCAAGTTGAGGAATGCTGGTAGAATAAAACTAGAATGGGCTGCTACCATGATGATTTGCAGTCATGATGATTTGCAGGAGGGATGGGGCAGATGTTTCTGTAAGGGCACTTTTACAATCTATTGAGCACTTTTTTCCCTTAGATATGTCCCTTGAGAGGATGGAAGCAGCACCTAGCACAATAATAGGTGCTTCACAAATAAACAAGTGGCAAGAATAGCCGAGAGTCTGAGCAGTCCACACCTCCTGATGTGTAGTGTTTCTGATTAGGAACTCTCCTCCTGGGCTTTCTTGTGACTTAAACATTACTTCCTTTCCTTGTGTTCCTTGTGATATTGGGAAAGAAATCACAAGGCATGAGTTCTTTTTGTTTTAAGCTGGCCTTCGTATTTGTATATGAAAGTCTTACAGAAAAGTAACCCAGCCTGCTGCACCTAGGGACAGATGTCCCTTCTTGTGTATGTGAGAGAGAGAGTTGTTGCAAAGCCTTCTCTGTGCGTCTCCTCCCTCTTTGTTCCTGTACCAAAATTTGTGTATAGGGCCACCAGATTAGACAACTGTTCTAATTGGGCAACCAGCCCATACCACTACAAGTTTAGCCTCTCTTATCTGAAATGCTTGGGACCAGAAGTATTCCAGAATTTGACTTTTTCCCTGGATTTTGGATTACCTCTGTTTGCATGTATGTACATAATGAGATATTTTGGAGATGGGATCCAAGACTAATCACCAATATTTCCCCCCTCCAACTCTCAACCAGGATTGTCATTTTGTCCAAGTAAAGATGAAGAACAAAGTCAGATGAGAAGGTGGACAATAAATAATCCTTATACATGTTCCTGTTCTCATTCTCAGCCCACCATCTCTCTTCAGCCTCACATCTTGTTTGTTTGCTACTTATGCCGTATACGAGACATGGGGCTGGAGGGAGATTGAGGATCTGTGAATTGCTGGGAATCCACACCTCCCACCATTTCATAGATTCTTACCTCTTTCTCTCACTCTGTTCCCAGTCTCTCTCCTCTCTCTGGAGAGCCCATTGGCTGTTTGCTTCCACTTTGTGCAGGAGCGCTGCAACCACCATCTTGAAGGCAGAAGAGGGCAGCTGGTGGCAAAAAGTTCCAGTTTTTTGGAGGGTTTCCAATTTCTGAATAAGAGAGGTTTCAACTCGTAGCTCCTTTTATTTCTTGGCAGTGATCCCCATGAAGTGTGAAAGGGATGTCAGGGCTAGAGAGGCCTCTGTGCTTCAAATCTGAGTGGCTACATCTGGCTGAGGGAGGGGCATAACAGTCACACAAGAGGGCACAGTGGGGCTGGGCAGGGTGTGTTTGTTTTTCCTTCTAATTCCTGACCAGCCTCCAGTTGCCTTTGCAGCGCAACAAGTGGCAGCAGCAAGAGTTGATTGCTGAATTGAGGCGGCGCCAGGCCAAGGACCACCGCCCTGTTTATGAAGGCAAAGATGGAACCATCGAGGATATTATCACCGGTAAGCACTTCTGTAAAAGTACCAGATCCTGTGTGATCTTGGAAGCTAAGCAGGGTCAGCCCTGGTGAGTATTTGGATGGGAGATCGCCAATGAATACCAGGTGCTGTAGACTATATTTCAGAGGGAGGAACTGGCAAGACCAGTTCTGAGTACTTCTTGTTTGAGAAAATCCTATGAAATTCATGGGGTCACCATAAGTCAGCAGGCAACTCGAAGTCACGTCCACACAGAAGCCTTCCCCCACCCCCATCATTCCAAGGGAATATTTACTTCCTTTGCTGTGCCCAGACTTTCCACCAGACGCCGCCATTACAGAAAAAGAGGTCATGGTGGCTGCTCTGCTCTCAAAGGGACCCAGACTTCCCCTCAGTTGGAACAGTATCTGATTCTTGCTCACAGCTGTTCCTGGACCTTTCCACCCCTTCTGCCTTAAAAAAGAGGGAGGAAAACTTAGGAAGCAGTTCATATATATTGTTTCTCATTCTGGCCAAAGAGCTGTGAGGGTGCCTTCACTGTCTTTATTCCAATTCCAAACATACTCTTGCATCTATGGGGACAAGATCTCCCCAGGAGTACACAGACATAAAATGGAAAGATCAGATTCTCAGGAATATAGTTTGTGTTCTCTGGACCATGTTCTGTGCTTCCCTGGTGTTTGTGTGGAACTGTTGGCGCTAATGCCTGGTTCTAACTCCACAAGAAAACTTATGCTCTGCCCTTAGTCAGACACCAGTTTTAGAGAGTATTCTTCATCTGAGACAACGTGGGGAGGAGTGTTTGGTATAGAGCTATCTCAAAACCACCTATAGCATAAAACACTCTCTATACTAACTGAGTTGCTCAGTCTTTCAAATCAGAAGCTTTCAAGTTATACAGTCTTGGGGGCTACTTTCTTCTCCAGGTAGTAGTCCAGGGGTCAGGCAGCTGGACCCCTTCACTGCAGTAGGCTCTCAATTCAACCAAGTTTAGCAGTAAAAGACTCATGGCTGACAAAGCCTGTGCTTAAAAGGAAGTACAGTCCTGACATTGGGCATATTATTTATTTCCTCCACCTTCTTCCCACTGCTGGCACTCAAGAGGGCTTGGATAAATTAGAACAGATATAGATACAGGAACATATCAATAAAAAATACACACACATAAAATATGACTGATTAATCAATAAAATTAAAGGCAATTTTAAACACTTCCAGGAGCAGAGGGAAGGAATTACTTTTCCTCCTGTGGGGTAGAAGTGCAGGCTAGAGTCCAGCATTTCTCCCTAGCTGTGGGTCTTTCTCTCAAGCCAGCTGTCACAAGATGAAAGCTAGACCTTCAGTTGTTTACCCTGTAGAATTGGGAATCCCTGCCTTTTAGCAAAACGTGATTCCATTTATTGGTATGCTAGCCCTGTAGTCCATGGTGCTTTCCTCAACTTGGTGCCTTCCAGATGTGTTGGAATACAACCCCCACTGCCCTTGTAGCCATTCGCTGTGGTAGCTGAGAGGGGTAAGGGAAGCCATAATCCACACATATATCTGAAGGGCTCTAGGTTGAGGAAGTCTGGTCTGTGCTATTATACTTTCCGAAGAAGATGTCCACTGTGATGATCAACTGATCTGACATGTCTCTGTGTCTTTGTCCCTCCCCACTCCCATCTACCCCCCCCGCAGTGTTGAAGAGCGTCCCCTTCACTGCCCGCACAGCGAAGCGGGGGTCTCGCTTTTCTGCGAGCCGTCCCACCATGATGAGCCTAACTGTTAGCTTGGCTCTCTCTCCCCATCATCAAAGGTACCTGTGGAATGCCTCTTCCTTATCTTCATGCAGCTGCAGCCCCAGCCTCCCCTTCCTGCATGCCTTGCTAGTCCCCCTACGAGCACAGGGCTTCTCAACCTTCCTCTCTGAGAACAGCTCCTCCCACTGCCAGAGAATGGGTCTCTGGAGAGACTTCAGAGTCTCAGTGTCCAGTTGGTTTTTTCCTCAAGAGTGGTGACAGCTGCGTGTGCCTCTGGGAGCTACTGTTGTGAGGCTGGCTGCCTTCAGCCTAGTTATGTGACCAGACACACAAACGAGACATTTCAGTCACTGTATTATACAGTGGATTTTAGTAGGTTTTTCCTTTTTTTCCTCACCCCTCTGTGAGAAACTGTACCTGCCAGAATCCTCCCTTTTTCACAGCATTCTCAAAAGGTCCCAGGAGCTCTGATTGCCCCTTACTGTCTAGTCAGTCCAGCATACTTGATTTCATAGTATACATGTGAAAAGATTTCCGTGCTAAACATGAGAACTAGAAACCTTTCAGTTCTTTAAAGAAAAGCAGACAGCTCAATGCTGAAAAGAAAAGAAAAAGAGAGAGCCACAGAGCCCTCCTGTCTCCTGTTCACAGGCCCTTCCTCTTCACTGTTGAGAGTCCCTGCATGGATCCTTGCCCTTTGCATGGTCAGCAATAATGAGGTTACCACAGGCATCCTGTCTTGATTTGCATGCACCATTCTGCAATCTGGGCTACCTTATCACACTAATGCAGTAGAGTAGCTACTAAATCCTGTCTCCGTTTAAGGGTGGTGGTGGTGGTGGTGGGTATGGGGTGGTTTGTTGCTGCCTGAGAGCTCAGTAGATGTGGAAGCAAAACCTCCTGGCTGTGTGATAAAGATAACTGTTGTCTCCTTGCTCAAGACACCACATTCCATGTTACAACACTGTGCATAAGGCAGACAGACTCCTATGGTCAAGCTTCCCTCAGACTCTGCCCATTTAAGGGCCAGCTGGGGAAAGCGTGTGCTTAAATTTTCACAAAATAACCTTAAAGTTCAAAAAGTGACAAAAACAACAGAAAAACAATTTAACACTGAAAAGTAACCTGAACACTTAGCTTTTGTACGGTGGCTTCTGTAGGCAGGGCTGTGGTGGTGGGGTGTGGGAGGAGTTGCATAAGGTTGTATTCTAATGTTTGTCACTATCCTCCTTTCCACTCTCTTACAGCCCAAAGAGGTACAGTCTGACTCCTAGCCAGGGAGGCTCCAGTTGCTGTTGGATTTCACATCCCAGAATCCCACAGTGTTGGCTATGCTGTTTGGTGCTTCTGGGAATTGATGTCTAACAGCATCTATAGCTTTTCCAATTAAGAACCACTAGAAGGTTGATTGCTGGGATGCTGCTGAATTTGTTAACTAGCCTTCAGTTGAGTCCTGAATGCTACTGACACAAATCAGGTGGAAATCAAAGACTGCTTAACGAAGCCTTATGTTTAAGTGTTCACTTGGCAGCCATGGTTGGTAATGCACTGCAAGTGAGTGGACAAGCAGAGGCAGGCAGGAGCACTCTGTCCCTCCTCTGTGCCCAGTGGAGGAATGCAGTGGACTCTCAAAGGAGGAGGGATGGAAGTCTCTTTCCTGCCTCCACCACTTCCCCGCAGCTCTATTTACAAACCTGGCTCAATGGGTTAGGAAAGAGCTCTGGGTTGATGGGATAGGGAAGCATGATTCACATGTAGTCCTGTACATGTCTCTCTGCTCAAGTCCTCTTGCATTCATTGAAAAGTGAGGAGGACTACAGCCTAAGTGCAGCACTTGCAAAAGTTACCTTTGGGGTGGAGGACTATAACTCCGAGGATTTCCCAGAATGAGGGAGAAGTTGCTGTTGCCCTTGTGTTTTGTTGGGAGACTTCCCATGGGGCTTGTGGCTGGCCACTGGGGAGACAGTGTCCTAGGGACTTAGATGGACCTTTGGTCTGACCTTAGCAGGCCCCTTCTGATCTTCTTGGCACTCATTGGGTGGCCTTAAGCAAACCACTGCCTCTTAAACTTGCCCCTACTGTGCAATCTGGAGATAGGTAATGCTTAGCTATCTTGCAAGGCTTTTGGAGGGACAGCTGAGATAATATCCAGCATGGAGTTAGATGCAATTAAGACCCACTGGATTCAGTCACATATAACTTTGCATTTGCACGGTACCTAAAAACACACCTGACTGACATTATTATTTTGACATGCCTGAACTATTTCTGCATTGCTGCTTGTGTGCTTGAATCCAGCAAAGCCCCAGAAGGTTAGAAGTGTTCCAACACTGCTGGCCTGGGGCAGTGCCGGGTTAACTTTTTCCTGGGAGCCACCCTAGTGGAGGAAGTTAGAACTCACCTGTGCAGGCAGCATAGCTAGTGTTGATCCGTCTCTTGACTTTGTGAAATGTTTGAGGGCAGTGGGAATCAGAGCAGTTCAAATTCACAGCACACGTGGACTTGGAGGTGGGTGGGAATCAAATAGTGCTTCTGATCAGCAGCATTAACTGTGAGAAAAAAAAATAGCCTACTTCACAGAGGCAGAGTACCGGGGGTTTGGTGAAAAGAATGCAACGCAGTGATCCCATTCCCCAAAGCTTACTGCTGCCTCTGTTAATTAGATAAACTAGTCTGATGACAACCTTTTCCCAAGGTCTTCAATCCCTCGGGGAGAAAAGCTTCCCCTCCAAAAAACCTTGGTTTGGCCTAATTTTTGTTTTTATCCCCTCTGTAGCGGCAAGAACCACCTTCCTCTAGCTCCCTCTCAATTCATCCACAGCAGAGGGTAAGAAACCACTCTCTGAAGCCCTGGGGACTTTAACTTCTGCTTTGCTGCTTCTGCCTAAGTGGGAGATACTGACCCAAAGTTTGCAGTTTGGGCATAGAGTTACTGGCTGCAACATTTGCCCATTCATAGCTGGCTGGCTGTTCGCTGGCTCTCCTTGGTGGGGGAAGATGGTACTCCTTGTTTCTGGTCAGCCAAGCTAAATGCAGTTAGGTGAGGTGAAAGAGGTGGCTCGCTGGTTTGTTTCATAAAGCAGGCACAGGCTTGCTGTGAAAAACAGGATGCAGAGAGAGGAGGTTGGCTGAGGCACTGTTAAAGGCTTCCTTGGGGTAAGAAGAGCAGTTGCTGTGCTATTCGCTACCCATTCCTTCCAAACAGCACTTGAATGAACAACTTTGCAGCGTGTTCCCTGCCATCCATAGCAACTGCTTCTGCATTTGATTCTCTGGTGATTATCTGCTCCTGTCCTGACTGGCTGTTTCTTTCTCCCACAGAGTCCTGCATGCCCTGCCTTTCCAACTGGCTAATGCTGCATTCCCAAAGGCCCAGGCCTCGTTCTCTTTTGTGCCAAAGAAACAACAGCCATCCTTTCCAAGATTTTATTTTTTCAAAACGGAAGAACCAAAGGGACAATTAGGAAGTGCCTTACTGCGACAGTATTATTTTTATTCTCTTATTATTTAAGGTGTATTTTTTAATCTGTACATATATGACAATTCCCTCCAGCCCTTGCTGCTGTTATCCCTTGCCGAGTCAGCTCTGAAAGACAAGACTGTCCTTTGGTTTTTTGGAAGTGCCTTTGGCCAGCAGGAAGCTGACATCTCCCTTTTGTGAGTGTCAGTCCTTTGCATTGTCGGTCCAGAATTGCACTTTGACCTTTTCCATAACGTGTCTTTTAAGTGGATGGAGACAATGATGAGCTGTTTCAGTAGCAGCAGACATTGGGCTGGGTGCTAGTTTTGTGGACCAACTGCTGTTTTTCAAGAGCTGTCTTCAGCAATACTGTGGTCTTCTCAGAGCAGGCCATGAGCTGTCCCTGAGGAGTTTAAAAGTGAGGCTTTGAAAAGCAACTGGAACACTTCTTCAAAAACAAAACAAAACCCTGACCCTTTAGACCAAAATTCTCATGTCTCAACTGCACAATATAACTCTGGTGTTGGCAACAGCTAGAAAATGACATGTGGAGCCAACTCTAGATGATTGTTGGAGAGATCCTGGACAAGTTACTTCTGGGATTACCCAAGGCACACAAACACACACACACACACACACACACACCTCTCGTTACCCTTACTATGACTATTTTTCAGAGGACCAAATTTTGCTTCCAGTTCTTTTATATGCAGCTCTCTTCTCAGTCACTGGACCCAGAATGCTGCAATAATCTCCAAGCCAAATTTGGGACAGCTGCTAGAAGCCCTCAATCACCACCACCCCATGAAAAAGCACCAGTGGTTAACTTATGCATGAATGCCATCTTCAGGAGTTTATTCCAGTGCTGAAGACATTTTGATACCTGAGTTGGAAAATTTAAATTGCAGACTGAGAATTCTCCCCACGAACCTTCAACCTCCAAAGCAGATAGCAAGATTAAAAATATCAAGAGAGTTCTTAGCACAATCAAAGCTATGTTGAGTGCATTCATGCTGAGAAGATGGACCCAAGACAAGTGGAGGAACAAAATGGCATATTTTACCACTAGCTAGAAACCACTGGGCAGCAGATTTCTCCAATTCGTGCCTTGTTTGAAATGAATGAAATGGAGTCCTTTTGATTTCATTGAATCTTGCACTGTAATATCTCAGTTGATGTTACCTCATAATTCAGACTGGTTGCATTCTCCACTCTTCCGGTTGAAAGGTTGCCCCAAATCTGCTGCCATAATCTTACTACACGGGAACACTACCTCTGGCCCCAGTTCCATTTACCACAGTCGCTCTGCAGATGCCTAAAGCTTGGCCTACAGCATTGGCATGAAGTTTCTTGAGACAATCAGAACAAGAGGACTTGCTTTATCTCCTCTTAACTTGCTTGGAATTTTAATTTTTTTTCCCCAACTGACCAAAGATTTTTGTCTGTAAGCTGCAGGAAATATTAGGATGAAGCCATTGGACAATGAAAGGAGGACTGCTTCTTCAGTTGTTTTTGATTCAGGGAAGCAATGTGTTCCACTCCAACCGCCTTGGAATTTTAGCCACTTTTCTGAAGCCAGGAATCAATCAGATTGGCCTTCTCCAGCCTCCAGATATTTTGAGCTACAGTTCCCATGAGCCCCTGCCAGCACAATCAGTGGTTGAGAAAGATAGGGGTCATAATTCAAAACCATGTGGCAGATCATGGGTTGAGGAAGGTTAATCCACCAGAGTATTCTTGAGGTAGAACTAGCTCTAACAAGGTATGACATCATCTTTGTTCCTGGGCTAAGTTTTGAATGTACAACCACATTTCTTTGCAAGGCCAACCAAGGTGAGGGGTCCTTTAAAAAAAAAAAGACTGTTAACACTTTACTTTCCCTTCCCCCACTCGATATGCTCACTATGAACCATGGTTTTCAGCCCCCTCAAAGACCCTTTTCATAGCAGAATGCTTCACCATGACTTTGGTCCAAAAAAACTCCAGAAGTATAATCAGGATTGCCAACGCCCTGAGGCATGTCTTCTGTAGCCATGCCAAAGGATTGCGGTGACTGTTGTTGAAGACTGGATGCCTTATGGCTGATACCAATGTGCTCCAGGAAAACGTGGCTCCTTGGATTAGGCCTCTGTTGGGTTTGCACTGCTGGATTTGAAACCTTCCTAAAGACAACCTGCAACCTGTAGTTTAGGAAAGAGTCCTGAGGTCAAAAGGCCTGTGATTTGGGGGAGCAGCTCAGTGGCACTGGCTGAACACAGGCTTTGCATGTGTCAGGCTTAAGCTGCAGTCCCCCTGAGTCTTCCGGTAAAAAAGATCTCTGGTAGAACGCCTGCAAAAATGTCTCTACCTGACACCTTTGAAAGCTGCAGCCAGTTAAAGCAGCCAGTAGTAGGCTAGGTGGACCAAAAACATGACAAGGCAGATACAGACATGTTTATCCTGTATGCAGTTACTTAGAAGGAGACTCTTCTTTTCACTGAGATATAGACTAGGGATTCCAAAGCTTTGCTGTCTAGAAGTTTTGCTCTAAAATGTCCATCAACCCCACCCAGCATCAGTAATGGTTAAGAACTGTAGGCATAGTAGTCCAAAATAGTTAGAGAGCTAAACTTTCCATTATTGTTGTTGTTATTTGCCTCAAGTCATTTCCAACTTATGGCGACCCTAAGGCAAACCTATCATGTGGTTTTGGGGGCTGAGAATGTCTGATGCACCCAGTGTCACCCAGAGGGTTTCCATGGCCAAGCAGGGAATCAAACCCTGGTTTCCAAGGTCGTAGCTAGTGCTCAAACTGCTACACCATGCTGGCTCTCAAATATTCCATACTCCTGGTTAAACGCAGGTTAAAAATACGATGCAGCAGAACTGAGGGATATTGCAGAATTTTGCAGCTCTGTGATGTAGGCTGTTCTTTCATCAAGTGAACTGTCAGCCTCTAGATGACTTTACATCACTTTACTATCTTCCTTCCTTCCTTCCTGAATGCTGGATGTTTTTTGCCTTTTTTTTTTGACCTCTCAATATGAAAGTTCAGATTTTTTGCTCAATAATTTCTCAAATGTATTTCTAAATAGTTGGAATGATTTCCAAAGTCTTTTTAGGGGCAGGAAGGGAGAAACAATCAAGTTTAAGAACAGAAGTACTCTAAAGAGACTCGCTCCCAGCAAATCCAGCAGTAATTTAACAATATAGTCAGCAAAGATAAAGTGTCTTAAAGATGCGGCCACCTGTACCCCTTGAAGAACTAAGGCTGCCAATGGTTGTTGGTTACTTACAAAACCGCTTACCTCTTCATCATCATCACCATCATCATCACCATCATTTTCAGTGTTGTGAACACATAGCAACTGTTGCATTGTCTTGTTCAGAGTGAATATATGAGTACGTGTCTTAATGATAGATAATCTGCTTACTTTCAAGGACTTGCATGCCCTCCTTGAAAACTTGTTTTCCTCCTCATGGGACACAGTTGCATAGGTACGGAGGGTGTGGTTTGGCCTGGGTGGCAATGTTTTTGGGGCATCCCAGCCTGTAACCACGTTCCTGCGCGCCCTGGCAACCCCCCCACGCACCACAGCCACGCCCCCACAGACAGTGGCCATGCCCCTTGCACCATAGCCTCCCCCCCTTTCCATACAGTCCAAGCTCTGCCACTGACAGGACAAGTGTTCAAGGCAAGCTGGGAACCAGAATTTGTGTTGCTAGAGATGTCATTGTCTTTTTGGCCCTGTGGTTATCTCCCTTGTGAGTCCTGTTGCAAGCAGTGATAATAAGCATGCTGAGAGTGGGGACCACTGTCATCATCTCCACTTCCTCTATGGTGTTCTAAGCACTGGTGGGATAGCCCATCTTTTTGCTTAGTCCTGAGAGCCTCCTGCTGACATAAGTGATGTATGTGAGCAGGGAATGGAGATAAGCACCACTTGCTAATCAAAGGATAAAAGAATTGTCTTGCTAGATTGCCTTGCTAGATCAGACTACAGCCCAGTACTCTGCTTCCAACTATGGGCAGCCAGGTGCTCCCAGGAAGTTCTCTGTAGGCGTGGATTCATGTCCGTTTAACTAAGGTTGGTTATACCTTACTTTAATCTGGGGTGGGAAAATTTGCAGTCCAGCCATATCTGGAGGGCCATAGAATTCCCACTCCTGAGTTATCAGCTTTGTTGCTGGTAGTTTTGCTTCCAGGGATGAGAGCAGTTTATACCAGAAAAATCAAAACAAGTATGTCTTAATCGGGACACTAGTAGGTCTTGTAGGCTGATAACTGTTAAAGAATTTATGGGCACGGTTAACTTTAGGCTGTAAGAGAGTCAAGGATACAAAAATGGTAGATTTTCCTACCCTTCCAGTAAGGAAGGTTAAATGGAAATTCAGTTTGAGTATGGAACTGTATCCTGTGTTCATTTTGCTGAAATCAGTTATTTTAATAATGTTGCTCTGAGCTAAGCACTGAAGGCTTAGGGCTACCCTTGTTGTCTCTGCAGAATTGTGGACGTGGGCTCTCACCTGAGATTTTAGAGACAGATCTGCCACAGTCTCTTGTATGACCTTGGGCAAGTCATGCAGGTCCTTGTTACAGTGAATGGCAGAGAGAATCGTGTGGGCAAGGAAAAGACTGTGCTTCTTATCTTTCTCTTATATTTCTGACTAAGTATTGTGTGGCCAGGTGCCCTGCAGGTTGCACAAAGTGTGAATAAAGGCTTGATCTCCCTGCTCTTTGGGGAGTAGCAAGAAAATCGTAAGGATGCCCCATAGTTCAACAAACAAACCTATCCATGTTCATGGAATAGAACCATGGGCAAGTAAGGAAATTGTGTGTGCTTCTGTGCAGATTTGGGTGGAGTGTAAAATCGCTACATCATATTTGGTCTGGCACATCACAGAGGACCATGTGATTCAAGCATCTTGGGATGCCGTGTGATTAGCTCAGGCCTCCAGTTTCCAGTCTGACAGACAAAGAGCCTTGGACAAACTGCTCTCATTCATTTTGGGATTTGCTATACATCATTAGAGGTTTAGAGTGTGAGAAAGGAGGTATGGCAGGGATAGGGGAGATCAGCAGTTGCTTGTAGAGAAGGAAAATGAGCAAATGCTCTAGAGGCTATGATAGCTGTGGCTAATGGGAGTCACATTGTCCAGTGACATCTGGAGGGCCACAAATCCCCACCTCCTGGGGGGATTGTATTGCACCTGACAGTTCATTTGATTGGAGAAGGCCAGCATATCTGTTGTTAGTTTAGACTTTAAAGTGCTGGGAGTGAAGGTAAATAATTCCACACATCCTCAGGAACCCAAGCACTCACTGTCCACTCAATTAACTCAGGTATTTTGGGCAGGCTGGGAGAAGGAACTAGTTGTAAGCCATTTCGAGCAGATCTCATGTCTTTTGCCAAATGGTTGTCTTCTCATAGATGGACAAAGGCTTGGTTAAATTAATGCTTGATGACCTCAGAATCAGTACCGGATGCTTTTCTAGGAACACGGAAATAAAAAGAGTTCCGATCCCACTAGTAGATGAAGACTTGGGAGCCTTACTTGCTGCTTGAAGGCAGGGGAAAAGCAGGGGAAAAGGTGCCGCTATAAAGCGATGGATGTGTGTAATTGGGAGAGGCAGATAAGCATGTAGAATTTATTTAGCAGTGTGCTTAAAAACGGGGAAAAAGAGGTGGGGGATTATTGAGAACCAAGAGCTGGAGAGCATGTGCAGCCTTGAAAGAGAGAGAACAGTTGTGAGAAATACTTGGTGGAATTCACATTTAGTTATAGGAGGCCCATTGATATCCTTGGGACCTCAGTCCTGACTTGCTGAAGTTCAATTGATTTCATGATTTAATCATTTTGTATGATTAAATTGGGGTTCCAACCCTTTGTCTGGAACTCAATTAAGTTGAGTTTTACATATTTTATAGTAAAATATGAAAGAGCACTGGATGGGAATGATGCTCCCAAGGCCAGCCCAAGAAACATAAGCAAAGCTGTCTCTGGCTCAAGCCTTTGTCTTTGTCCCTGATTGTATATGTCAGTGTTCTGCCCTTTGGTGTAAAGGCTGTTATAAATAAACATTATTTATGTTAGGGAAGGAAGCAAAGAACAGTGGTCCTGCCAAAACTGAAAGTGCCCAGAGGCCCCTTGCAAATGTCACAGATGATTCTTAGTAGTTAGATCCAATGAGTCAACTTTGAGATTGTGAATCAACACTTAAACCTCATTGATTCAAGGAGCTTGCACAAGTTGGGATTGGCTCGCAATTTAGGATCTAGACTAATGATGGATTCAGGCCTCTATCAACATTACCCATTCTCGTGCCATGATGATGCTACAACAGATGGCTGTGCAACTTCAGGTGGCTGGTTATTTGGGCAGATGAGTCCTGCATCTAAGTACAGTCAGCCCTCCATATTCATTAGGGTTAAGAGTGCAGGACCCTCGCAAAAGTGGAAAAATTGCAAATATCAAAATGTGTGTGTGTGTGTCTGTCTGTAGAGAGGGGGCTGAGGCATGGCAGGGAGAATGGACACCCAGGGTCTAAACCAGGTCAAGAAAAGGAGGATTTGGCATGGTGGCCTTATACTTCCTCACTCTGGCCCATCTCCTTCCTTGTGTGTGTGTGTGTGTGTGTTGGGGGAGCATTTGGAGAGGTTTATGGTGCTGTGAAATTGGGCTATGAGCCATCCTTAGCTGGCCAGGGGTGGAAGAGGAAAATGAGACGGGTTTTTAAAAGACTGAATGGCCCGAGGGAAGCTTCCCCTAGAAAAGAAATGCCTGAGGTAGGGGCAGGGTTGAATAAACTCACAAAAAATCAAATCCATGAAAGTCAAGCCTCCAAATGTGGAGCGCCAACTTTAATTGCTTGGTTCTAGGTTTCTTCACTCTTAGATGATTATGTAAGGGAAAAGCCCAGCTTCCAGAAAATTACGGCTCATTCTCTTATCAGCACTCATCATAGCATGGCTGCAGCATAACATGCATGTTTGAGGCCACAGTTTTATACTCACCTCTGAAGCAGTAAGTCCCACTGAATTCAGTGGGGCTTGCTTCTGTGTGGAGATGTATCAGATTATGTTATGGATGGGCTATCATTAAGCAACTACGTAGAACCCACAGGCTAAAATGGAAGCATTTTGATGGCCTCTTTTTCTCCCTTCAACTGCTACATAACAAACACTATTGGGCTAATTTCTCTTTTAGTCCTGACTAGAGTGGACCCATTCAATCCATTAGATGTATTGATGTGTTGACACACTATTGAACAGTTGACTGGGTCTCCTCTAGTTGCGACTAACCAAAAGGATACTAGCCATTGTGTGAGAGCTGTTACACTTATTCCTTGCATGGAGACAGCAATATTATTACATGGTTCTAGCTATACAACTAAGGATTCCAGGGTGGCATATGAAGTTCTGTTTTCTGCTGTTTTATCCCCTGTGAGATAAGATAAATTGGAAGCCAATCCCAATTTGGCTGGAAGCTGTTCAGTGAACTTCATATCTGAGTGGGGATTTGAACTTCTGTCTCCAACCCAACACTGTCACCACTACATTGCAGTAACCCTCAGAACTTCTCTGACTACCAGATGCCAAGGACAAATGGTTAGAGCACCCTTTGGCTACCTGGAAGCAATTGGTCAGCTATGCTGGGAAACAAGAAATCTGAGTAGATGGACTGTGCTCTGAATCCACACTGGATGTGCTTCTGCAAATCAGTACTTTTCAAGGGAACAGTGATTCCTTAAAAAAAAAGAAAGAAATCCTCAAACCAGACACACAGGTCTTTGTTAATGGAACACCACAATTCCTGCAGACTTGAGGAAATTCGACTCGTGGGGGCTGGCTCACATTATTTTTCCTGGCACAGAGCCAAGTATCTCGGCTTCCTTCTTTGCACACTCAAGGCACAAAAGAAACACTGCCATTTAGACACACGGAAATGTGTTCCTTTTTTAGGACTGAAATGTTACATCTACCGATGGCAGTGACTGAACAGTGAACAGTATTCTAGTACTAATTATAAAGACTGTGGAAGCTGAGCTTCAGTGGCTTAAATTTCTGGAGCAAACACTATTCCAGTCTCCCAATAAGCAAAAGGGACCAACCACCTTTTCCTCCCGAAAGACCCTGGCCACAGTGGATGGACAAGGCTTCATCTAAGCAGACCAGATCTCCCTGGTGCTGCTTCTGGGCAGTTTACAGTGTATCCATTCCAGTGTAATCCCTTTTTTGTTTGTTTGTTTGTGTAGTTAGGTGTAACTTTTTTGTACATGTGAAATATTATTGATTATATTGCAAGCCAATGCCTCCTTCTCCCACCCACCCTTCCTTGAACTGTACAGAATTTCTACTAATGGGAGGGAATAAAAACAAAATGAGGATCCAATTTAAGTGTTATCTGTGAAGATCTGGCTTATTTTTTTTTTAAGGGGTCTGTGTGGACAGAATTCCCTAGCTCATGCTGTGTTTTTCAGCCCCTGGGTCAAGAGCTGTCTCTTTAAGAGATGTAGAAGTGACGGCAGGGTTTACAGATACATATGCAAACTGGAGGAGTGGCAAGTACTGACAGCCCATGGTTGCAGTGTAGTGTGACTTGCAGTAGCAAGATGAAAAACAGCCTTCCCCACAGTCAATCCACAAGCTGTCAATTGTGGAGACAACGCATGTACACTCAGTTTGTGCACTCTCACACACACTTCCTTCTGCATCCATTCACCTTGGATTTTTAAAGCGAGGGCTACTGGAACAGTACAGGTTTTCTTAAAGTGCCTGGCGAGAATTGTACTTTTGAACCCCTGGTCACAGGTCTTGTATTTTGGTCTGTTTAGTATGATTTTAGTGCACCTGAAGTAAAAAGATGGAATGATGCCTTCTGAATACATAAACCTACTGTGCAGCCACCCCTGTGAAGAGCAGGGATGGATAGATGTTAGGCTTGATGGATTTACTCTGTGGTTGACTTGAACCTCAAGACTCACCAACCAGAGGTAGGCTACAAAAGACACACTCTTAGAATGAAAAAACACAGAGGCTGGCAGCATGGCCCTGAGCCTGAGTTTGGCTGAGATACTGCAACAAGGAGATAGTGTATAGCTTTAGCCTCAGAGGGTTACTTGGTTGGTTGGTTGTGCAATGCTGCCTTTTATAGGAATTGTGGCCTTGCACAACCAATTACGCATGCACATCCGTGCATAACACATTCACATGCAAATTGTGTGTCCATGTGCAATAGTGCAAGGCGCAACCACACTGCACTCCGCTTTTGCAACCTCGAACTGAATATGACTGTTCCACATCTGACAAAAAATGTCAAGCCACTTCCATAGGAGAACTGACATATGCATAAGATGCAAAGGGGATACCAGCCTTTGTGGCCAGACCACAGTTGAACTGAACTCGCACTCATTTTGCAGAGAACTCCACTTCCAGTAACCCCAACCGCTTTCTGTATTTCAGCAGCTCTAATTGGAGCACCATTTTTGTTGTTAGACACTTATGTTCACAAACTCACTATATTTTATGGGCATCTAGTCCAACTCCATGTAGACTATCCCGAAAGATGTTTAAACACCTCCAAAAGGAGACCCCCATCCTCTGGGGCAATCTTTCAATGTCAAACAGCTCTTATAGTCAAGAGTTATTCCCTCGTATTTAAGTGCCCTCAAATATTTAAAAGATGCTTAGCATGTCAATTCTGAGTCTTCTCTTTGAGCTAAACTTATTCAGCTGGCTCAGTCTTTTTTTAAAAGCTTGACCTCCAGACCTTTGACCACCCTGGTCACCCTCCTTGGACACATTCCAGTTTGTCAATGTCCTTCTTGAATTGTGGTGATCAGAACTGGACACAGTATTCCAGGCAAGTTCTGGCCAAAGCAGAACAGAGTGGCAGTACTATTTCCATTGATCTGGACACTGCACTGCCACTGATACAACTTGGAATTGCATTGGCTTTTTCGGCTGCTGCATCACAATGTTGACTTATGTTTAGTCTATGGTCTACTAAGACCCTCAGATCCTTTTCACATGTACTACGTTCAAGCCAGGTATTGCCCGTTCAATATTAGTACATTTCATTTTTTCTGCCTACATGTAGTTGTTTGTTCCTTCAAGTTGTTTCCAATTTATGATGGCCCTAAGGTGTCAATGGAGTTTTCTTGCCAAGATTTGTTTGGGAAGGGGGTACCTTTGCCTTTGAGGCTGAGATGCAAGTTGCCCAAAGTCACCCAGTGGGCTTTCATGGCTGAGCAGGGATTCAAACCATCAGCTCCAGCCTCTTTGTCTAAGGTTCAAACCTTTACACCATGCTGGCGCCTGCTGAAATGCATTTTGTTAGCTTTGGCCCAGGTCTCTAATATATCAAGATGCTTTTACATTTTGATCCTGTCCACCATGATATTTGATAGTGTCATCTGCAGATTTGATAAGCATGCTGTTTGTTCCATCATCTAAATTATTTACAAAGATGTTGAACCAAGCCCAGAACAGAACCCAGAGGCACCTCACTAGTCCCTTTTCTCTAGGATAAAGAGCATTCATCTGGGGAACATTCTCTGCGTTCAGTGGCCAAATTATAAATCCACCTAACAGTAGCACTCTCTAGCCACCAATGCAAGAATATCATGGGGGAACCTTGTCAAAAGCTTTACTGAAATTAAGATATATTACATTCACAGCAGTCCCCTGATCTATCAAGCTTCTGATTCTAACTAAAAGGTAAAATTAGTCTGGCATGACTTATTTTTGAGAAACCCATGTTGGCTCTTAGTTATCATAGCATTCCTTTCTAAATGTGCACAGGCTGTCTGTTTAATGAATTGCTCTAGAACCTTTCCTGGTATCAACACCAAGCTGACTGGGCAGTAGCTGCTCAGGTCCTCTCCTCCCTTCCCCCCACCCAATTACAGTGTTAAATGTAACATTGTTGAACCAATATTAGGGATCAGAACCTCTTGCTGGTATACTGCAAATCAGTCAAGAGATCTCCTAAGAGCATCTTCAAGTAGTATGTTTTTCTGTATGTGTTTCCTGGGACCAGTGGCAGCATGTACCTTCATGCTGCATCCAGAATTACTACCCTGACCAATCATTCCTAAGCAGTTTGGAGGAACTAGTTCAGACGCTTCAGTTTCAAAAGCCACGATTCTAAACTTTCTGGATGAATGATTCCGCTGCACTATGTATTGAAAGTATGGTCTACAAGACATCAGCTGTGATTCTTTATGGCTCAACATCGTGTAGTAGGTATGTATATGGACCCATGGTAAGCAGTCTCTGAACACCCCCCACCCAACAGCCATTGCCTCCATTGTGGGGAGGTGGCAGGGTTGCAGAGGTAGCTACATCCCCATAGCCAAATAAATAATTACAGGAGCAGAAAACTCCAGAAGGATTTCATCCTCAATGTCATTTCACAACTGGTTATGGAGAGTTCTGTGAACTTGCCCACCCTCCAGAAATGTGGTAATAATAGGGGGGCTTCAGAGGCAACAAGTAATGGGGGGGGCTTTGAGCACTGAGGAGGAAAGGAATACTAACCCTGCAGAGCCCCAAAAAGGGCATACACAGGTGTAAGGGAAGCTTATGCACGCGATTGTCCATAGCAAGATGCCCACCAAAGTGTCAATGTTCTCACTGTAGGAGGAAAATACTTGTGGCTGCAGTTTGTGAATGGGCTCCACTCAAGCCCAAGCAGTTAAGGAAAGAGTTATGTCACTTTAGAAAGTTGCATTCTCCCACCTGTATACATGAAGTTAAATATTTCTTCAGCCACTGGGGAACGGAGACAGGGAACTACATGAGGAACCAGGATGTTGCCAAGGACTGAGAACTTGGGGCAGCTGATATCTTTTTAGTTTCTGCACCCAGACAACGACAACAAAACATCTCCCTATCAGGGTCACTCAACATCAGTTTGTCAGGCAGGTGTTAACAGGTGCATAAGAGACTGGTCAGGAAAATAAGACGGCAATCCTTACCAGACAGAGTAGTACCAGCATAATTTCATATGCGCATATAGACCAAGAACCTGGATTGCTCTCATTTGACACTTTTCCTTAAAAAAAAAATGAAACTTAAAAAGATTTAAGCAAAAAGATCTAAAAATCTAAACTCAAAGTGAATATAGTAAAGGCCAATTGAGTTATTTGCCTTCCTCTTGAAAACTGGATGAGATTTGTTTTTAGCTTCTTAAAACCACATCAGAACATTTGTTTCCAATCTCAGGAAGTATACTGAAAGTATGACATTTATCAATAAAAAGCAGCAGCTGCAAGAAGCAGCAAGCTGGTCAGTTTT
The DNA here is from genome assembly GCA_948472985.1 of Iguana delicatissima. Lineage (NCBI taxonomy): Eukaryota > Metazoa > Chordata > Lepidosauria > Squamata > Iguanidae > Iguana > Iguana delicatissima. Next base: position 20,179 of record CAOKZL010001198.1, on the reverse strand, counting down.
TTGTGCTCTGAGGTGCCTTTTTACTGTCCAAAATATTCCCTTAAAACTCCAGGACGATCATTTCAGGCAGACTGGTGTGGGTCCCAGTAGGTGGATAGGAGGAATGGCCCAGGATCCAATTTGGCCTCTATGTCTGATTTATCCTGTGGTATCTCCTCCAATTAAGACAATAAAACAAACACCAAATCTATAGGACTCTCCCCTGGCTTAAATGTGTGAGAACACGCTAGAGCATTTGGTTACTCCCAGGTTTGCATGTCATGCTAAGAACAGGTTGCTTACCTGTAACTGTGGTTCTTCGAGTGGTCATTGGTGCCCTTACACACTAGGAGCTTTCGCGCATGCGCGGTACCGTTCGGAAAATTCTAGAGCTTAGTAGCTTGGCGGGAACCCCTCCCCCATGTATTCACTGAGCATGCTCAGCCCGCCAAGCAACGGTCTCTCCTCAGTTCTACAAGTCTGCCGAAAAAAGGGGACCTGAGAGTGAGGGGACGGTTGGGCGGGTGTGTGTAAGGGCACAGATGACCACTCGAAGAACCACAGTTACAGGTAAGCAACCTGTTCTTCTTCTTCGTGGTCTCTGTGCCTTACACACTAGGAGACTTTGTAGCTTACCAGAAGGATGGTGGGTCAGGTCCCTAGAGTACGGAGGCCAGCACCGCTCATCCAAACCGGGCATCCCTCCTGGACCAACAGTCCAGCCGATAGTGGCAGAGGAAAGTCGAGGGCCTGGACCAGGTCGCCACTTGACAAAGTTCCTGAAGGTCCACACCTCGCAAGAGGGCTGCTGAGGATGCCACAGCTCTGGTGGAGTGTGGCCGAAGCAAGTCAGGAGGCTGCTTGGCCATGTATAAGCAAGCAGAATTGTCTGGGCCACCCACTTGGAGAATCTCTGGGTGGACACCTTGCGGCCCTTGCGACGCTGACTGTGACAGACGAACAGGTGAGGGGTCTGCCTGTAGGCCGCAGTCCTCTGAGTGTAAAAAGCCAGGGCCCTTCGAATGTCCAGGGTGTGCAAAGACCTCTCAAGAGGGGTCGTCGGATTAGGATAGAAGGTAGGAAGGATGATGTCCTGGTTAAGGTGGAAATGAGAGACGACCTTTGGGAGGAAAGAAAATTCCGGGCGGAGAACCACCTTATCCCGGTGAAAAACCAGGAAGGGGTTGTCAATGTGTAGCGCTGTCAATTCGCTGGCACGCCTGGCAGAGGTGACAGCCACCAGGAAAGCAGTCTTGAGAGTCAGGAGCCTATCATCAATAGTGGCCATAGGCTCAAAGGGTGGTCTCGTAAGTTGAGAGAGTACCAGAGATAGGGACCAGGGAGGCAACGGTGGCGATACCGGCGGGTATAGATGGTGAAGTCCCTTCAGGAACTGTTTCATCGTGGCATCCCGGAAGAGTGCTGCTGAAGGAGAGCCTCGGGGTTGGTAGGCCACAATGGCAGACAGGTACACCTTCAACGAGAGAACGAGAAACTCTCGTTCCAAGTGACGCAAGAAGCGGAGCACGGTACCGAGAGCAACTGGCGATACCGTGTCTCCACGCTCCTCTGCAAAGGTCACGAACCGCCGCCACTTGTAGGCATAGTTGCGGCGGGTCGATTCCTTTCTGGCCGCGGTAAGGACGTCCTGGACAGCAGGATCGTCTAGTGCGCTATCCTCCACGCGTGGAGGTCCAGAAGAGGCAGGTCAGGATGGAGAACGCGACCGCTGGAGTGAGACAGCAGGTCGGGTGCTGTTGGAAGCCTGAGTGGCTGTCCCTGAGAGGCCTCGAGCAGCGGGGAGAACCAATGCTGCCTCGGCCAATACGGGGCGACCAGGATGGCATCGGCTCGGTCCGCCAGGATCTTCGTGACCACCCTGCCGAGCAGGGGGAACGGTGGGAAGATGTACAGGAGACCCTCTGTCCATTGGTACTGGAACGCGTCGCCGAGGGAGTTCGGTCCCCGGCCGGCTCTCGAACAGTACCGGCCACACTTGACGTTCGACACCATGGCGAAGAGATCGATGTCGGGGTCGCCCCAGCGGCACCGTACCAAGCGGAATGCGTCCTCCGAGAGGGACCACTCGTGGTTGGTAGAAGTGTCCCTGCTCAGGGCGTCTGCTGTCATATTCTCCTGTCCTGCCAGGTGGACGGCAACGGGGTGAACTCGGAGGGACATGCACCAGTCCCAGAGCTGGAGAGCGATGGTGAGGAGCGTGGTGGAATGGGTCCCTCCTTGTCTGTTGACATAACACACCGCCGTGGTGTTGTCGGTCAGGATCAGTATGGCTTGTCCAGCAACCAAACTGCGGAAACGCTCTCAGAGCTTTCCCGATGGCTAGGAGTTCAAGGGCATTTATGTGGAGAGCGGTCTCGTCGCCAGTCCATCGACCTCGGACTCTGAGGTCGTCGCAATGCGCTCCCCATCCAAAGAGGGAGGCGTCGGTTGTGACTGTGAGCCGAGGGGTCAGTCGTGTGAACGGCATCCCGGACAGGAGATGACGGTATGAGAGCCACCACAGCAGAGAGCGACGTACTGGTGTCAGCAGTCGAAGTCGCAGGCGCTGGTCGTCTCGGAGCGGATTGAAGGCTCTGACAAACCAGTGTTGTAGGGGGCATGCCCGCAGCCTCGACAGGTACGTGACAGCCATGGTGGAGGCCATGTAGCCCAGGAGCTGTTGTATTTTCCTCGCCGATATCGTTGGGGCGTCGAAGACAGCCGCAGCAGATCGGCGGAGGGTACGAGCCCGCTCCAGAGGCAGGTAGGCCCTGGCCAAGACCGAGTCCAGGGTGGCTCCGATGAAGTCCAACACTCTTGCCGGCTCAAGGTGTGACTTCTTCGGGTTGACCCGAAGACCCAGGCAGGTCAGGAGGGACAGCGTCAGATGAATGTCCGAGTACAGTTTGTTCTTGCAGGACGCTACCAGCAGCCAATCGTCTAGGTAGGGGAAGACGGTGATGCCCTTCGACCGCAGGTGGGAGACCACAGGGGCCATGCACTACGTGAACACCCTCGGTGCGGTGGAGAGGCCGAACGGCAGCACCCGGTACTGGTAGGAGGTGCTGTCGATCGTGAACCGAAGGTATCGTCTGTGCTGCGGACGGATGGAAATGTGGAAATAAGCATCCCACAGATCGACTGAAGCGAACCAGTCTCCCCGGCGGAGGAAGGGTAGGATCATCGACAAGGTGACCATCTTGAACCTCCCGGGGCGGATGTATTCCTTTACCCCTCGGAGATCCAAAATAGGTTGTAAGGTCCCGTCCAACTTCAGTACTGTAAAGTACCGGGAGCAGAAGCCGGTGGTAGTGGCCAAGGACAGGACTGGCTCGATCGCTCCCTTCTGCAGGAGGGACTGGATCTCTTCCAGCAGAGCTGGGCTGGCCTGGGTGGAGTGGAAAAAGCCTCGTGGTGGAATACTTGCAAACTTGATGGCGTAACCAAGCCGAACAATGGTGAGCACCCAACAGTCCGACGTAATCGATCGCCACGAGTCGAGGTGTTTGGCCAGCGTGGGATGGTTCGTTAGGGCTGATGGCAGACGGAAAGTTGGCTGAGGTGGAGTCCTGCAGATCCCATCAAAAGCGGGATTTCGATCCCGATGAAGACTTCTTGGAAGCCGTCTGTCGGCCCCGTGCAGGACGTCTGGAGGAGGATGTGGCAGGAGTCCAAGAGGATCCGGACCTGGGCGAACGAGGTCGGAAGCTTGCAGAGGACGAACGGCGCCATGCAGGCCGCGGGCCACGGCGGGACTGCGGAGGCTGACGGATCCCCATCTTCCTGGCCGTTAGACGGGCCTTGACAATGTGGTCCATCGCCTCATCCGTTGATGCATTGAAGAGACTGTTGCTGTCGAATGGGAGGTCCTCAATGCGTTTCTGGGTGTCCTCCTGGAGGCCTGAGGATCGCAGCCAGGCATACCTTCGGAGGGCGACAGAGCCGACCATGACTCGGGACGCTACCTCCACAGAATGTCTCGACGAGATGATCTGCTGGTTCGCGAGCGCTACCGCTTCGTTATAGAATTGGTTAGTGCTCGCCCTATTCTCCTCCGGAACAGTGGAGAGAATAGGGGCGTACTTGTCGAGAAGACTGCGCAGGTAGGCTGCCATGCAAGCTTGGGTGTTGGACACTCTCGCCACCAAGGAGGAGGCAGAATAGAACCTCCTTCCAAAAGTGTCCAAACGACGCCCTTCCTTGTCCGGCGGTGTCGTGTGGGGCCTGGAACCGCCCTTGGTCTGCGCCGATTCCACCACCACTGAGTTGAGCTGAGGATGATTGAATAAGAACTCGGCATCCTCCTTCTGAGTCCGATAGAGGTGTGTGGTATGGGCTGGGCTGAAGACGGCTGAGGCCACGGGTGTTTGAGGGCCTCCATCAACGCGGGCAGGAACGGTAGCGGGGCTGTCGCAGGAGGGCGGGTATCCACATAATGGAAAACCGGGTCCTGCACCGCCGGAGCCAGTTCCGCCACCTTCAGACCCAGGGGTTTTGACATCCGAAGGAGAATGTCCGAGAACTGTCGCACATCCTCAGGAGCCGACTCAGGAGCTGGATCCCCAAATGCCAGGGGAGGGGACTCATGCGAGATGGGTGTAGAGTCTTAGAGTCCGACTCAGAGTCGTAATCCTGGGACGACGACGTGGAGGACCTGTCAGGAGAACGGTCCGACCGGTGCGCAGGTGATTGGGCATGAGACGGTACCGGCAGCAAGACTGTCTTCGGACCCACGGGTGGTTGCGCAGCAGTCACCGGGGGAACCAGCGAGGACACCGGACGCGGAAGCGCCTGAGTAACAGTGGCGACCGCAGAAGAAGATGCCTGGGTGGAGACAGCCTCAGATGTTGGGCAGGACACCATAGATGTCACCCGTGGAGGTGGAGAAATCGGCCGGTGATGAGGGGAAAGCTCTCGGGACCGGTGATGTTGAGGTGCTCGTGTCGGGGAGCGCGATGGAGTACGCTCATGGTACGGGCGATGCTCAGGTCCCCTGGAAGGCGATCTGGAGCGGTGATAAGGGGACCAGCGGCTGACATCAGGGTGGTAACAGTCCCGGTAAGAGGGAGAGTATGACCTGTACGAGCCAGGATACTCCCTCCAGACATGCTCCCGGCCATATCTCAAGGCGTAGGACGCCGATGAGTAAGGCGAGTCCCGGGGTGGCTGTGGCCATCCTGGATAGTCCTTCCGATGCCTTGGGGGGGATTGTCTATATTCGGGACGGTCCCCTTGGTCGTCACGGGGGTGACGCTCAAAATCCCAACGACGCAGAGAGGGATGCACAGTCCGATGCTCCGAATAAACCGGGCGGTCCCGATACTCGGGGAAGAGCTGCCGGTGGTGTGAGGAAGAGCGCCGTTCAGGCGAAATGCTTTTACCGACAGAACCTCGAGATGTCAGCAAGGTCTGGGGAGCAGGTGGACTATCCTCCGAGTGGGCCGCCAGAACAGGGCGTCCGGTCGGAGAGGTCTCTTCCTCCAAAAGCGGTGGCTCCGAGAGAGTCGGGGAGGCCACTGGGTCGTCCACATCAGAAACCTCCAAGATCACTTGGGGTTCTGGGACCTCACCGGGATCGACCGTAGGCTGGGTCGAAGTGGAAGGTGGAGTAAGGACAGGTGGTCTAGCCGGAGACCCACGCTTGTCCTTCCTCCTCTTCTTCTTCTTCTCCCTCTCTTTTTCGGACTCCGAAGTCGCCGGGCGCTTATGCTGGGCGGCAGTAAGCGTTTTAGAGGGCTTGGCAACCTGCGAGCCCGCAGGGGCCTCTCCAGGAGTCACAGATGAGGAAGCCGCCGAGATCTTCGGTATGAACAGGTTGCTTACCTGTAACTGTGGTTCTTCGAGTGGTCATCTGTGCCCTATACATTAGGAGTTTTCGCGCCTGCGCAGTAGCGTTCGGAAGATTCTAGAGCTCGTTAGCTTTGGCGGGAACCCCTCCCCCACGCCGGTGCTGCGCATGCTCCTCCCGCCGACTAACGGTCTCTCCTCAGTTCTGGTCCGCCGAAGCAGATGGGACCTGAAAAAGAGGGGAAGGCAGGGTGGGGATGTATGAGGGCACAGATGACCACTCGAAGAACCACAGTTACAGGTAAGCAACCTGTTCTTCTTCTTCGTGGTCTCTGTGCCTCATACATTAGGAGACTGTGTAGCTTACCAGTAGGATGGTGGGTCAGGTCCCAGATCCTAGAGCACAGAAGACAGCACAGCACGTCCAAACCGGGCATCTCTCCTGGAACGGCAGTCGAGCCTGTAGTGGCGCACGAAGGTCGACGGCTGGGACCAGGTCGCCACACGGCAGAGTTCCGACAGGTCGACGCCTCGCAGGAGGGCAGCAGATGTCGCCACGGCCCTGGTGGAGTGGGCCCGAAGCAGGTCTGGCGGAGGCTTCCTGGCAAGCTCGTACGCCAGTTGAACAGTCTGTACCACCCACTTAGAGAAGCGCTGGGTGGATACCTTGTGGCCTCTCCGGCGCCTGCCATAACAGACAAACAGGTGGGGTGTCTGTCTGTAGGCTGCAGTCCTGTCTTTGTAGAAGGCCAGTGCCCGACGCACGTCTAGGGAGTGGAGGGAACGCTCCAGAGGTGTCGTCGGGTCCGGGTAGAAGGCCGGCAGGATGATGTCCTGGCTCAGGTGGAAGCTGGACACCAGGCCGGAGGACCACCTTGTCGCGATGAAAGACTAAGTATGGTTCATCGCACCGTAGCGCCGTCAACTCTCCCGCCCACCTGGCAGAAGTGACAGCCACTAGGAAAGCGGTCTTCATCGCGAGCAGCCTGTCGTCCGTCGTGGCCATGGGCTCGAAGGGCGGCTTCGTCAGCTGGGATAGCACCAATGACAGTGACCACGGCGGTAACGGTGGCGATACCGGCGGGTAGAGGTGCTGCAGACCCTTCAGGAACTGCTTGACGGTACCGTCCCTGAAGAGCGCGGCCAACGGAGATCGTGGTGGCTGGTATGCCACGATCGCGGCGAGGTAGACCTTAAGCGATGGGAAGGCTAGGCCCTGTTGCCGGAGATGGAGGAGGAAGTGGAGCACGGTACGCAGGGTGACAGGCGATACCGGCTCTTGACGTTCCTCGGCGAAGGCCACGAAGCGCTGCCACTTGTAGTGGTAGTTCCTTCACGTGGACTCCTTCCTGGTCGCGGTCAAGACGTTCCCGATGGCCGGGTCGTCTAGGGAGATATCCTCCAGGCATGGAGGGCCAACACCGGCAGGTCTGGGTGCAACACCAGTCCGTCGGAGTGGGACAGCAGGTCCGGTACCGTTGAAAACCTGAGAGTCCTGCCCCGGGCGGCCTCGATCAGGGGTCTGAACCAGTGCTGCCTCGGCCAGTACGGTGCCACGAGGATCGCGTCCGCCCGGTCCGCGATGATCTTCGCGATCACGCGGCCCAGGAGCGGGAACAGAGGGAAGGCGTAGATCAGCCCTTCGTCCCACGGGAACTGGAAGGCGTCGCTGATGGAGCGGCGATCGTGGCCAGCCCTTGAGCAGAACAGGCGGCACTTCGCGTTCTGGCTGGTTGCGAAGAGGTCGATGGTTGGCTCGCCCCATCGATCCCGAAGCATCCGGAAGGCCTCGTCGGACAGGGACCGCTCTTGATGGGAGGTGGTGTCCCTGCTGAGGGCGTCCGCCGTGGTGTTCTCCTGCCCTTCCAGGTGAACCGCCACAGGTTGTATCCGGAGCGGGACGCACCAGTTCCAAAGTTCGAGTGCGATGCCCAGCAGCGTGGTGGAGTGCGTCCCTCCTTGCCTGTTCACGTAGCAGACCGCCGACGTGTTGTCGGTGAGGATCAACACCGTGCGGCCCGTGAGCAGGTGTCGGAACGCTCTCAGGGCCTTGTGGATCGCCAACAGTTCGAGAGAATTGATGTGGAGGAACAACTCGTCGTCCATCCACCGGCCTCGGACCCGGAGATCCCCGGTGTGCGCTCCCCAGCCGAAGAGGGAGGCATCCGTCGTTATCGTGGCCGACGGCCTGGGTTCGCGGAACGGCATGCCTGACAGGAGGTTCCTGTACGACTACCACCACAGGAGTGATCGACGTACCTGTTGGGGCAGACGGTACCGGCGGCACTGGTCGTCCCACAGTGGATAGAAGGCCCTGACGAACCAGTGCTGGAGCGGCCGGGCGCGTAACCTGGTGAGGTAGGTTACGGCGGTGGTCGAGGCCATGTAGCCGAGGAGCTGTTGATCCTCCTTGCTGACACCGTCGAGACCTCGAATGCAGCAGACTCCGCCCGACAAAGCATCCGTGCCCTCTCGCCCGGTAGGAACGCCCTCGCCGATACCGAGTCGAGGGTCGCCCCGATGAAGTCGAGAACCCGGGTGGGCTCGAGATGGGACTTCTTGGGGTTGACCCTGAGTCCGAGCCGAGTGAGAAGGGACAAAGTCCGATGAATGTCCCTGTACAATTTCTGTCTGCAGGACGCCACCAATAGCCAATCGTCCAGGTAAGGGTAGACGGAGACGCCTTTCGTCCGCAGGAAGGACACGACCGGAGCCATGCACTTGGTGAACACCCTCGGTGCGGTGGAAAGCCCGAACGGCAGCACCCGGTACTGGTAGCTGGTGCCGTCGATCGCGAACCGAAGGTATCGCCTGTGCTGCGGGCGGATCGAGATATGGAAATAGGCGTCTTTGAGGTCTATGGACGCAAACCAGTCCCCTCGGCGGAGGAAGGGGAGGATCGAGGGCAGCGTGACCATCTTGAACCTCTTGGGGCGGATGTATTCGTTCACCCCTCGGAGGTCTAGGATGGGCCGCAGGGATCCGTCCGCCTTCGGCACCGTGAAGTACCTCGAGTAGAAGCCGGTGGTCTTGGCTGAAGGCGGGAGCCTCTCGATCGCTCCCTTCTCGAGGAGGAACTGGACCTCTTCCAGTAGAGCCGAGCTGACCGGAGTGGAATAGAGACACCCCGTGGCGGAACAGCCTGGAACTCGATGGCGTACCCAGGCGGACGATGGTAAGTACCCAGGAGTCCGCAGTGATCTCCCGCCAGCAGTCGAGGTGCCTGGCCAGGCTCGGGTGGTGCAACAGTTCTACCGGAAGGGCGAAGGATGGCACGGGTGGAGTCCTGCGAAGGCCGTCAAAACCGGGACTTCGCTCCGGAGGACGACTTCTTGGACGACGAAGATGGGCGTCGTCTGGGTAGCCTCCTCGAAGCAGAAGAGGTCGACGGCCTCGACGCGGTCGACCGCGGGGACTGCGGCTGGTATGCCGATGAAGAGGAGGACCTTCTCCACGTAGGCCTCGGCTGGAAACAGCGGCGAGATGGGGCAGGCTGGTTTTTGCCCATCTTCTTCGCTGTCAGCCGGGCCTTGACGAGGTGATCCATAGCCTCGTCGGTGGAGGTGTGGAGGAGCCCTTCGCCGTCGAACGGTAGGTCTTCAATCTGCTGACGGCTGTCCTCCTGGAGCCCACAGGACCGGAGCCACGCGTGGCGTCGGAGGGCTACGGCACCGACCATCACCCTCGAGGTAGCCTCCACAGCATGCCTCGAGGTGGCGATCTGCTGTGTAGCCACCGCAACGGCCTCGCCGAAGATCTGTGTGGCTGAGGCGCGTGACTCCTCCGGCAAGTCAGCAAGGAGCGGAGCGAGTCGGTCAAACAGGTTCCGATGGTACGCCGCGAGGCATGCCATCGTGTTCACCGTCCTGACCACCAGGGACGATGCCGAGTAAAACCTTCGGCCGAAGGCATCGAGTTTCCGTCCTTCACGGTCCGGAGGGGTGGTATGTGCTCGATTGCCTCCCTTCGTCTGTGCTGACTCGACCACAATGGAGTTCGGTACAGGGTGGTGGAAGAGGAACTCCGCATTCTCCTTCTGTGTTCTGTACAGATGTTCTAGCCTATGAGGAATAGGCTGTGTTGATGCCGGCTTCGCCCACGGCTGCTTCATCGCGTCCACCAGGGTAGGCAGAAACGGCAGCGGTGCGGTCGACGGTGGACAGGCTTCCAAGTACTGGAAGACTGGGTCCTGGGCTTGGGAGCAGGTTCGGTCACCTTCAGGCCAAGGGCTGTGGCCATCCGGAGGAGGATCGCGGAAAACTGGCGGACGTCCTCCGGCGCAGACTCCGGGCCTGGCTCTCCGAACCCCAGCAGTGGGGATTCATGAGAAGAAGGGGTGGACTCAGCAGAATCAGAGTCCGAGTCGTAAGAGTCACCAGATGGTGATGGCGACCTCTCTGCCTCCTTCTCCTCGGCTGGCCCAGGGGCCGGAGTTGCCAGGGTAACAGCTGGAGCTGCAGGTTGCGTCGGTACCGATACGGCCGATGTCGTGACCGGTATCGGAGTCACCTGCAGGGGCATGACCGCGGGCCTAGGACGGTGTGCCGCCTGCGTGGTAGAAGTCGCCGCTACCGCCGGCTGGGCCACGGTGGGCTGTGGCGTCGGTCAACGGCCTGGAGGAGGAGGTTGAGGCCTGCGAGCCTGCAGGGTCCTCACGTGCCCGAGTTGCCGAGATCTTCGGTATCCTCGGCAACTTCATTATCGGTACCGAGCCCGGTACCAATACCGACGAGGTCGAGGGCACGGCAGCCGCCACTGCTGCCGAAGAAGAAGAGGACGGGCGTTCTCGGCCATCATCTCAGGGCCTCGTGCACAAAGAGACTCCTCCCAACAGTGGGATTTAAGCCTCGCCGACCTGTTGCGGAGAGTCTGGTGAGTGAACTCTCTGCAAATGGGGCAGGCCTGAACGTTATGCCCCTCACCCAAACAAATCAGGTACTTAGAGTGTCAGTCAGAGAGAGCGACCTTCCTTCCACAGGAGGCGCAGCGTTTGAAGAGAGCCGACATAAACCGAAGGCAAGGCAAGAAAACACGAGTCCGAGAACGCCAAACACAGTCCGTAATCCGAAATCGTCGTCAAAGCCAGAAAAGAGGTCAAACCGATCAAGAAAGTACCAAAAACAAGTCCAAAATCCGTGAGGGGTAGTCAAAACCCAAATCCGAAGTCGAAAACACCAAAAAGCAGAATCAAAAAGCAAGCCAACAAGCAGAACCTTCTGTACGCTGAGGTGGACAAGAAAGAACTGAGGAGAGACCGTTAGTCGGCAGGAGGAGCGTGCGCAGCACCGGCGTGGGGGAGGGGTTCCCGCCAAAGCTAACGAGCTCTAGAATCTTCCGAACGCTACCGCGCAGGCGCGAAAGCTCCTAATGTATGAGGCACAGAGACCACGAAGAAGAACCTCGGTAGCTTATGCACCGGTACTGAGCCCGGTACCATCGGCGTGACAGGATCGGGAGGCGCAGAAGTCACTGCGAGTGTGGTCGTAGGTCGGGTCTTTACCATCTTTGACGGGCTCCTTACTGGGGCAGGGTCTTGAGGAGACAAAGACTGCTCCCAACAGAAAGACTTGAGGCATGCCAGCCGGTTCCTCAGAGTCTGCGAGGTGAAGTCCTTGCAAATGGGGCAGGCTCTGATGTTATGAGCCTTGCCCAAACAAAGAAGACACTCGCTGTGCCCGTCGGAAGTAGCAACCTTACGACCACACTTCTTACAGGGTTTGAAAAGAGTCGACATAGAAGTCCAAAGGAGAAGAGGAAGAGCTGAAGACAAACGAAGAGACGACGAAGACGAGGGGGGGGTTGGCAAGTCGGGGTCAAAAATCCCAGGAAAAACAGGGACAAAAGCACCAAAAGCAACAAACCAGTCCGTAATCCGTAAGAGGAGTCCAAATGCCAAAAACAGAGTCAAAAAACCAGAAAGACTTGCAAGAAAAGGCCAAAGGAGAAACGCTCTAAGCTCAGAACCTCCGTACGTGACGGTGGACGAGAAAGAACTGAGGAGAGACCGTTGCTTGGCGGGCTGAGCATGCTCAGTGGATACTTGGGGGAAGGGGTTCCCGCCAAGCTACTAAGCTCTAGAATTTTCCGAACGGTACCGCACATGCGCGAAAGCTCCTACTATGTAAGGCACAGAGACCACGAAGAAGAAATCAGGGATTGGCAACCAGAGAGGGTCCAGAGCTATATCCAAACTCTTTCATGCCTTCTCTGGCATTACCCCACAGGCACTTGCATTTCTCCATACCTTTTTTTCTTTTGGGATCTGAACATCCTTCCCCATGAGCAACTCACCATACCAGACATACACAGGTTGTATTCTCCTCTGAAGTTCTCTTCTTCACCACAGGGGGGTGGTAGTTGAGACGCAGCATTATATCCAGCTACAGTCTGATACACATTACAAGAACTGCTATAATTCCTCTAAAATGACCAAAGAAAGGAGGCGCTCTCTCCATTTAGGACAGATCTTACATTTAAACTAACCCCCTGCAAGAAGCCAGAGAACAATCCTTCCAGTCCAGGTTTATTATAAATATTATTTTAAAAATTCCATTGAAATCTTCAAACATACAAGGGATACTGCAACCAGGAAGAAGGATCCAGTCATAGGGAACAAACCTTCCAGAAGAGGACCATTGCCCCAGCACAGCACAGCCTTCAAAAACACACTCACAGGACAGGATAGAGGCTGTGAACTTGCTGGTCCCGGCTATCCTGCTTCAAGGCCAGAGAGACTGCGGTCTTGGGCAGCCCGGTCAACACGGGGAAGAGGTGCCATTTGTTCCCATGAGAGGTTGCCATCCCCTCCAGTCCTCTTCTGGCTGGGTCCCAGAGCTGGATGTGAAGGGTGAAGATGCTGTCCAGGTCCAGATTGGCCATTCTAATCCTCCCTGTCCCCACACTCCATGCAGGCAGGGTCATGGGTAGGTCAGTGGAGACCATCCCCACCAACACGCAGCAGGGCACTGCTGCCGCCCACTCAGAAACAAGGTACCTTAGGGTACGGCTGCTGCGGCCCAGGTGCACAGGGCCCCCATCCGAGCTGGACACACATTTTGCCTGGATGATGTTAAGGCCCCCAATCAAAAACAAAACAAAGGAGAAGCAGGGCCTTATGCAGGAACAAGGGCCAACTGGGTCTCATGTGTGGGGGGCAGGGGGTGTGGGGCGCCTCCGAGGAGGCAGTGATTGTTACTGGTCGCCCAGTTGCTGCAGCAGAGTCCGCCGGCGCCGTTCTAGCTCCCCCTCACTCAGCTCCTCGCTCTCTGAGGTGTCCCAGCCGCTCTGATGGGAAAGAGCGTGAATGAGGAAAGAGTTCCAACCATCATCTGTCCCACCCCCTCTCCTCCCCTCTGGCCTTCCCTCAAATATCTCCCCTCCTCACAGCTGCCTGATCCCACTGGCCTCCCCCATCCCAAATCCACAATTCCTGGAAGGTTATGGTTTCCTGGTAAATCTCACCCGCTCCCGCCTGGCACCCCGGGGAGGGAACGGCCTCTTCCCTCAGGTCGCGGAGGCACCTTCTCTCGCTCCCACTCGTCAGGTCGGCTGGGCTCTTTCTTGTGCTCAGCTTCACTTTCAGGGCTGTTCTGTAAAAGAAACCGCTCGCAACTCTGGAGGCCAAAGGGCCAGGGAGGGAAGGAGGAGCACACCTGCTAGTGGCCCAACTAGCACAGCAGTAGCCAGCCGGTCTTGGCCAAATAAGCAGAGGGGACCAGGCACAGAATAGGAGGAAAGTCTGTCCCACCCTGGCACCCTCTAGGTATGCTTGGATAATGAATCCCATCACCCTCAGCTGCCATAGGTTAGACAGGGATGATGGAAGTAGTTGTAATGCAGAACCACTGGAGGACACTGAGTTGGGGGAAGGTTGGGAAGGAAGATCAGAATCAAGCTTACGATGGCTCTGAGCTGCAGGGATCAAAATCTGATACTGTGAAAAGCTAAGGCTGCCAGCTTTAGAAGAATGGTGTGAAACAACTTGTGTTTATATCCTGCACATCAGGCTTCAGTTGGATTCCTCCCAACAAGTGCTGTGGCTGTGGCAGTTGTGGTCAGAAACTAGGGGTGGGCAACACGCAGTTTCAGGCCATGGGCAGCTCTCCAAAGCTGGTTCTGCAACTCCTCCCCCAGACTGTCCTCTCTTTTCAATGGAGGGGGGAGGAGAGAGAGAAAGAAAGAAAGAAAGAAAGAAAGAAAGAAAGAAAGAAAGAAAGAAAGAAAGAAAGAAAGGGAGGGAGGGAGGGAGGGAGGGAGGGAGGGAGGGAGGGGAAGGGGAAGGGGAAGGGGAAGGGGAAGGGGAAGGGGAAGGGGAAGGGGAAGGGGAAGGGGAGGAAAAGAAAGGAGGAGGAAAAAGAAAGAAAGGAAGGGTAGCAGGGAGGGAGGGAGGGCTGCCTTTTCTGAAAGCTCCTAGCAATAGTGATTTAACTTTTCAATAAGTTACAGCTCACTCCCTCTCCCATAGTATTCAGTATTTTTTTTTAAAAAAATCTGTTATTCAAAACTAGAAATGGACTTCTCGAAAAGTTTACTTTTGTCTGTAAACACTTTGGCACATTGTGTCCCCTGTCCTCCCTAACTGCCCAAGGAAGAGAAAAATGGCAGCCCAATAAACTGAAGAACCCAGGTGAAAAGGATGTCAATTTGGGGAAAGTATTTGTACCCTGTCTTTCAATTATGAAAATTCCTGGCCACTGACAACAGCAATAGTATCAAATACATACAACAAAGAATGGCCACTGTGACCAAGTTTGAAATAGCAGTAGAGCAGCAACACTATTGTGCACTGAGACCCTCTTCTGTCCCCATGGAACAGAGCTATCATAGAGTGATTGCTCTCCTTGACAGTTACTTGGACCTGAAAGACCTGATGGTCCCAGACGTCCAGCTGCTCCACATCCCTAACGGGTCAGCTTTCTCCACCTCTTTTTCAAAGGAAGCATGGTTCTGCCGTCCTTTCCATCTCTTATCTCCCTTGCCTTACTACCTATCTCACTGACATCCCTGCTGTCACCCTTCTCATCTGGACTCACCGATTTGTGTCTTTTTTTCTTGCTCTTCTTCTTTTGCCTCTTAGAGCGCCTGGTGCTGTGCTCTGTGGGGAGAAGGTGGGTTGGGGAAGCTGATCTTCACTGAGAATATGAAAAGGGCCAGGCTGGTCCAACACACCCCTAGGCAATCCTTGCTCATTTTGGAGGAGGCAGAAAGACAGCTATGACTCTGAAGGGGGCCAAGCTATCTCACAGGCCACCTTGGAAGATGGGTGGCCTCTCCTTTATTGGACATTTTTAAAGAGATGCTGGATGTCTACCCTTTAGAAATGCTGTCACAGTGAATGCCCTGCACAGAGAGGACACTGGAAAAGAAGATTTCTGAAGAACCTTCCAACTCTTATGATCCTGTCATTCACGTGGATTCCAAAGCTCCTTTGCATACAATACAGGTGGGTGATGACATTCCATTTTAAGAAAACATGCCAAATGGGGTTTCAATTGACAATGGACCCTCAAAGAATCCCTAGCAAAATCTTACCTGAATCAGGTGAGGAAGATGCCCCTGATCCAGCGGATTCCGAATGGTTCCGTTTCTTGCGTTTGGCTGCACGGTGGGGGTGGTCTGAACCTGACTCCGAGCCCTGAGGGGGAGAAACGTGGACTCACCAGCAAGTCACTAACAGCAGGTAAGGAGACTTGAGCTTTGACACACACCCATCCTCTAACAGACCACTGATGGAAAGACTGAGTGCAACTTAAAAAAAAAAACCAGCATATTTTGGTGGGAGAAGATTTTTAAGCCCACCCCTTTCTTGGTCAGTTTGCCAGACCATCCCCAGGTGTGGAACAATGCATTGACACTCATCCCTTACAACCTACCCCAGGCTAGCACCCTCCAGGTACGTCAGATTATAATCTCCATCATCGCCAGACAGCAGCTGGCTGTGCCTGCGGGTGATGGGAGGTGTAATTTAACACATCTGGAAGGCATTGCCTTAGGAGAGGCTGTCTTATGATAACCCACAGCTTGCACTCAAGAGCAACACGGTAGTTGCTAAAAGACTTTCAGGCAATGTTTTTGCACATTCCAGGGTTATTGGGCACAGCTCAGAAGTCCTCCCTCATGGCTGTGTGTCCCTGTGTGTGTGTGTGTGTGTGTGTGTGTGTGTGTGTGGGTACTGCACTGCAGGAATTTTCACCCCTGTTAACATAGGCTGCAGAACAAGACAGTCAGCTCGTGAGGTGGTAGATAATGAAATGTACCACTTCAACTTCTGTATGCGAGAGCACACTGGCCCAGTGTTTGACCACTCCCAGTTTATTTTTAAATAAACAACTCTCAACAAGTAAAAGCATCCAGGACACACAGAGATAAAACTGGGCCAACTCACTCCTGCTGCTGCCTGAAGTGATATAGTCCACTCTATCCCCTCATGACTCTACAGTGTCACTCTGCTGCTGGTGGTTTCTCCACTACCAGGCACACTTTCACTCTGAAGTGGTACCTTAAACCACCACTGGCAACAAAACTACCTCACATTTTGCTCTGTTTGCTGTCCCGCTGAACTTTCCCAGCCCTTCCTCTCCTTCCATAAAAAACATTGAGAAGGTTAAACAAAGGCTGGGGATTGAAGACTGCCTTTGGGATATCCAGTTGTCTTTTGTCCAACAGATACATCCCACCACACCGCCACCCCATGGCTCCAAGAATCTCCTGTTCCCCTGTTGCCCCCCACTCCCACCCCAGCCCTCTACCCCAAGGCCTCACTGAAGCAGAGCGCTTGCGGTGGTGCTTCTTGGGCTTCTTGGTGTGCTTCTTGGCCTTGGCATGGAAATGCTGGCACTCTGTCTGTAGGGAGGGAGAGGGAGAGGCTCACACATAGTTCACACAATTGGACACTCCTTTGGGCACACAGCCTTCTCTCTCCATCCCACACTGCAGCATCCAGCCTCTCCACCCTCTGTCCCCATCCGCTGCAGCTTTCACAGCAGAATTTCCTTCAGGGGTTCCATTGCTTTGGTCCTTCCCATCAGCCGCTACTCACCTCCAGAAGTTGCACGAACTCACGGAAGAGGCGGATCCGCTCTGATTCCAATGTGATCTGCTCAAACGCAATGTTACTGATGAATCGCTCTCGAACCTGGGGGAAGGGGAAGAGCAGAGCTGCAGTCCAAAAAAGGAACATGCTGGCTGGTAGAGCTGCAGTCCAAAAAAGGAACTTTTTCCAAGCTCTGATTGCTCCTTCTGCTAGACTGCAGGATCTGCTTGGTCTTTCAGCCGAATGCAGAAGCCTTGGGGCAGGTGGAGTCAATGATCAGTTCTATCCCAGGTAGCACACAGTGTCTGGCAAACCTTCCTCTGAATTATAAATCTATTAGATCAGGGTGTGTAACACAACTCCCTTAAAGCCAGGCAGCAGAGCTGAACAAAAGCAAAGAAAGATTAAAACATGGCTACAATGCAACATCTCCTCAGGATAGCATAAAACACTACAGCAGTACTACACAACCCCCAGGCAGAATACAGCATTGCACAACACACATCGATGATTGGGTGCCACTGGGCAATGCACAACTGCACTGCACAATATGCAACGACAACACACATCAGTGCTGTATGTGAAACTCCACTTCCATCGCTGTCAGGAGAATATGTCTGTTGCATTGTGGAAAATAATTAGCCCCGCATCTGCAGCAAACATAACACATAGACAAACTTAAGTCACTAACAAGATGCTGGCCAATTTGTGCTCCCATTCTACAGAGGAGGAATACTGAGGATGAGGCAAAGCCAGGCCAGAAATTTATTTTTCCCCTTCCTCTTGTTAAACCACTAGGAGACAGAAACAATTGGAGATCTATTGCAAATCACCCAAAGATCTACCATAGACCTTGACTCACTTTCTGCCCCCTGGGCCTTAGAGAAACCACAGCCACTTCAGCCAGGTGTGTGTGTGGGGGGGGCACTCACTTCATCCCAGGCAGTGCTGGGTTCCAGTGGAGGAGCTGCCTGCCGCAACATGCTCTTGAAAGCTGCCTCCTTGCGTCGCATCTTACGAGTTTCTTCCTCCCCGCTCACGCTCCCGTGCCTCAGCCTTCTCCAGCAGCTGCAGGGGAGGAGCAGGAGGAAAGAGCAAGCTAAAACCACAACGCATAAAGACCATATAAAAAGAGCCTTCTCTTTCAGCTTGAGGCCCAAATGCACTTTCAATTTGGCTTGGGGGAAGGTTGCATTTCTGTGGTGATGGGGCAGAAGCAAAAGGGTGGGACTAAAAATGCCACCATCTTTTGTTGTAACACTTTTATCGACAATAGCAAAACTTTAGGAGGGTCATTTTGGACTTTCAAACAGTGGTGGTGGAAAGAATAACACCAACCCCCCACCCAAAAGCTGAGAAGTTACCAAAAGATGGTATCATTTGGAAGGGGATAGAGGGCCAGACTGGGATTCTCCTAGGAAGGTGAGATGTAGCCTGAGTTTCCTACCATCCTCTTTTTGGTGTGTGTGTGTTCTCTTTCTCTGTCTCCTACTCTTTGCAGAACCAAAGTTGGTCACAGTGCAGAAGAGTCACTCCAAAAAGTAGCCAGCCAGGCGAACTGTGATGCTGATGACCTGCTTGTTGCTTGTCCCAAGCATCTAGGCTCAGGCTGCCCCTGAACGCAGAGGATCCGTTTACAAGGCCACGGATGACAAACCTCCCAGAGGAAGGGATAAGGTCTAGTGGCTAATGTTAGAAGGAACTTCTTTGATGGTAAAAGCAGTTTGGCAAGGGAACCAATTACCTAGATACCAATTACCTGATAGCCTGTGAGGCTCCTCCAACTCTATGATTCTATGATTTCTTTAGCATCTATTTTTAAAAACCCTGTAAGCCAGTAGCTGTCATTGCTTCCATTACATGTTGCATGTGCAGTATCTTCTCCTGTCTGGTTTAGACCTTCAACTTAGCATCTCTACTGGCTGAACGGTCCTCCCTATGTTCTAACACCATTGAAAGAACTAGGGGGTGGGAGATGTTCAGCAATCTATAATGTCTTCCCTAGAGCTACACTCTTCCTAAAGATCATTTATAACATGAGTGGGCAACATGCAACTCCCTAATGTTGATGAATTGCAACTCCCTTCAGCCCTGGCTAGCATAGCCAGTGGTAAGGAATGTTGAAATTGTAGTCTTGCATTCTTGGGAAAGCCATGATTTCCATCCCTGTTGTATGACATGGGGCCTCCTGAAGTTGCTGGACTCCGATTCCCATTAGCCCCCAGCCAGCACAGCTAATAGTAAAGGATGACAGGAGATGCAGTCCAGCAACTTCTGGAGGGCCAAACTTTTCCCATCCCTGAGCCAGATGCAACGGGAGGCGGGGACCAGTCACAGTACTGCAGAGGCAACTTTCCCCCTACCTCCACTGTTGGAAGCATTATTCCACACTTTGTGCAGGCAACTGTTTGCTGATCCCTGCCTCACTTACACTGTTGAAGGTCAGCTTAATGTTGCCAGCATCCAGCGTAGCAGCCCGCTTGTCAAAACTGATGACATGAGCAAAGTCCTCAAAAGTTGTGTTGACTTCCACACTGAAGCTCCGGTCCTATCAAGAAATGAACAGGGGGAGAGGGAAATGGAGGAAGGCGAGAGGATTAGAAACTCCTTCCAAGTCACTTATAGTTGCCTGAATCCTACAGATGAGTCCCCAACTAGAGCAGACCCTTGGAACCAGCTGATTAATGATGAGTCAACACGTAAGTAAATTGTACTGAGGCAACAGGTCCTCTCTAACTAGGGACTAAGAATAGGATTTAGGCCAGTGTTTCCTCCTGAGTCGCACCAAAAAAAAAAAAAAAGACGAGGAAAGACCACAGAAGGGCACCACATTCACACTGGAGACACATCCCTAGCAAGCAGAAAGTTCCATCTTTTCATAATGCAGCCTTTCTCAACTTTCAGATGCTTTCAGCAATAACTCTCATCGTCTGCAACAAATGGTCATGCTGACTGTCCGATGGGAGTTGTAATCCGAAACATCAAGAACACATGCTGCTGGGGTGGGTGGATGCCTTCACCCGCCCACCCCAGCAGCATGTATTCTTGATGTTTTGGATTACAACTCCCATCGGACAGTCAGCATTGGAGTAACCCCGGATCCATGTTAGTTCTGACGGGATGGCTGATAACCTCATGGGTTTAGCACCAAAACATTTCACTGCTTGAGGCAGAACGCAATAGCAAATAGCATTTCCCCTCACCATCCTCACTCCATGGTCATGCTGGCTGGGCAATTCTAGCAGTTTTAGAACAGCTAAAATGACTTTTCCATGTTGGTGGATTCCAGGGGATATGGTATACGCCAGCATGGCTCATTCCAAGCACTGGACATTCCATGCACTGGAAATTATTCTGAAAAGGTTAACCAGCTTTATTTGG